>CM076580.1:149067086-149412913 GCA_034641835.2 Pinus albicaulis
GGTTTCTTATGAAGACAACACAACCAAAATAATGATCGTGCATACTTGAATTTTCCTCCGCATCTGTCTGACCATATCCAATGTTCATTGAATATTATTCCACGATTTTTCAAGGAATCATAATTTTTTCCAAAACAATGTTGTACAAAATATGTATCATGTGTACGATCGTCACTGATATAAAAGTGATATTATTTAATAATATGTCGATTTTCACTGGTGATTTCTATATGATCGACGTTTCATTCAGCGTGTCTATATAGAATATGGACGAGCATGGAGACTTCGTCAGAATGATAGTATTCACTCTGAATTTATTTTTGTGGAACAAATGTGTAGTTTTCTGCAAAATCAATTACTAACAAAATGGTCCCTGGTGGAAAACATTCACGAGATTTTTTGAATTGCAAGTCTTGCCATCGAGCCCTATGGGCATGCTTGGTGTATTTGTAAATTTCTGCCTCAAACTTTCTCAAAAATTCTATCACAAAAATTTCTTCTTCTCGTAATTCAAATCTTTTAACACTATTTTCACATTGAATCGATGTATGGATATATTCATATCTCTTCCATTTCACTTCCATGTTGGACAATGATTGATCATTTATATCAGTACGATTTTTGTTTTGAAATTTAGTCAAATTTCCACAATCATCGCATTTTTTACCACCAGCACATTTCTTTTCGTAAAATAGTTCATCACTTTCTCTTTCACATAGAATTTGAGATATGAAATCACGGATAGTGGAAGGAGGAGGTGAATCCTTCCAAAATGTTCTACCAAAATCAAGGAATGTGTCATAATATAACTCAAATTCCACATGATAATGGAAACAAAAAGTGTTGCGTACGGTAATAGGTTTTACATACCATGGTTTTTGTTGAGCAAAAGCACTGATTGAAACATGAATTTCATGATTCTCTTCTTTGAAATTGTTGAACAACTCTATCTGAGTGGTTTTCAAGAATTTTTTTTCATTTTCTTCGTACTGATTTCATGCTATTCTTCTTTGCATCACATGCCTTGCAATTGGCGAAACACGCGAATTGTTCTTCCAATATTCATATATTATTTTTTTAACATTTTCTCCAAGTCTATCTTTTTATGGTTGCCTACAAATAACTCTCCAACAAGCAATTTCATCATTTACATCTATTTGCAACCGAAATTTCGGATGTTTGTGCAAATTTTTTCGCGAGGTTCCTAATGCTCGTGCCATAGATTTTACCATGCGATTCTCTTTAGTACTTGATGAAACCATTGCCATATGTATTGCTCTACGTGCAACTGAAACATTTTTCTCTCTAGATATTCTAATTGAATTTATAGCACTATTTATATTTTGTATCACATTTTCCTTCAATTTTTTTTTATCTTTGGTTGATTTTTGAATACCCAATAAAGTCGTATCTTCTTTTAATTTCCTTAATGATAGGAGACCTTTCAACATTTGGGCTTGAACTGTCACATTTTCCTTTATGAAATACTTCTAAAAACTGAGGTTAACACGATATCGTATATAATGGTCAGCTTTTTTATCTCCATATGTGTGAGTGTCAACATTTTCGAACACTTCGTCATCGACATTGATTTCATCTGTACATATTCGAATGAATAGTACATAATAAGTTTACATATTCAATAAATAAATAAATTAATAAATATATGTATAATTTCAATAATACGTGCATGTGTTCAACATATATATATATATATATACCTTGTGATTCAATTTCTTCACTTGAATTTCTTTCATCATTTTCACCATCTTCAATCATTGGTTCAATATTTCTTTCACTTTCTCTTTCAAATTTTTTTATCTCATCATCAATGTTTTGAGAAATATCTCTCTCTGTTTACATTGAAAAATGCTTTTCAAATTAGTTCATCAAATAAAAATTAAGCTTCACATTTTACACTAGGAAAATTTTAAATATATCAAAATCATAATATTTACATTTACATACCTGTTTCAACTTCTAGTTGAGGTTGATTTTCCCCTTCAATATTTGAGAGTGCTTCTATCTTTCTTTTGCAAGATTGTCTCGTCTCTTCTCTACGTTCCTCAGGGTCTCTTTTTTTATCATATTTTCTCGTACAATTCCTTCGATTTCCCATGATAATAGAGTATGAAGTTCAAAAAATTTCCTTCAAAAATTTAGACAAAAACTCAATTAAAAAAAAACATCACAAAAGATTTAATTTAAAAAAAACTCATTTTAAAATTTTTGCAAAAAATACATACTCCAATCCAAAACACTTACTTTAAAAAATTCAAGAAAAAAATGTCTTATAAAAATGAAATGAAGTTCAAAATATTTCCTTCCAAGTCTTACAAAAAAAGAATTCATTTAGAAAGTTACAGAAAAATCATTTTAAAAAATCATTATAAAAGATTTACTTCAACCCAAAACCAAAAAATATCCTTTCGAAATTAAGCCCAAATCCATACTTAAAAAAAAAATGAAGCCCAAAAAACTGTGTCACATACCTTCAAGAAATGTCTTTTGAATGTACCTCCAAGAAAATTCTTTAAACCCAAAACAATTCCTTGCAAAACCAGATCAAATGTACGAAAATAATGTGTCTCAAAGAAAAGTCCTTTGAATCTACCTCCAAGAAAAGTCCAATTCTTTGCAAAATCAGATCAAGACTTTTATAAAATCAGACCAAACGTGCAAAAATAGAGCCAAGCCCTGAATACATTTCTGCAACTTTGGACTGATTAAACTCCATGAAACATTCTGAATTAACTGTCGGAACCAAGACAAGCATTTTCAGAATTGAATCTACTTTCAGGAAATATAACTTTCATGGAATTTCATAAATATTTACTAATTTTAATTAATTTTGTAATAAAACGGATGCAAACAATTTCTGAAGGTCATTGTGATTCAGTGAAATCAAAATTCTGTATCTTCCAAAATACATTGTAAAAAAAATTGAAAAAATTATGGTACAATACATTGGTCCATCGTCTCTAATGGGTAGCTTTTATATTTTTAGTTTATAACTTATATGTTAAGAAATTTCTTGCATCGCGAAACATATTCAAAATATGCAGTTTTTCATATTTGACCAGTTCAAAAAATTCTAGTAATTATGATATGCATCCATTAGCTTTGTAAATATGAAGAAACTGAATTAGACTCTGTCTAGATTGTTGTAACACATTTTTTTCTCAAAAACAAAAATTTTCAAAGAATACAACATTGCGTATTAACATGAATTCTTATGAATCCATTGATTGTTAAAAAAAAAACACTCAAAGAAATGCTAAGTTGACATATCAAATGTGTATAAAAAAATTCCAAAAAATAAGTAATAGAAAGCTAACAAAATTTTTGACAACTTTTATTTTTATCGCAAAATGAAATTCTAAACAGAAAATTTGTTTTATCTTGCAGAAAGTTGAAGAACCGAAAAAAATGAAAGTTTTTTCTCAAAAAATGGCAAAAAGTGTAACCCAACTTCACATTTCACCATGTGTTTTACATTGAATATTTTTCATTTTATTAAGAATCTATTTTCAAAACAATTAACATAGTATAAGGTTAAAACCTATGTTTTGTATCAAATTACTTTTTGTTTCTAAATACTATGTGTTTTACATTGAATATTTTTCATTTTATTAAAAATCTATTTGAAACAATTAAACTATATAAGGTTATAACCTATGTTTTGTATCAAATAACTTTTTTGTATCAAATCACTTTTGGTTTCAATGGGAAACTTTTATGGCTAATGTGTTTTTCTCGAAATGATTCCTATGGTGTAATAAAATAGTTTCAAGTAGTTTAAAGATATAGATGCAAAAATTCAATGAGCATAGCTTTGAGATATAAAAGTCCAAAATAGAATAGTTTTTGGTGAACAAATATTAGTGGATCAATATGGATATATCTCCTTCATTAAAAGGAATTTTTCTAGAGGATAGACTAACTTGGAAAGAAGGGAAAATATCACAATTGTTTGAGTCCTAATCTTTTAAAGGTTTCCACTAAATCCATCCCTATTACTTTTCATGTGAACCACATTCCCAAAACCACACATCTATGTACCTGCGAGCCAAGCCAAGTGTAAAAAGGGCTTATTTCATATTCTACTTTAACACATATGTGATTAATTATCGTTAGAATTTATATGGTAGAAATACATATAAAGAGTAATCCTTAGTATAGATCTAGTTTGACTTTAAGGAATAAAGGTAAGTTGTTTAGAAATTTTATCTTAGGAGGTAGAACTAAACCTTCTATAACCCACAAAAGAAACCATGGCCCGTGAGCATCACATGCAAACACAAGTTACTCTCATGTTTGAAACACCACCTCACATCATCATAAGCGATCAAAACCACTAAGAAACCCATACTAATTTCCCTAGAAGGGATGACTATCATATTTAATGATTGGGTTTATCTCCAAGGCCAAAAGGAAAATCAAAGTTAGGAAAGGGAATTAGAATAGAAATTAAGGTAAGACCATGACCTTTTACCCAACATTGAATGAAGGTGAGCAACCATAGATATCATGAAGGAAGTTCAAGAAATATTATGATATAAGAAATATTAAATGAAAATCGAAGTTAGGAAGTTAGGAAAAGGAATTAGAATAGAAATTAAGGTAAGACCATGAACTTTTACCCAATATTGAAGAAAGGCAAAGTTAGGAAAGGGAATTAGAATAGAAATTAAGGTAAGACCATGACATTTTACCCAATATTGAAAAAATGTGAGCAACCATACATATCATGAAGAAAGTTCAAGAAATATTATGATAAGAAATATTAAATGAAAATCAAAGTTAGGAAGTTAGGAAAGGGAATTAGAATAGAAATTTTAAGGTAAGACCATGACCTTTTACCCAATATAATGATTCGGTTTATCTCCAAGGTCAAAAGGAAAATCAAAGTTAGGAAGGGAATTAGAATAGAAATTAAGGTAAGACCATGACCTTTTACCCAATATTGAAAAAAGGTGAGCAACCCTATATATCATGAAGGAAGTTCAAGAAATATTATGATAAGGAATATAAAATGAAAATCAAAGTTAGGAAGTTAGGAAAGGGAATTAGAATAGAAATTAAGGTAAGACCATGAACTTTTACCCAATATTGAACGAAGGTGAGCAACCATATATATCATGAAGGAAGTTCAAGGAATATTATGAAAAGAAATAAATTAAATATTTTTTGCAAATTCTGAGTAAATTTAATTTAACTACTTTTAATATGAGATATGAACAATCAATTCTTACCAGAAGAAATGAGCCTTAATAAGGTCTACGGGTCTAATAACACCAATAATAGCATGTTGAAAGACCATTGATCCCAGTATTTTGATTACTGTAACTAACATAAGCTGTTACCTATTCTAACAAAGGTTGTACATATTCCATCAGGATGAATACACTGTAACCACTTGCATGATACTAGAAGCTCTCATTACACTAGTTAACACAGGGAATAGAACACAGGGATTGCTAGCTTGGCTTGCTGGCTGGGCTTGCTGGCCGTTATAATACCCTAAAGGCTGCTTCTTAGACATGTACTTTTTCAAAAAAAATAATTAAGCCATGGAAACTATAATTTTATTACTATGGTTAAAAGATAAGATAATTTTATTACCATGGTTAAAATAGTGTTCCAATTTAGTCTGAGCTATTCTGAAATACCATTGTCTGCTCCTGAATAAGGGTAGTAAGTGAGTTTAGATTGATGGATGCATCCAGGGCTAGGGACTGTAACTATGAGGATGAGACAATAGTTTTTCATTGAAGTGCAAGTAAATCAGAGTTAACAAACACCAAAACCTAATGAAAATCACATAGTGGTCACAGTTTTTCAGTGAAATGTAGGCCTGGGGGTACAAGTCACAGAGTGGTCGCAGTTTTCCAGTGAAATGCAGGCCTGGGGGTAAAAATCATAGAGTGGTCATAGTTTTCTAGTGAAATGCAGGTAGCACAGGGTAAATCAGAGTCAGAGTGCTTGCTGAAACAAGTACATTGCAAAGTGAACCTAGAGAGTTCTGTATTTTTCATTGTAAAGTAAACCACAAAGTCACAGTGTTCACAGTTCTGTATTTTGCGTTGCAAAGAAAACCACAACTCAAGATATAGATATATACAGTGGGACATGTATTTGCAATTGAGTTGAATGATTGCGAGTAATTTTTTTCTATGCATTAGAGTGAAATGATTAGACATGTATTTGCAATTGAGTGAAATGATTACACATGTATTTAACACAGAGAATGTTAAACATGTAAATGTTAAACAGCAAAATGCAAGAACTTTGGCAATTTTTTTTTTTATATGTAAAACAAAATAATTGACAATTTATTTACATTGACATGCATGGAGAACAAAACAACCGTTTGTTATTTTATTAAAAGCTATTTTATTTTCGCTGGAACATACGTACCTAGAAAGTCGCAGCAGAAGAAACTGAAGACGCTGAAGATGATCCCTGAAGATGCTGAAGACATTGATGGAAGACCTATATGACCAAAAAAATCATATTAAAATCAAATTAAAAGAAAAACATTTTTTTTTTTTTACAGAAAATAAAAAACTTACCAAAACTTACCTCCTCAGCGCGGCGCAAATCAACAAAAATCCCGCGACGCAACAACAAATGAACTAAATTCGCGTGGCACAAAAGAAAATCCACTAAATTCACGCAGGACAATAGCAAATCATCTCAATTCACGCGAAACATATATGAGTGCGTGAGACAAATGTGAACAAAAACCCAAAATAGTTTGCGGACGATATATTTATAAAATAATAGTTCGGACGAACTTTTTTTGCCGGTTTTCCAAACTCTGGCTAAAAATTTGTTTTCCATTGCCGTCAGTACACCATCAATGTAAACGACAAACAAAGTTCGGCCGAACTATGCAGGAAATTATTTTTCCGCCCCGAATTCTCACAAAAGTGTTACCCATCCTCACATTTTCATCCCTAAACAATATGTAGAACTGAAAATGGGTGCTCAAAAAGCATGAGATGATAATGGTGATGATGATAATAATCATGGTCAGAAATGAATGAAAAAAGCTCTTATTTATAGCAAAGTATTGGGTTGATCTTGAAAACGGAGAATAATAAAATATTATTGACCAAAATATAGATCTAATCGCTTGGAATACTTTATTATATTTTTGGAGAGGGAATATACATTTAAAATGGTCAAATATCTTTATTTAGAAATAAATAACAATAAAATTATTTATTAATTATTTCACGAATAATAAGGAAAGTGTGAACATAAATAATTATTACATAATGATTTAACAATTATTCCAAGGATGGGGTTAAGGATAAATATTAAATTAAACAATGATATAAAAATTATTCATAGAGAAAATTAAATAAATAATGGTTTATTTAATCATTTTCATGGGTTTTAATAAAAAATAACTTAATTAAAGTGGTTTAATAAATTATTTATTATAGTGAAAATGATTTTACTATGGTAAAATTAAACTCACATGGTGTATTTCAATCCACCTAGTTAGAGATGGCTAGGTGATCATTTTTTGGTGATAACAAGGAAGAAAAATGTTGTTGCAGATGCACTCTCAAGATAGGATGAGGATGTGGAAGTGTTGCTTTGTGTCATTTATATTATCCAACCCGATTGAATAAATGAAGTAAGGGATGAAAGGAAGAATGGCGAAGAGGCGTGGAAACTCATTCAAAAGTTGTAACAAGATCCCATTACATTTGATACATTTAGCTAGAAAAATGATTCATTATGGTACAAATATCATTTATATATTTGTAACAATTCCCAACTCAAAAAAAATATTCTTTTGGAATTTCACATCTCCCCCTTAGGAGGGAACTCAAGATTTTTAAAAACTTATCACAGGGTCAAGAAGGAATGTTTTTGGGATGGCCTTAAATCTGATATTTAGAAGGTTGTGGCAGAATGTTTGGTTTTCCAAAAAAATAATGTTGAGACAATTAACACCTTTGGTTAGTTACAAAATTTATCCTTTCCATGTCAGCGTTGGGAGGAGGTATCAATGGATTTTATCATGAGTTTACCCAATTATGAAGGGAAGAGTATCATCATGGTGGTAGTTGATAAAATTACCAAGAATGCATAATTTTGTGCATTATCTCATCCTTTTAAAGGAAGTACAATTGTTACTACATTTATGGAAACAATTAAAAAGCTACATGGAAACCCAAATATTATTGTACGTGACAAAGATTGTATTTTCACTAGAAATTTATGGACGAAACTATTTTCTTGTCTTGGTACTCAATTAGCTCATAGCTCATCTTGTCATCCTCAATATGACGGGAAAACTGAGATAGTGATCAAATTTTTGGAATAATATCTTTGTCGCTTTGTATTTGATAAAAAAACATAGTGGGTCAAGTGGTTACCTCTATTTGAATGGTGGTATAAGACTTCCTTCCACACTGCAGCAAAAAGACCCAATTTATGGGACTTTATGGATACCATGTGTCATCCATAATGTCATCTCTAAGAGAAAATTCTAAGGTTCAAGCAATGGAATATCACATCGAGCATCAACAACAAGTTCTCCAACTCTTAAAGGATAACATCACCATGGCACATAATTGAATGAAACAACGGGAAAATCAACATCACAGTGAGATAATTGTTTATGTAGGCGACTGGGTATTTTTATGGCTACAACCATACAAACAAATTTCTCTCAAGCAAGCTAAGAAGGATAAAAAATTATCACCCAAGTACTATGGTCCTTATAATGTGTTGCAAAATATTGGTACTATGGAATACAAATTGGATCTGCCAACATCTTCTCGAGTACACCCAATTTTCCATGTTTCATGCTAAAAGAAGGTTATTGGTGACAAGCTCCTAGTTCAAACAATGTTGCCAAAACTTGAAAAAGAATAAAAAATCATATTTGAGCCTGAAGAAATCACATAAACAAGAACTAGACAACTATGAAATCTATTGATTTTAGAGTATCTCATTAAGTGGAAGAACTTACCTGTTGAAGATTGCACATGGCAGGATGACAATTTTATACATAAGCATTCAAAACTACTCAAGCGTTGAGGAAAACACTTTATTTAAGGAGAGGGTAATGTAAGTTCCCTATAACACTAGTGTATCCCCATATTATTATCACTATGCCCATATATCCCCCATATTGTTATTGTTGTGCCCTTACATTATTATTTTTATATAGGCTCTGATTATATTGTGACCCCTTAGACTCCTATATATACTAAGGAGGAATTTCACATATATCATCCAAGAATTGTTCATTTATGTAATGAAAAGGAGGTTTCCCCCTCAAAGAGGATAATTTTTAAGTCGTTGATCTATATTTTCTTATGTTTTGTGAGTTGGTTGCATAACAAAGCTATTCAAGGAGCATTGGTGTTGATGCAGGAAGTTAGGATTAGAACTTTATACAAGATTCTAGGAAGTATTGTTATTAATGGGTGCAAAAATTCTATTGCCCCTGAATGTGGAGTAGAAAATATTGTAGTCTCTCATGAAAAGGCTATGTTTTGGCATCAAAGGAAGAGCCATATTAGAGCCTGAATGGCCTTTAGTTAATACATGGTAATGGTATGGTAGAATGTATGTCTAATTTATAGCTAGATTTGGATTTCTATGAACATTGTTCATATGAGAAGGAGAACCAAATGATTTTTCCCTCTGGTGCTAAGAGGGTAGAAGAAATATTAGTGCTTGTGCACAATGATGTGTTTGGACTTATGTTGATTCCATCACTGGGTAAATTTGTGCACTATATCTTGTTTATAGATGACTTATTGAGGAATATATGCATATATTTCCATAACAATAAATATTAAGTCTTCGATAGTTTTAAGGAATTTAAGGTTGTCATATAAAATCAGACAAAGAAGAATATTAAGGCGTTGAGGACACATAATGGTGGAAAATTCTACAAGAATGAATTCAAAGAGTTCTATAAGAAGGGTGGTATACCATGGGAATATAATACTCCAAACACACCTCAACAAAATGGAGTTACAAAAAGGATGAATAGGACATTGATGGGAAAGGAAATTTTCTTGCTTAATGCTGCTAGATTAGGGTACGAATTCCATGTAGAAGCGGTGAATACTACATGTTACCTACTTAACAAATCACCTAAAACAACGTTGGAGGATAGCACTCCACATTAGGTAATGACTGGTAAGAAACCTTGTCTCTCACATCTCAAGGTATTTGGTTGCAATGCATATGTAAATGTTCCAAAGGAAAAATAACCAAGTTGGACAATAAATACGAAAGGTGTAGTTTTATTCAGTATAAATATGGTTTAAGATGTTACAAGATTTAGAACTTAGAAACGAAGAAGGTTTTGTATATTCAAGATGTGGTATATAGAGAATTGGAAGGATGTCATGAAACAAGAATTCTTAGAGAAGATATATTTTGATGTAAATCGTGAAGAATCAAACTCCATAGAAGAATAGGAATTAGAAGAAGAAGAAAAACCACACACTCTGGTTTTTAGGAGATAATTTTGGTAAATAAGGTGGACAAAGAGGTATAGTCCATTTGATTTCTATTCAAATTTCGATTGAAGAAATTGCATCTTTGGAAAAAAATGAGGCTTGGTATTTTGTATATTTTTCAAATAGAAGAAAACCCATTCAAAACAAATGGGTGTTTCAAAAGAAGATGAATGAAAAGGTCAAAGTAGAGAAATATAAATCTTGGTTAGTAATGAAAGGTTATTCCCAATTTATGGGAATTGATTTTGGTGATATTTTCTTCTCTTGTTTCCAAGTTAGCTTCTATTAGATTACTTTTATTTATTGTTTCTCCTTTTATTTCGAGGTAGAAAAAATGGATGTGAAGACAACATTCCTCCATGGGGATTTCGAAGAAGAGATCTACATGAAGCACTCAGAAGGCTTTGCAGTGAAGGGTAAGAAAGAACTAGTGTGTAGGTTAAAGAAGTCCTTATATAGGTTAAAAAAAACACCAAGGATGTGGTATCAAATATTTGATATATATATATATATATATATATATATATATATATATATATATATATATATATATATATATATATATATATATATATAACTTTATTCAGACTTGCCTTCACAAGGAGAAAAGTGGTTCACTCTGTATATTATAAATTACTTGGTGATCATGTTATTTATTTGGTATTTTATGTGCATGATATGTTGTTGATCGAAAATGACAGTGAAAATATCTAGGATGTGACACAATTATCTTCTAAATTTGACATGAAGGAGCATGTTCCTGTAGGTGAAAAGTTATCTACAAAACAGTGCCCCGAGACATGAGAAGAGGAAGAATACATGTCTTGCCTTCCATGTGCAAGTGCAGTTTATAGTTTGATGTATGAAATGTTTTTTACAACAATAGACATTACACATGCAGTGGGATTATTGAGTGGGTTTATGTCAAAACAAGAAGAATTGGATAGAAGTAAAGCAAGTTTTCAGGTACCTATCTGGAACTAGTGATTATGATTTTTGCTACCAAGGAATATCGAAATTGGACAAAGTGTTGGAAAAAAAATGGTTTTGTTGATGCAAACTAGGCTGGAGATATGGATCAAAGATGATCTATAGGTGGGTATGTGTTTAACCAATTTGGAGGAGAGATAGTTGGATGAGGAAGAGACAATATGTAGTGGAACTTTCAACTACAGAGGATGAATACATGGTAGTCTATGATGCAAGAAAAGAAGAAGTTTGGTTGTAGAGATTGTGTTTAGGTATGGGGTATGGGGATATATTATGATAGACAAAGTGTAGTTTTCTTGGAAAAGAACCTTTATTATCATTAAAAAACAAAGCATATTGATGTTTGGCATCACATTTTCAGGGATATTGTTGAAGACAAAAATGTGTTGTTGGTAAAGGTGGAAACTTTGAAGAATGTTGCAGATGCATCGAAAAAGCCTGCGAGCATTGAGAATTTTTCTTGGTATAGTGAAAAAATGGTCGTTGTGACCTTGGATAAATGACTATGTACTCTTGTGACCACCTATGTGAAAAGAAAATAACAAGTGGGAGATTCTTGGGTATGTGTTCTACTCTTTGTACATCTAACAGTATGCATTGTTAGATTGTGTTGGGCATAGTGGGGGGGCCGCACTCCTTGCTAGGTGGTTTTTAGGGGGGTGGAAGCCCCTTTGGATGAATTTGGGGGTAGTTCATTGAAAAAAAATGATAGGTAGACCCACTTATGGTGGGGAGAACCTCCCCATGGTTTTGCACTTGGTTTTTCACATGATGGTTATTCCCATTGCATTTTGTAGATTTGGTAAATGGAACTACGATTATGTTAAAATAAAGGGTTAGTGGATTGGGGGTTTATGAATGCTTCAACATGTATATAATGTATTGTAACATTGAATGGAATATGATGAAAAATCAATCTGGTTTTCCTAGTTTTTTGGGTTCTAGGAGAATTTTTTTGTGTATTTTCTCTTTTCTCACCATTATATATTTTATATATTTTTTAAGTATTTGTTTGCAGGTAATTTATTTAAAGATTTAAAACCTTCATGATCCTGGAGTTTGTCCCACCCCAGGAGCTTCGAATCGATCTTGCATTTTTTCTTCTCTTATTTCAATGCTTTGCATTTTCCTTGCTTAACTTTTAAATCAACATTTATGGAAATTATAGTTTGATAGCTTTGTGCTTCGTTAAATAGGTAGTTTTATGAGCTAACCTTCTTTTTAGGTTAGTTATAAAAAAATTTAGCCTCTTATATCACTAATGTCACTTATCATTGCATCTTTAAGTCTTTTTCCATTTCATTTCATTTATTGTTACAATTTCTATAATTCTCTATTTACAATGCAGACAAGATTATGATTATAGAGATTGAATAGAACTTGTTTTCATAGTGTTAAACCTTATACTTAATTTCCCCATACCTTTACTAGTCGAATAACATCATTTCCCATCATTCCTACACCCTTCTCTCACCTTAGGTTCACATTTCAACAATTTTTCTAGCTTGTTGGTATTTTCTTGTAGCAAAACATGGAATCCTATAGAAATGAACAAAAAAATCATTTCCTTTTCCTAGTTTAGCAATAAACTCTTTATTTAGTTTCCTTGGCATATTAGGACATGTATGGGATGTTGAAGATGGAGTTTGGAGTAATAGAGATCTCATGAAGTTTCCTTTAGATGATTTTATTGTATGCTTTAATATGAGTGTTGCTCATAGCTTCCACAATATATGTTTCAGGTTTACATTCCAAGTCTTTTATTCCCAAGAAACGTGTGCTTTCTGTTTATTTCTATCATCATAGGTTCGTATCATTTCATTTCCGCAAGTTACCTATGCAATTTCACTTTCCAATAGCATAGCTAGCTCTACAACTTGATTGGAATTTTTTTCATCTAACATCCACTCCAACATCTCTCACTTGCATAAGGATTAGAAGGGGAAGGAGATAAATATTTCTACACATATACTGCTAACCCCTCTTAATATTGTACAAACTTCGAGTTGATAATTAAAGCTAAGACTCTTGGAGTTGCAACATTATAGTCGTAATCCTAAGGAACATCATAATGCTACTTTGTTTATGTATATACTACATATAATGGTAGTTTATATGAGAGAATTTGTCATTTATATGGTCAAATATAGATTGATGGTATTGTGATACAACTGAGGATGGATGGGTACAATACAATTGTAATAATTTTGTGTATTATCTAAGAATGAAAGAAGATGTAGCAATATACATTAGAGGATCCATATTTTTTTATACTAACATGCCCAATAAAAATGTGCAAGGTTTATATAATCCATTACCTACACCCACTCATCATCAGGAAACCATTTCCATAGATTTGTGGGAGGTTTATTAACAACTATGAATGAACATGAATACTTTTTTGTATTAGTTAGCAGGTTTAGTAAGATGTACATTCTCATGCCTTGTAAAAGGACCACCAAAGAATAATATGTGATAATGTTTATCTTTGAATAGATCTAGGTGCACTCTGGTATTTTAAGGATCATCATCTCAGATAGGGATACTATATTCGTTAGTGCATTTTCGACTACATTGTGGGAGATGATCGAAAAAAAGTTCAAGAGGTCTATAACATTTCATCCAAAGACATATGGGTGGAAAAAGTGGTAAACAAGACTTTGATTCTACTTTTGAGGAGCTACAATTAGAAGAATTCAAATATTTAGGATGAAAAGTTTATCTATACACAACAATATTATAACATAGAAATCCAAATTTCTAATCGTAAGTCATATTTTGAAAGTTGTTATATATAGATATATTTTCCACCTTCACCATTTGATGTGGTATATGGAAAAAAGGAGTAAAGGAGGACCTCACATGAGATGCATTAAGAGATAAATAATTTGTTGAGAATACTAGGAAGATTCATTTATATGTATAAGAGATACTAAATAAGGCATAGGAAAGGTATAGTCTCAAATGACCTAGATATAGTATAGAGAAGTCATTTTGAGAGGGAGAAAGAGTTTGGATATAGTTGAATAAGGAAACACTAGAAGGCCATGCTAAAAATATCAAGGCTCTGTGGTATCATCAATTTCAGAAATCAGAAAATATGGGAGATAACACCTATAGACTTAGTATACAACCATACATGAACATTTACTTAGTTTTCAATGCAGATAATATCAAATTGTATGATCCTTCCTTGTTGGATCAAGATTATGGATATGACCTACTTTAGATAGAGGAGTTAGCAGTAGATGCTTAACCAAAGTGGGTAAAGGACACAATTATGTTCAAGAGATATAGAACCACAAGATAATGGCATCATGAATTTCATATACTAGTTTGGAAGGACAACTATTAGACAAAGCGAATGGGTACTACAGGGAGAAGATGGAGGAAAATTTCCTCACCTCATTTAGTAGAGATTTTGCGGACAAAAAACCTACCTAAATGAGGAGATATGACCTGAATTGTACCATTATATTTTTGTTCATCTATCTTGATTCTTTTAGTGTGGAAAATTTGGAGGAATTAGCTTGCATGGTCACTTTAATAGTGGGTCACAATTTGGAGAGTTGGGGTTTGATATCTAGTAGAAACATTTTGATGTATCAAAAAAAATTATTATTGGTCAAATTTTCATCCTTTAACATTGAACCATAAGATGTGCATCTACACTCAAATACCTTTACAATGGTGTAATATTTGGGTAAACTGAATTTCATATGCAAAATTTATTGCTTTAGAAATTTAACATAACGTCTTGATCACTAAGTTATGATATGATTTCATGCCAACCCCCATTATGCATGTAAATGAGGCCAATCATATGTTGAATTTTTTATAATACTCTAGAAGATCTAGAAATGTAACTCTAGTTGAGGGTCGAGGGAGGTAAAAACATTTTGATGTATCAAAACAAATTATTATTGGTCAAAGTTTCATCGTTTAACATTGAACCATAAGATGTGCATATGCACTCAAATACCTTTACAATGGTGTAATATTTGGGTAAACTGAATTTCATATGCAAAAGTTATTGCTTTCGAAAGTTAACATAACGTCTTGATCACTAAGTTATGATATGATTTCATGCCAACCCCCATTACGCATGTAAATGAGGCCAATTATATGTTGAATTTTTTATAATACTCTAGAAGATCTAGAAATGTAACTCTAGTTGAGGGTCGAGGGAGTCAAACCTAAATCGTAGTTGGTTATTGGGCTATGTTAAATATGGGGCGAGTAGGAATATGGGTTTCATTATATTATATTATATTTTGTTCCATAGTTGACTACAATAGTTGGGAGTAGTAATTTAAAGAGAATAATAGAGGGGGTTAAAGTTTTATAACAACCTTACATTCCACACATCTTAGATAACTCCATAAAGAGTACATCCTCCTTTGAACTTGTATATTTTCTGTACGAAAGAAAAGAGAACAAAGCATCCTCACCTTCTAACTTGGCTCTCTCATGTAATGGCTTCCTATGGTAAAACTTGTTTCTATTTTGGATTGTGTGTGTTTCTTTGTATTATGTATTTCTCACGTTTATCTATTTCATTCATTCAAAAAAAAAAAACTGGTTATTAAAGAATCTAAAATCTGAAGGAAAATTAACCTTCATAGTATAGATTTTAGTTATTTTATTAATTTTTTTGTGACGAAATATTCCAATGAAAAATCCTTGGTAATATATATATATCAGTGAATAAAAAAAAACCTTGCAACTCTTATGTGATGATATAGAAATGAAAATGATAGTTTTCTCACTTATATTCTAATAGTAATAGCCTCTAGAAAACAAGATTAAGGTTAGGTCATGGCACCTAGACTAATTATACTCTACATTAACTCCACTCTACATAATGCTCACTCTATATATTTTAGACATGTTTCTCATATATTAGTACTTTCTTTTATTGACTCAAGCTTCCTCACTACTTTTTTTTTAATTTAATGAAAAATGTTTTTTTGAAAAACAAATAATGTGTTCATATGTGTAATTTTTTTAAAAGTAATTTTCTTTTGGAAAAATACTTAGTTATTTTTTCTTTTAATTATTATTACATTAAAATATGCTTTATATAACTTGGTACTCATTATGGAGTTATCAAATAAAAATATTCTAATGTTGAATTTTAAGGAAAGTAATTTTATATCAACTTTTTATATAGGATGGAAAGTTAGATAAAATAATTGAAAATAAAATGTTTCATATTCCATTTACATACTTTTTGAGGAATATGTGTAATTATTTAATGACTAATAAGGAATTAACATGTGAAATTTAAAGAAATATTATTAACAAAAAAAATAGAAGTAACCCTTTAAAATATTTGATTTTGCACATTAAGTTATATATATATATATATATATATATATATATATATATATATATATATATATATATATATAACAACTGAAAGCAAAAATATATATATATATTTTTCTAAATGGGCTTTCTATACCTTAGGATGAAAGAGGTGTAAATCCTTCTATGCTTGAAATTGAAAGCAATGTTTGAACAAAAATAATAACAAAAAAATATATTTCATTATAAGTAAAATGGTTATATATATTCCCTAAGAAAAATAAATTTGTATCAACTTTACATACATTGAAAGTGATACATAATTCAATATCAACTTTATATACATTGAAAATGATACATAGTTGAAAGTAAAAAAATTCTGTTTTGTTAATGTGCTTTCTATTTTTCACTATACCATAAAAATATATAAGTCTTGACATACTCTCTCTATATATATATGCTTTCTACTTTTCACTATACCATAAAAATATATAAGTCTTGACATACTCAAGCTCTCTCTCTATATATTATATCAACATGAATCCATCTAAATCTATTTAAAGAAAATTCAATTAAATTACATTATGAAAATTTTAAAATCTAGTATAAAACATATAGAGAAAAAAATATTTACTTTAATAATATTGGTTTTAAATATCATTAAAATTTATAACTTACATATCTATTTATTTAATAAAAATAAAATAAATAAATATATATTAACCTGATATAAATTTAAATTTTATTAACCATTATTATGAAATAAATTTAATAAAGCAAAAGTACCATGGTCAAGAGATATCTCCATGTTGTTTCTATAAAGGAAAGGTAGAAGTAATTTATGTAGATATAGATTTTAATATTCATGAGAGAAATAGTTCCAACAATGGATCACATTATAACAAAGATAGAGTGGCTAGGACAGATCACTTGGCTCAATATTCCACTAAATGACACAATGTCATTACATTCGTTGATAATTGGGCAGCTCATCCAATCGATCTTAATGAAAATTCCTCTCATGTCTTAGTTGATTTTTCTAAAACAGGAAGGGCCATTGTTAATGATGCCATATTTCATTTACAAAGTGAATGGATTGCTTTAAAATGTGTGGACCAATTTATTGCCTATTAGATTTGAATGAGTGGCTCATCTTTGTTTTCTTAAAATGGAAGGTGCAGGCATTATGGCCTTAAACATTTGTATTAAACATTTGTAGGAAAGAATCATGGGTCTTAAAAGAAAACCTCAGTTGTTTGTATTTTTTGTCAAAGAATGATGGGTCCTAAAAGCAAACCTCAGTTGTTCGCATTTTTGTCACTGTGATGCATTCAAAGTGGGCCACAATTGATCCATCAACTTTTTCTGAAGCGTCTATATGTTTGTGTGTCTAAGAGTCCACTAAATGGTGTATCCCACTAGTGCAGGCCCATCTAAAGTCAAGTCTGATAGTGATGCTGCAATGTGCATATAGTGAAAGCAAATAGTGGAAATCTTACACACTGGAACTCTATATTTTCAACCTCCCACTTAACCACCTGCAAGTACATCTCAGAATCTTCTTTATATAGATCGGTGTCTGTTAGTATTCAATAATCTCAATAATCTCGGCGTTGCAGCCATTACACCAAATGTGGTATATAGATTGTTGGAAAGAGACAAGCTTAGTGCTAAAAGATATTATGAATCGATGAAAAAATTTGTCGAGGACTGTATACTGAAAGCAAATCATTTGGCGTTTCTGCAGGAGACGCTTTCTGTGGAAACTAATGATGGAAAAATGTGCAATGGCTCAGTGGCTCTTCAATGTGCAATGTGCAGTGCTTTCTTTTTATGGAATCAGGTTGCACAGTTTTAGAAGCAGGTCAAAACAGTACGGAGGCAAAACAGAGGAAACCAAGAGTGCGGCTAATCATGCCACAGTTGGACTTGGACATTATAATGTCTACGGGTTGAAATTGCTTGTTTTTTAAATGTAAACATGGATTCAGCTTTTTAAAACTATTCGAACTATATAAATTATGAAACTGTAACTTACAATTTCAACAAATCACTATATTAGAAAATATAAATAATATTTGAACTAATTTAAAAATATACATCAAAGAAGCTCAACTATGTAATATCAGAATCCATAAATAAAAAATGGATATGTAGAATTTATGAATATGTAAAATTTAATGAAATATCTATGTAATATCAAAATCTATAAATTAAATGGATATGTAGAATTTATGGATATGTAAAATTTAATGAAATATCTATGTAATATCAAAATCTATAAATTAAATGGATATGTAGAATTTTTTTCATAGATATGTAGAATTTATGAATATGTAAAATTTAATATAATATTTATGTAATATCAGAATCCAGAATCCATAAATTAAATTAAATGGATATGTAGAATTTATGGATATGTAAAATTTAATAAAATATCTCTAAAAGGGTAACTTGCTTGGTAACCTGTTTTTTTGTTTGTTTGTTAATTTGGCAGTATCTTGTTATTTTCTATTTATCTTCAAAAAGGCAGGTTACATTAGATAGAGTTTTGGTGGCCTCAACCTCTCCTGAGGAAACCAGGTTTGTTGTTTTGGTGGCCTCAACCTACCCAGAGAAAACCAGGTCTGTTGGCCACCTTGATGCATTAAAAGCCATCCCAAAATTGATAGAGTTTTGTTCTTCTATTAGCGGCACTTGCCAGTTCACTATTTAAAGCATTGACGATATCCCATATTTAATTATCTAAACTGAAAACCCTTGTGCACATTAGCCTAGTGAGGCCAATGGCTGCTTTAGGAAAGGGCATCTCTAGTTTTTATTATTGGTTAAGATATGTTTGTATGATTATTATTTTTATATAATTTTATTGAGGTAAAATATTTTATTAATAATTATAGTTATAATGTAATTATTAAATTTGTTTATTTATTTATTTATATATAATTTATATAATGTTAGATTGGATATTATATTTTATATATCTACTATAATAAATTGTATTAAGAGTAATTAAATGTACTAGATTAATTTAGATTCATTTTAATTTGGGATCTACCAATAACTAGCATGGATCAAATTTTTTTATTGAGTTGCAAACTTAAAAGAGAAATAGATTTGATTCTTGTGGTTGGGAGTTAAGATAAATCTACCTTGGTATAATTATTAGCTTTAAACAGGTCTTATTAGAGAAGAATACCATGGTTAAAAAATGATAGATTGAATATTATGGAAAAAAAATTGAGTAGAAAAATAACATGAGAGAAAAACATGAATGAAAAATATCATGAAAACATGACATTATTATTATTATTATTATTATTACCCAATTTTAATCCTTTTCTTTTTCAACCTGTTACCTTTAAAAAAAAACACATGTTCTTAACCATAACAAAGATATTTTTATTTTTTAATTTATTTAATTTTATTATATTTTGTTTTAATTGAATCAAAAATATTGGAGACTAACCTAAAAGGTAAATCAAAATATTAAACATTACAACGTCTTCCCAAATCTCATCAACTAAATATAAAAAAATTATAGTGCTAGATTTTTTGACCAGTGATATTTCTTTCGATGAGCCACATGATAGATATGGATAAAAGATTCATTAATGAGCACCGATGGAGATCTTGGATTATTTTTCAAATGCAGATGTTTTACTCATATGGTATTCATATACTTAGCATTTACTGTAAGTCGGACTTTTAATAATTCGTTTCTTACATTCAGGATGTTGTAAAATTCTGCAACATGAAGGTTTTAATAATATGTTTCGAGGTGATTTTTGTACAGGGTTAATGTTGGGTGTGGAGCATGATTATCTCGTTTATTTTGTATCACAGCGTTGGACCCCTATACCTTAATGGGACCGCCCGTAATTAAACACTGCTTGGGGAGTCCAGGGGGGGCGACTGCGACTTTATGGAGCCCCCCCTGGCGGAGGGGTTCGGGGGCAGCACCCCTGAAGCTAAAACAAATGTAAAATTGCCTTGTAAAAATATAGTAATTTCTAGTCAATCTGGGCCATTCATTAAGAGGATGATCTGATGGTAGAAGTTATGTTTAGTTTACGATTTTTTGCCCTAGAAGGCAACCCCTCGCATGTATGAGGGTACTGTATTGTGGCTGTGTATTGGGTGTGTATTCTCAGAGCAAGAAACAGAGAGGGAGGTTGTGAGAGAGAACAAAGGATATTACAGCAGATCTGTTGTAGGTTGTGTCTCTTCATTTTGCTGGATAATAGAAAGGAAGGACTGGTTGTTCGGGGTGGACGTAGCCCAAACTGGGTGAACCAAATATATCTGTGTCTCTCTAGTTCTATGTGTTTTGTGTGGTTGTGTTTTCCACATATTTTATGTGTTTCATTGCTCTGTAATATATCATTTTCTAATAGTTAAAACCTACACCATTCAATAAAAATAAAAATCCAAAAAATTGAATAAAATAAAAAAATACCAAAATTATATTTTTTGTAAATGCAATAATCATATTTCCAAAAGTTTTACCTCCTTGTTATATATGTTTGAAGAAATCTTATGAGTGTAATGACCAAACCCACAAAATGAAATCTTATGAGTGTAATGACCACAAGTCCATAAAAATTTCACCAATCATCACATCTTAGGAGTGCAATGACCAAATCCACAAGAAATTTACCAATCACCAATGAAGTTGATGACATTCAGTGAAATCTCTTTGGTTAGATAATTAAAATCACTGTCAAAGCCTTGGGAATTTAGTTGAAGTCCTTTGGGTGAGATAATCAAAACTATGAAGTTTCTATTGATTCCTAATGAAGTCATCATTGTTCAATGAAATCCTTTATATGTTTCTATGAAAAACCATAAGGATTTTGTTAATAATCTATTAGTATACAATAAAAAAAAATTAGCATCAAAATTGAAATGCAGTTTCGTTTTTTAACACTATAAACCTTTTACCAAAGTACCAATAGGAAATCCTAAACAAGATTAATTCCCACTCATTGATCACACCAAAATACCTATGTCAAATATGTAGAGTCCAAGTCACCAACCATATAGCACTTTTTCCATGAACTTTGCACATGGTATTATCCACTTCATATTTTCTTACATTCCATGTCATCTCTATATCGTTAGGGGATTTTGAATCTTTCTCCCAATTAGTGATGAAGCTATAAACATTTTTTGAAACACTTTAGGTGATGTTATAATAAACCAGACGATTTTTTTGATAGTCAATGAAGCCATCAACTTTTTCCAAAGTACCAAAATTAAAGCAAAACCCTTTTCATATACACTAATGGACCTTAAACCAAAGTACCTATAGGACATCCTAGCAATCCATTTAATAAAAAAAGGATTGAATTTCACCCATTGACCCTACCACATGGATCTTGCCTATGTCTGATCCATACAATCCATATAGTTCATGAATCCATTAGCGTTTGTTGAAATCCTTTGAGCATCAAAATCAAAATGCAAACTTTTTTGTCAACACTACTAAACCTTCTACCAAAGTACTTACATGACATCCTAAACAAGATTAAATCTCTTTTGTTGATCACACCATGAGGATCTTACCTATGTGAAATTTGTAGTGTCCATGTCACCAACTATATAACACTTTTCCCATGGACTTTACACAAGTCTGCATCCATGTCATATTTTTCTACATTCCATGTCATCATCTATATCTAGGATATTTTATTCAATTTTTTCTCCAATTCATAGATGATGACATCCACATTTTGCAAAATATTTTAGGTGTTGTGATAATAAAATATAAATATTTTTTCGATCATCAATTAAGTCACCAATTTTTTCCATACCAAAATTAAAACAAAACCATTTTTGTCGATGTTAATGGACCTTATACCAAATTACTTATAAGAAATCTTAGCTATCCATTTCATAAAAATAAATAAATCTCACCCATTGATCCTACCAAGTGGATCTTTCCTACATATTAGTGTATGCCATGTCATCGATCACATAAAAAAGTTATTAGTGGACTTTGGGCATCTCATCTTCCTCATCATCACCCACATCATATTTCATTACACTCCACACCTGTTGAGAATGCAGCAAGATGATGGAGCTTAGTGAAATGAAGTCGCCTTCACTAAGTGGGCCCGCAGGCAAATTCTGGCGCAAAGTCTATTTTTAGACTATGTCTATTTTTAGACATACGGAGCATAATTTGGGAATTCTATTTGGAGATTCTTGATGGATGTGACATGTCGGTAAAAATAGATGAGACCCTAATTTTTAGGACCCAGGCTATTTTTAGACTGATCTCCTAAAAATATGGAAGTCAAATATTATTTACCCTTAATAATATTTTGACTATAAACAGCAGTTTACTCTCTTGGCGCACTTCAGTTTGAGTCATGGAGGTGACTCATGCAACTGACACAATGAATCACGTGGTTCCTAGGGTTTGATGGCATCTTGCATGGTTGGCTTCAGTTAGACTTCAGTGGCAGGAGTTTTGGAGGAGTTAACGGGACAAGTAGTGGAGTTGTGTTCTGTTTGTTTTAGTTGAACTAGTTGGGATTAGTTAACTAACTAATCAACTAGATATGAGTGGAGTAAATTAATTAATATTTAATTTACTAAATATTAACTCATTAGTCAACTCAAGAACACTTCAGTTCACTACAGTGCATGATCAGTTCAGTGGAGACCAGTGGAAGAGATAGATGAAAGGGTAGAGTTAGCTATCGCTTGTAACTATACCTACATTTGCAACACATAGATAGGTGGAGTAAGCTATGAGTATTGCAAAGTTTAGGCTGGTGGTTTATCTATATAAAGAGGCCATCCATAGCTTTAAATACGTTAATCAAGGTTGGCTATCAAGTGGCTAAGGATTGGAGCAAGTGATTTGCTAGATCTAGCTTGATAGTGTGTAGCATGGGAGGTAGTGCATGAGAGCTTGTGAAGAGTTTTTGCACTATGATTGTTACATGATTTCTCCATTATAATATACACAATAGCTGCGGGGTTTTCAGCTATAGGCTTTCCCCATACATACTGAGTTAATGTGTGATTGATTTGATGTGCGATTGCTTCTATATTATTTCCGCATGTGACAATTAATTGTAGAAGAAGGTTATGTGTTATGCATGCAATTCGAAATTGATGTACGATCGGGTTAATCTTCATTGAATAAGTGATTTATTCAGCTAATTTCTACATGGTATCGGAGCGAAGTTAATTGTCGAAGTCTATTACGGTGATTGCAAACTTATTTCCTTGGACAGAGTCTGCATGCGGGCCAGGTAGCCTCCGGAATATTCATCCTTCTTTGTAAGGTGAAAGATCTGGTGAATGCCCTTGCAGTCAATCTCTGATTTGGAAATAATTTGTTTTCAAGTATAGATCGGAAGTGATAGAGCTTGGAGTTTGGAATTCGAACTTTGCAGAAGGTTGGTTTTCTTGGTGCCAGTGTTGAAGATGTCTTCTTTCAACGGTTTGCGACTCGAATATGCTCTTGAAGGCAGTTCGAATTATGTTGCATGGAAGGATCGCATGGAAGCAGTGTTAGAAGATAATGGTCTGAAGGAGTTCGTAGATGCGGATGTCCCAAAGCCCACTGATGCAGCTTTGGCCGATGCATGGCAAAAGAAGATCGCGAAATGTCGAAGGATCCGGTTGGAGGGCGTCAAGGATCATATTGTATCCAGCCTTCATGGTAAGGCTACTCCATATTTAATGTGGAAAGCTTTGACGGATCTATTCCAGAGTAAGAGTGACCAAAGGAAGCGGGTGCTCAAAGATAAGCTCAGGAACATCAAGGAAGGGGCTGTTAGATTCGGGCCACCACCAAGCTCACTCGCGCAGATGAGTCAAAGTGGGGGTCGCTGTGTTTTGAACACATGCTTAGCTCTGCCATGCTGGGATCATTGTGGTTCTTGGACAGTGGTGCGTCATTTCATATGACGGGAGATCGGGATTTGTTCTCAGATCCGGAGGACAAGGATTTGGGTGTGCACATCGAGATGGGCGATGATGGTAGATACAGTGCGACTGGTATCGGTACCGTATCCTTTCAGAGGGAGTCTGGTAAACCCTTTGTCTTAAAGGATGTCATGCATGTACCCGGATTGAAGAAGAACCTGATTTCAGTAGCGATGTTGGAGGATAAGGGGTATGATGTGGTCTTCAGCGAAGGAAAAGCCTTCCAGCGCAGTAAGACTACTGGAGAGACCCGGAAGATAGGGGTTCGAACTCAGAACCTTTATCAGTTGCAGGTAGATGACTGCGCAGCTATGGCATGCAAGGCTGGAGATGTGGTGAGCCGGGATGATGAGGGCGAACTATGGCACAGGGGATTGGGCCATCTTCACCATGGAGCTTTGAAGATTCTGCAGCAGATTTCTACTGGACTTCCTAAGGGCACTCTTGCGCAGTCAGATCAGTGCAAGGGGTGTACTTTAGGGAAGTATGTGAAAGCCACCTTTCACGAGAAGGATAGCCGCGCCACGACGATCCTTGAGAGAGTTCACACAGACGTGTGTGGTCCTTTCTCAGTTGCTTCGACAGCAAAGCACAAGTATTATGTGATCTTTGTTGATGATTTCTCTCGAAAGTGCCGGATCTTCTTCATGCAGAAGAAGAGCGATACATTCGCGAAGTTCTGTGAGTTTAAAGCACTGGTCGAGAAGGAGTCGGGGAAGAAGGTGATTGCTCTAAGGAGTGATAACGGTGGTGAATTCATCTCGGCTGAATTCAAGGAGTTCTGCAGCGCAGAAGGGATTCTGAGAGAGCTCATCGCACCCCATAACCCACAGCAGAACGGGGTGGCTGAGCGGAAGAACAGAACGATCGTGGGTGCTGCACGGGCGATGTTGCATGATCAGGGCCTACCCCTTCACTTGTGGGCCGAGGCATGCAATACAGCAGTGTATGTGCAGAACCGTTGTCCTCACAAGGTTCTTGGCATGAGTACACCAGAGGAGGCTTATTCTGGCAAGAGGCCTGATACTTCCCATTTGCGGATTTTCGGATCTCCTGTCTACATGCATGTGACGAAGGATGCGAGAAGGAAGCTGGATCCAACTGCTGAAGTTGGAATATTTGTGGGGTACACCGATACACCTCACAACTATCGGGTGTATGTGCCAGACAGTCGCAAGACTGTTGTGCGACGGGATATAAAATTTCAGGAGGAGAAAGCCATGCAGTGTTCGCTTGAGAGGGAGCTACACTTGCATGCAGATGAGGAGCTGTTAGTTCCTAAGGAGGAGCTTCCCGATGTGGATCAGCCACAAGAGGAGGTTCAGGAGGTGGAAGAAACCACCCAGGCAGCGCCAACCATCAGAGGGCGCATGCGCACTACAGAAGCTGAGCGACCGGCTCGGGATGCAGAGAAGGTTGTAGGACCACCTACAGCACAGCGCAGACAGAGACAGTCACCGGATCGGTACACTGGATACATGGCTCTTATGAGTCAATGTGTTGTGACGGAGCCATCCTCTTTTGAGGAAGCCGTGGAGGAACCCGCATGGGTTGATGCCATGATCGAAGAATATGATTCGATCATCAGGAACAGTGCATGGGAGATTGTCCCAAGACCGGTGGGGAAATCAGTGGTGGGTTCTCGATGGATCTACAAGGTGAAGCAGGCGGCTGACGGGAGTGTGGAGAAGTACAAGGCGAGATTTGTCGCCCGTGGCTTCTCACAGATCGAGGGGATTGACTATGAGGAGACTTTTGCACCCGTCGCAAGGTACTCTTCCATACGGACGATCCTTGCTCTCTCAGCGCAGATGGGGTGGCACATTCATCAGATGGATGTGAAGACTGCGTTCCTCAATGGAGTTATTGAGGAAGAGGTGTACATAGAGCAGCCTGAAGGTTTTGAGATCTTCAGCAGTGAGTCGCATGTGTGCCGACTCAAGAGAGGACTGTATGGGCTGAAGCAAGCACCTCGTGCTTGGTACACTCAGATAGACAGCTACTTCACCGGGCTTGGATTCTCCAAGAGTGAGGCGGATCCAAACCTGTACCAGATTGTGGTGGAGGGGAAGCCGTTGATCATCGTACTGTATGTAGATGATCTGATTTTGACTGGCGACGAGCAGTTGATACTTTCATGCAAGGAGGATCTTGCACGAGAGTTTGAGATGAAGGACCTGGGCATCCTTCATTATTTCCTGGGATTGGAGATTTGGCAGCGCAGTGGAGGACTGTTTGTTTCTCAGGGCAAGTATGCCCGGGAGATTCTCGAGAGGTTCAACATGCAGGGCTGCAAGCCTGTTGATACCCCTCTTCCTGGAGGTTGGAGGAAGGGAGATGCTACTTCGGAGGAGGTAGTGGATGCCACTGTCTATCGACAGTTGGTGGGGTCGTTGATGTATTTGGTCAATACTCGACCCGATATATGCTATGCAGTTAACTAGCTTTCGCAAGCTATGGTTAAGCCTACCAAGCTCTTCGCTATATCAGAGGCACATCGGGATATGGTCTATGGTACAGACAGGAGGATGGAGTGAAGCTTTCTGGTTTCACTGATGCAGATTGGGCAGGGAGCCCAACAGACCGGAAGAGCACTTCTGGAGGAGTTTTCAGCATTGGGTCGACAGCAGTTTCCTGGTACAGCAGGAAGCAGAGATCCGTGGCACTCAGTTCAGCAGAGGCCGAGTACATGGCAGCAAGCTTGGCTGCATGTGAGGCTATTTGGATGAGGAAGATCCTCGCAGGTTTGTTTAGGTTGCATTTGGAGCCTACAGTGATCTACTGTGATAACCAGAGCTGCATCAAGCTCTCGGCTAATCCAATATTTCATGATAGGTCCAAACACATCGACATCAGGTACCATCATATCAGAGATTGTGTTCAGCGGAGAATCATGATGCTTTCATATGTTCCCACGGAGGATCAGGATGTCGACATCCTGACGAAGGCGCTCACCAAGAGCAAGTTCGAATTCCACAGAGGCAGGATAGGGGTTGCAGATAATCCATATCTTGCCGAGAGGGAGTGTTGAAAATGCAGCAAGATGATGGAGCTTAGTGAAATGAAGTCGCCTTCACTAAGTGGGCCCGCAGGCAAATTCTGGCGCAAAGTCTATTTTTAGACTATGTCTATTTTTAGACATACGGAGCATGATTCAAAGATTAGTCAAATATTATTTACCCTTAATAATATTTTGACTATAAACAGCAGTTTACTCTCTTGGCGCACTTCAGTTTGAGTCATGGAGGTGGCTCATGCAACCGACACAAGGAATCACGTGGTTCCTAGGGTTTGATGGCATCTTGCATGGTTGGCTTCAGTTAGACTTCAGTGGCAGAAGTTTTGGAGGAGTTAACGGGACAAGTAGTGGAGTTATGTTCTGTTTGTTTTAGTTGAACTAGTTGGGATTAGTTAAACTAGCTAATCAATTAGATATGAGTGGAGTAAATTAAATAATATTTAATTTACTAAATATTAACTCATTAGTCAACTCAAGAACACTTCAGTTCACTACAGTGCATGATCAGTTCAGTGAAGACCAGTGAAAGAGATAGATGAAAGGGTAGAGTTATCTATCAGTTGTAACTATACTGTTGCTATTTGCAACACATAGATAGGTGGAGTAAGCTATGAGTATTGCAAAGTTTAGGCTGGTGGTTTATCTATATAAAGAGGCCATCCCATAGCTTTGAAATACGCAATCAAGGTTGGCTATCAAGTGGCTAAGGATTGGAGCCAGTGATTTGCTAGATCTAGCTTGATAGTGTGTAGCATGGGAGGTAGTGCATGAGAGCTTGTGAAGAGTTTTTGTACTATGATTGTTACATGATTTCTCCATTATAATATACACAATAGCTGCGGGGTTTTCAGCTATAGGCTTTCCCCATACATACTGAGTTAATGTGTGATTTATTTGATGTGCGATTGCTTCTATATTATTTCCGCATGTGACAATTAATTGTAGAAGAAGGTTATGTGTTATGCATGCAATTCGAAATTGATGTATGATCGGGTTAATCTTCATTGAATAAGTGATTTATTCAGCTAATTTCTACAACACCATCATCTATATGGTTAAGATTTTGTGGTTAAATATTTCTCCCAAAAGTTGATGATTAATGATCAAGAAAATGCTCAGTGATTAACAAAATCCTCTATGTTTTCATTGTTCAAGTATCACTAAACATATTGAATACTAATGAATTTTGTAAAGTGTGTTGAGTCTTCATGAGAATATTCTCCATAGCATGCTATCAAGCATTCACCCAAACATGTTAATGATGTGATAAATGCCTAATTTTCTCCAAAATGTTGATGGATATGTTAAATCATGCCATAGAAATTTTTTCAAAAGCATAAAAAAAGTGTTTTTTTACATTATTGTCAACAATATTGAACAAATTACTTTATTCCTCATCCAAATTTTTACACATATCATCAATTTTAGTTTTAATGAAATCAAATACACTCAATTTCTAGTAAAATTTGTAGCTTTACATTTCTTTCACTTGGTTACTTTCTTAGTGCAAGATGTGGGTTAATTACCCTTCAAATCCAATGGTTACATGTAAAATCTCCAAACAAAATTAGAGTTAAGAGAAAGGAACCAATAAATACATATAGTCTAGTCCAATTATAAGAAGGGGAGCCACAATTAGTGATTATACCAATTGAAAATGTCTCAATAAATTTCAAGCAAACCAATGACAAGCACAAGAAAGACAACATGTAGATAACCTCAATCAAATGGGGACACATCTAGAAGTTCCTAGTCAAATCAAAGTGGCCAATAGATTGGAGTAGTTGACACCAAGGATAGAAAATTATACTCAATGCTACAAATAGAGTAAAGAAAACTTGAGTGTACTTATGGATTAGTGCAAGTTCCCCAAAATCCATATGTGGGAAGATGCATACATGTAATGGATTACATTTGAAGGAAAGCATGTTGATGTGAGGCTAAACACACTCAAAACATTTGACTCATGTTGACTCACACTATTAATATTTTCTTAGTTTTCGTATTTTTGTTCAGTATACTATTTTTAATGATGTGATGATAATAAATAAGGGGTTAATTCTCTAAGAAGGGCTATTTGGGCTCTAGAATTATTGGAGAAAGATTGTAGTTCATAATTAGTTCAAGCTAAATTAAAAAAACCCTATTGGAATCATGTAACATTTTTGGCTAAATTTTTTTTAATGTATTGACTCATAAATATAGACTAGTATGCTCTTGAATTAATGCCATTGAAATTTAGTAAGGATTTTGATTCTAATGTATGTTAATTCCATTGATTGATTCTAAATATTATGTTGAATGACTAAATAAATTTCAAAGTGTTATTTTCGTTATATTTCATTAATTAGATTTTATTTTTTTTAATCTTGTATTTATCATTTAATATATTAATTGTGTTATAAAATTATTTCTTAAAAAGATAAATTGCAATTACAAATTTATTTCCAGCCACTATTTCCAAGATTTATCTTCTAGAAAAAAACAAAAATTTCTATTTTCTTTTAGACCCAAAACAACTCCAAAGCTACTCATCACTTTCATTCATTTTCTTTAGTTATATATTTTTTCTACAAAACTTGTATTATATATATTATTTCTTCTATCCATAAATAATAAAAACCATAAAAAAATAAAAAATACACTTTTAACTAATTAATAAATCCCATCACAAAAGTTTTATATCTTAACATGTAATATGATCCCACAAAAAAACGAGGAGCCGAATTAGGCCTCATCCATGGGTTTGATCACTATTCTTGGGTATTGACGATTTAAACACCTCAATGTAATTGACACCAGAAGGAGTGCATAAATAACAAGTTGACCCATGTGAAGCTATTATTCCCTATTGTATTAAAAACCCATGGATCCTCTCCATATTCCCTTACGAGATCATGATATCTTAAAGAATATTTTATATATCTGGTATAAAATAAAGTTAATGGTGAAAGGGCCTTTGCATTTAAGCATCTTAGTGAGTCTAATCTTGCATATCACAATTCTAATTTTTTTCCAAGATAATGAAGTTTGCGGGTGTTTTACCCTCACATTAAAAGGACAAATTGATGCTTAATATGTGGCATTACTAGTCATATCAATTAATTTAGATGCATATGATAATTATGACTATAATGGATTGTAGTCACAATGGATTGTGTTCTAAACTTATTGAAATTAAAAAAAAAAAACGAATCTTATGATGGGTCTTTAATCTTATGACATTTTTTTAATTTTATTTTGGACATCATTATTATATATATATATATAGATAATTTTCGTTTAGTTAAATTTTTGTATTTTTTACATACTATATTGATAGTATATTCTAAAAAAATATTCTTTTTAACAGTAAATTATATGTTTTTCATTGAATATTTATGTATATTTTCTATATGTGTTTTTCAAACCAAAATGACCGCCTAGGATACTATACATAAGCATAATATTTGGATCTTAAAAAAACATGTTCTTCATATGAGATTTAGAGACATGATAGATTCCATGAAAGTGACAAAGCCCCTAGGCTTGAATTATTGTCTAGTGTTCATATTTTTTATATATTCTGGAAGATGACAAATCGTTGATGAAGGATGAGCAATATCCAAGTTATACTTCACTACAACATCTTAAAACTAATAAAAAATATATTGATTATCAAAATCTCCATGGCGAATTGGAGGAAATCCATAGGAACATAAATGAAAATCTAGATAATTTTTATGAAAGGTTCATTCAAGTATATTACGTACATCCTAAAAACAGTTGGCATACCGATCGAGAAAAAATTCACTAGTTTGACTACATTTGATTTGTCCCTAAAGAAGATGGTTTTATCTATGACAAAGAGGAAACTTCTTAACATATTGATTCTTTCCCACTCGACATCCCTCATTATTTTTAGCGAAATATTCATTACAACTACAATTGGAGGAGAACAGAATCATTGGAAGTAGCCTTTTCACCCCTCGATGAGGCTAATGATGTGGGAAGTGCTCGTTTAGAAATTTGTATAGAAGTACGCAATCTCAAAATTACCAAGGCCTCTATATTATAAGAGATTATTTCTTGACATTTTGATCCAAATATACATAATGATATTTCATCCATATTTTGATTTATATTGGATCATTATATTATTTTCAATCTATCTAAATTCTTTTAGAGTGGAAAAATTGGAAAAATTAGCTTGTAGGATCATTTTAATAGTACTCCCAGTTTGGAAAATTGGAGGTAAAAATATCTTAAGGCTTTAATGTTAAAAACTTGTGGTCAAGAAATTATTACTGGCCAATGTACCATATTATACACACCAGAACCTTCCCAAAAAACACAAGAATCACCTCAACTGGAGCTCATATGAAGAAGTTATGCCTCCCGCAAGTTGACCTACCGTGTTAAGCATTTTGATACGAGTGGATGCCACACCAACCTCATCAGTTATGCATATGGGGATTTCCAATTGCGTAAATTGAATACGAATCTATAGGGATCAAACTTGTAACTATGGTTGATCGTTGAGTGAATCAAACCTTACCTCTACTTGGCTATTAGGTTATTTTATATATTGGCCCACTAATAGAAGTAGAGGCTCCATTCTATTCTATTGTATTTTATTCCATGGTATAGTAGATGATATGGGAGTGGGAATTAAGAGATAAAAAAAGGGAGTTAGGATTTTGTAGCACCTTTATAGGCCGTAGGTCCCAGGTAAATCCAAATGGAGTAGCTCTTATTTGTACTCACGGATTTTCCATACTAGAGAAGAAATAACAGGGAAACCTCACCTTCTAGATGGGTTTTGTCCCACAAATATTTCCCAAGGAAAATATTTGCATTCATCATGGTTGGTGTATTTATTTATTTCTATTTTATGTTTCTCACATTTTATCTAATTTAATTAATTAAGCAAAAAATCAACTAACTAAATAAAAGTGAACGATTAAGATTTTGGTATATTTATCAAATAAGTTGTGAGAAATTATTCCAGTGGAATGTCCATGTTGATTCATAGATCAAATTGGTATTATAGATAGGTTCCTTTGGAAAATTTAGCAGGAGGTTTCAATGTATCCAAGAAGTGATTTAAGTAAAAATTCGTCGAACCATAACCATGATGTAAAAGTATGTTTAATAACCTTCACGATTCGGAAGAAGATAGATTTGTTAGGCTGGAAAATGTATATTACAAACATGAATAAACAATTTATAGACCTCCTTATGGACCCTAAAGAAAATAAGTTTGGAATCAAATAAGATGGAGGTTCTAGGTGGTTCTAAGTTAGAGGTCATATTAGAAGGGTAAATTGGAGATCATGAACACCGATAAAAGGAGTCAGGAAAAGAACTAGAGAAAGAGCTTCCAAGTTCAAGTTCCATCAACCATTCATAGTCTCTGTTTAATATGGAAGAAAAGGTGCACATCAAAACATACCGGAGTGAGGTTGATGCCCTAAAATTGGATCAATAGTTGCAACAATTAAACGTTTACTTCATCATTCACCACATAGACGAGGAACAAAAAAATATTATTTTCTAGATTGAAGTTAGAGGACCGTGCTTTAACTTGGTAAGAAATCCATATAGAAACCCCTAGGCTAAAGAGTGATCCATTAAACTAAGTGGAAGGACTTCTAAACCCTCTTCAAGTCCCAATTCTATCCTACCAAATACTTAGAGAACTAATGCACCTTATGGCACTATTTTTGGTAGAGGAAGGGAAAAGGTATATACATGTATATCACTGAGTTTAGAATATGGCCATCAGGTATGTATCTCAAGATCCTAGATTTATTACTCAGTTATATGAGAAGTCTACACATTCATATATAAAACAAAGTGACATTTATCCATCCAAAAAAATGAGCAAGACATGTATATAGATATAGTATTTATAAATCATAAGCAACAAGACTAAAAAGCTAAATGGTTTGAAGAAAAAAATGCACCAAAAATCTTTATAAAAAGAAACAAGAAGTAGAAAAAGGTAAGAAGAAAATAGCCACTACATATCAGTACAAGGATCCTAGAAATGATTACAACAGGTGCAACATTCACTACTGCATAGTGCACTAAAATATGACAACCTTTCGTACGTTATTAGATGGAATTGTGTCATTTGTTTCACAGTTTCTTCAGTGAAAGATAGTTGAACAATCTAAAAAAAAACGGTCAACTATCGAATCTCCAATGGAAGCTTTTTCGGTATCTAAAATGTAATGTGACGGAATGCTGGAAAATTTTTGAAAAGATATTGAAATGTAATGCAATGGATCCATGCCAGATAACAGACGTGTCACCCGATAATACCCTTTCAAAGATTTGTCAAATAATTGTGAAATCCGATGATAGTTTTCTAACGACACAATGTCAGTGATCCGGTAGATACGTGAAAAATCTGACGGTTTTTGTCAGAGAATAGGGCGTCGGAGAGTGAAAAATGCGACGAGAGTTTTTTTGACGATACGAAGCTAGAAATCCGATGGATAGGTACAAAATCCAATGGGGGTGTCTGAAAATAGAGCATCGGAGATCCAAAATCCGACGAGAGTTTTTTGAGGATACATTGCCAACGAGCGTAAAATATAATGTGAGTTTTCTGACGATTCAGAGTCATGAATGAAATGGGTAGGTATAAAATCGGACGAGGGTTATCAGAAAGTAGGGAATTAGAGATCTGCTGGATATGTAAAAATATCTGATGAGAGTTTTCTAATTATTGCGTGTTGGAAATATGATAGGAGAATACCAGATCTGATGACGTTGTTATGCATCCGAAAAATATTGTGTTGGAAGGATGATGAATATGTGATAATCCCACAAATTTCACCAACGTAGTTTCGTCAAAAAAATCCAACGATCTTGGGAATATATATATATATATATATATTCGTCTCTGGTAAAAAAACTCAACAAAGCATAAATCCACATTTTATTGCAATATATTTTTACGTAGTTTAGGGTAAACACTTGTTCTCATATAAAGAAGGAGATGGAAAACAAATAGTAGAGACAAATTGAAGAGCTCAATGAAGGAATTTATAAAGGAATTGTTTTTAATGCAATTTTTTGGAGTTTCAGATGGGTTTTTTGGCCGGAATTCACTGGAAATATATGACGTGAAATTTCAATTTTCGTTATTTAAACTGTTTTTCTACTATATATATGGATTCAACTCCCAAAAAAACCCTAGGGAACTTCCATTGTGCAAAGTTACCCATCAAACTTGTGATTTCAATGAATTCCTACTAGATGTTAGACAAATTAGATCGGAAAAATAAATCGAAAAACTTTTCAAAAAGTCGCATTAAAGACAACTGGATTTATAAATATCATATGCTAAATGGGAAAATTATGTTTAATAAAACCATAGGGAAGGAATCCATTTATTTGGAGCTCAATTCATGAGGTTTTTGGTAGCTTGAGTTTGAAGAGAGTTTGTTGGCTTGAATTCAATTACTTTTAAGAAGATGGAGTCTTTATATTAGTAGTTGTAGTTTTGGTTTGGCCATGAGGATATTAGGAAAATTTCCTAAACACCCCATTTGATCTTGTTCCAAGTGTGATGGACCTATTTATGTACATATTTGAATATCCTATAGTTCTGTTCCTTCTATTTTTTTCATAATAACTTGCTTCGGAAGAATACTAAGCTTGGTTCATTATGTAATTCTTGAATGCCTTAACTAATGAATGAACTATGGTATTCATTAAACTAGACCTTTCATGATTATATTTCCAAAAGGTTGAATTCCCTTGGTCACAAAGGGAGATTGCAAAGGAACAAGAGTTGAGTTTGAGTATATTTTCTATAGTGTCCTCCTCTTGAAAATGAAAGGGATAGAAGGATAGGATAAATTTCTCTTCCAAAAGTTAGCCCAAATCTATTTTGCTAGGATATCATCATGTCTAGGTACTAGTGTTTTCTTAGTATTGAAACACATAGCTGCTAGCTAATATGCCTTCTAGTTTGTATATACTTTGAAGCTTTTCCTTGTTGCAGTGGATTTTTTAGTTTTCTTGCTATAAGATCTTGCCAAAATTTGTGCTAATTAAGGTTAGTTATAAGGGGGGTCATTGTTCTTTGGGAATCCAATATCTCCATTTACTATCCATATATGTATATTCCCAATATTGATGTATCTGATTTTTGTTGTAGTTGATCATGTGTTTCTTGAGTGATAAGAACTCATAATCATCCTTCCACTTGGGTAGTTTCTACCATGAATCACCACAAAATAAGGTGTGATGTCCACTCTGAAGCTCCAAAAATAATGATTTAGATCTAGGTTATGATTCTCCAAAGTGATCCTCCATATCAAGGAAATACTATTGCCCTCTTCCATTCTGATGACGCTAGAGTGAGTAAGATTGGATACATGCCTTTTCCACCATATCTTCTTGCATAATTTGTTTCCACCCTAAAGCTAATTCCAATTTTTTTAATCCCCAAGGACTAAACTTAATATTTTAGGATCTCACGAACCTAGGTGTCTTGAAAATTTTATAAGGAAGAGTTTCTATTAGGAAAATGGAGCCAATTTTCTATATTTGTTGGCTCCTCCCCAAAGGAAGAAGTGTTGAAAATTACAAGTATCCTTCAGGTTAAAATTAGGGATTGCTAGTACATAAAATAAATACAAGGGAATTACTTCAATAACTTGTTTGATGAAAATGAGTCAGTCTACCATGTTTAGAGAAAAGAAGTTATAATTTGCTCTTTTCTTCTAAATTTTGAAAAGGGGGGCCTCCCAAGTGACATTATAGATGAAGTTTTCCACCATGGGGGAACTAAAATATTTGGATGAAAGGGAAATATGTTGAAAACCAATAATTGTGGGAATGTTAAATTTGATTGTTGGAGAGATTTTAAAAAGGAAAATTTGAGACTTACCTTGGTTGATAGAAGTGCCCAGCACTTCCATTAAATATATTATTATCTTCTTGAAAGCTTCTTTTTCTTGAACTATGGGAATTCCAATAAGCATTATGTCATTACAAATTGTTGATGTGAAGGTCCAATATCATCACAAAAAAATATAATGCATTTACTTTTATTGTGATGACTACTACAAGATGGAGAGAAGTTGGTAGATGGGGATCCATTATTGAGAGGGAAGAAGGTCAATGAGGTAACAGATAAGATCTAACCAATCCACTATTTTGAGAAGCACAATGACAAAAAGATATATCAAATGTATTTCCAACCTAGCTTGTTAGAAGGTTTTTACATATGTAGTTTTATATGCATCATTTCTCTTCTAGATGCTTTCAAAGAATGAATCGTATCCTAAGTGAGAATTGTGCCATTCAGGATTTTATTTCTTTCAAAATAGCTCTATTGTTTAGGGGAGATTGAATTAGGAAAAATAGGGTTGCAGAGATTTTCTATAAATTTTGTAGGAAAAAAGGTCAGAATTTTGTAGGTTCATTCGCTTTATCTTACTTTAGGATGAGAGTGAGGAAGTTAGAGTAAAGGTTATGGAGCACATAAGAAAATTTATGAGAGTCCTAAACTAATTCTAAGACATAAATTTTGATTATATTCTAGTAAGCATGTAAGAAATTAGTAGTGAGTCAATCAAGCTTAGAAGAAGGATTTCTTTGAAATATCCATTATCACATTTTGTGCTTCTTCTAAGGTGGCATCTTATAGGGGGGAAGAATTTTGCACTTGTGTGACAACTCGAGAGATAATTTCGATGATTTTTTGAATGGTGTTGCATCGAAATGGTTACGATTTAGAAAACATGGTTTTGAAGTAGGAGACCAACACATGTTCAATGTATGTATGGTCTAAAAGTTTGTTTCTGAGATTTTCCTTTAGGAAAGAGATGTAGTTGTGGTGATGTTTTTTAATCATCATTCTATGAAATACATTAGTGATTTCCCCTTTAAGCGATTTAACTCTTGATTGTTTATTCCAAAGAATTTCGTAATGTTTTTTTTAATATTATAATTGGATTTGGAGAGATGTTTTTTCGACAAAAAGTGATTCATTCTAGCCTAAGAAAATCGTAGCAGCTACATTTTTTTCTCTAGATCACTTTCAACTTTGAAAACGTTGCCAAAATCCTCCTTGCTCCATTTCTTGATTCAATATTTAATATGATTAAGTAACTCTTAAAAGAGTTATATGGGGATTCCCTAGATGGTTTTTTCTACTTACAACAATGATGTAATGTTTTCTTCAAAGAAGGGGTGATTGAGCTAAAAGTCTTCAAAGTGAAAAGTTATATTTTTAGCATTTCCTTTAGATCTAGTTTGAAGAAGATCAAGGAGTGATCGAGTATGGTGGCCTCCAAATGAATACTAGATAGTGAAATGGATTTTGAAATAAATGATTGATATAGCCTATATGCAATCCAATTCAATCCCCCATGTCTACTATTACATGTGTTCAATACATTGATTGTTTATAGATCCATTAGGAATATGTGTTCCACTATCTCCTTGAAGTATAATGTGTCTAAATCTAGTCTTTGCATTCTACCTATACTCTCGTCCAAAGAAGTGATGATGTTTATATATCGATAGATGATCTAGTGGCCTTCTCTAATAATTGTGTTAAGAGCCTGAAGGGAATTCCATAGGATGAGTTTGTCTACAATTACTTATTAACCATATACATTTCCCCACAGTTTTAAAATATTTAGCTCCATAAATCCAAAAGGAAAATCGACTAATATCAGTCTTTTTATTCCATATCCAAACATTAACTCTATAATACAAATAGATAAGATAGTATTCTTCTTCACCCTATATTATGTTTCATGGCCCCTCATAAGGAGGAGACATCCCACAGAAGGAGACAAATGTTATCCCTTTGGGACACCCCTACCCAAATTTTTGTAATGTTTGGCCCTAGGCAATGAGCTAGCTAAAGCGCCCCTTATTCCCAAGGTTGACATTTCAGCTTTCTAGTCATTCCATGTGGTTTCAATTCACTTCACACCTAAATCAATCCAAGAAATTAATATAATCAGTTATAGGAGCTCCCTTAAATTAGTATCTCAAGGAATAACTTGATCCAGTTCTCCTTAAATTTCTATGAAAGAAGGTGACCCATTGAAGCACATTTTTTATGGAACATAAGGAAATATAATAAATTTTGGAAACAATAGAGCTAGATGTTATTAAACAAGCTTATGGTCTACTTCGTGGGTACAATAAGTCTGAAAAAATAATTATCTCTCTCTCTCTATATATATATATCTATATATATATAACCTTATATAAAATCATTTGAACAAAGTGATGCAGCACCTCAATCACTAGCTCTACCAAATCATCCACTGCAGGCACCTAAACATTTCAAGAAATAAATGCACCTCCTTACTGCGGAGATAATTGAAATGAAAGAAAAAAAAAATTATTTAAGATAAGAAACCTTCAAAAACCTAAAACCTAAATTTACATAAAAACATATATAAAAAATACAATGTTGGGGGGCCTACTTCATCTTTTAATGTAATAGTTGGAAGACCAAATAATATAAATAGAGGTGTCCTATGCTCATTGTGATGTATAGAATGAAAATATTCTCCTCTAGCAACATGTTGAGTATTATTACATTTAGAGTTTTTTAGATTCATCTATAGGCGATGTATCATGGTTTCATGATATGGTGTATTATTTACAGTATTTTTCAATACCCATAATATATTATTGGTATATAAAGGATATATTTAATAAGGTTAGTAAGAATTGAGTTGTCTTACTTAAGAAATAAATTACCACTCTTGGCCCAAATTCATTTTATGATTGAGGATGACATATCATATGTTAAAAAGTTGCATCTAACAATAGACGAGTGTGGTGAAGAATTTTAGAAGGGAGGATAGTGGATAGTTATTGTTTTTGTGAATGTGAGAACATCCTTTGATGTCTTTGATTACATATTTTGAGGAATAAGCATTGCGAGGAAATAATATTGTAAGGAATGAATCTTTTATTCTTCCTGTGAATTATTTATTGAGGAGGAGGAGCTTTCTATAGAGAGAATGATTGATAATAAGAAGTGTGATGACTTCATTAAAGGAAAAGGAAAAGAGAATAATTATAGAGGAAACCATCCCAAAGATCATGAGGATATTAGAAATAATGGTAGGTAAAACCAATGAATGAAAGTAAAAAGGTTATGTAGAAATTTGAATAACTGATATATTATTCACCGAGATTCTCCTGATCACACACTATTTTATCTTCATGCATAATACAGAATCTCTTCTACCATTGATCATTAATTGCAGAAATAAAATCAATTGCATGCACACATTAAAACCACGAACAATCACACATATGAACACAATATTTAATGGGAAAGCTTAAAGCTGAAAACCACAACTATCTGTATATTATATGTCATGGAGATCATGTAAAAATCATAGTACAAAACTCCTCACAAGCTCTCAGCACCACCTCCAATTGCTACACACTATCAAGCTAGATCTAGCAAAACACATGCTCCAATCTTTTGCCACTTGATAGCCATCCTCTATTGTGTTATCAATGCTATGGGATGGCTTCATTAAATAGATAAACCACCTAGATTGTACTGCGCAATCCTCATGGGCTTCTCCACCTATCTGTGTGTTGCAAATAGCAACTGTATAGTCACAACTGATAGTTAACCTGCTCTTTCACCTATTCTTGCACTGGTCTCCACTGAAACTGTCCATGCACTGAAGTTAACTGATGCATTCTTTAGTTTATTAATGAGTTTATAATTAGTGAATTAATTAATAATTAATTCACACCACTCTCACTAATTGTATCAATCAGTTAAACTAGATACAAATAGCTCAACTATGTTTAGATTAGTTAAGCTGAATACAACTCCACTAACTTCCTCAATCAACTCCGCCAAACTCTGTCACATCAGTTCTAACTAAAGTATCCATGCAATAGCTCCACATAACCCTCAGGAATAGCGTAATTCCTTCTGTCAGCTCCTATGCCACATCTGTGCACTTAACTAAAGTGCTCCAAGAGAATAAGATAATGTTTAGAGTCTAAATACTATTAAGAGCTAATAATATTTGACATATCTATTTTTAGACTCGCAATCTAAAAATAGATTCCGCCCAGTATGTCTAAAATTAGAAGTCCATCTATTTTTTCCGACTTGACCAACCATCCACAAATAGCATCCTTCAACTCATAGAACATGATCCATATGTCTAAAAATAGACATAGTCTAAAGATAGACTTTGCGCCAAAAATAGCCTGTGGGCCCACTTAGTAAAGGCGACTCCTTTCCACTAAGCTCATCATCTTGTTGCAATCTCAACAGGTTACAATTTGTTACTATTTCGGCAAACGAGGGCACATTGAGAATAATTCACACAAGAACAAAAAATATTGTGAGAAGGTTAAATATCTTGAAGGTAACCAAAAACAACATCATCAAGAACGAAATTGAACTTGTTCTTATTTTGTTAGCATGTTCTAATGATTTTAATGCTTTGAAATGGATCATGGATTTGTTGGAATTCCTATTTATTTTCTATTTGAATAATGCTAAGGAGATGGGATAAGATTATTTGGATATGCCATGATATACCGATTTATGGAAGTGTAAGGTTTTCAAGGATTTATACTCAAAGAAGATAATGACCATTATTATGATATGGATACTATGAGAATTTATGTTCATATAAAATACACCAAGTAGGATATAGGATTTTGAATAAATAATAAATGTATGGGTCATAAAGGGCTACTAGGTGTTTGGCATCAATGATGGTAAACATAAGACATTCATGTAGAAGTGCTTGAAATCCGCCAATGAGAGCATTAGAAAAATATCTATGTCTATTATTAATTACAAAACGATCCAAGAGGATATTGGTGTCCACCCTCCTATTCCACCTAGACCCCCAGTCGGTTTCATCAATTTCCTTGTTTACAGCAATGTTTACTATTTTTATCAGTTTTTTAGGTCCTAAACTTCCGAAGGGTCTAAATTGTTAGGAAAAATACTAAGAGGGGGGGGGTGTGGGTGAATCAATATTTTAAAAATTGATTTATTTTTCTTATTTTGATTTCTATACGTGACTATTCTAAAGTAAACATGTGTATGCAAGCGACTTCTATGCAAACAACTAGCGTATATCTAGTCAAATTATTTTTTCAGTTTAACATATGTTTATATTGAACTAGTATGTCAGTTTTTAATTAGAATTAGATAAATAGTAACCATATGTAGTAAGAAAAAAACTAAAACATCACACATAAGAAACACATATGAACACCATGATTTTTAAGTGGAAACCCAATGTGGGAGAAAACCATCACAGTTGTTGTCTCTGTCTTCCTTCTATTATGATGAAATAATTATTACAATCATGTACTAGCACAGACCCATACTAGCATGCAAGAACCCACCTGCAGAAGGATACAACCTTCTCTCGTTCTCCACCACCGATTGGAAGGGAGCTCCAACCCTATGATCTAATTACCAACTACTATTGGAAGGAAGCTTCGACTTCCTTATCGAAGGCTCCAACCCTTGACACCTTCCTGGACCACGTTTCATAAATTTTCAGACTAGATCCACCTAACTCAAAACATCACAACTTGTAGGCCAATTTTCATCAAATTTTCATACTGGACCCACTACCATCATTTAATCTCAAAATAAAATACCAACATTGAACCCAAACATGGCATCAACTCATTGAACCAATACAAACCATGATCAACAAAATGTCAGAATATATACACTAGTATTCTTTAGCATATCCACATGTATACACAACTTCCTTTCAGTATACCTACGTTCATATCTCAAAATCATTGAACCTTGAAACTAAATCACTGTCATTCTGAAATAAACACTAAGTTACATAACCACTAAATCATTCTGAAATAATAATATAACCATCACATATCTTCAATCACATAGAACTAGTAGCATCATCACTCTTCAATATATCAATCCACATTTAATTCAACTTCAATCATCACAGTTAAACAGAGGTCATCAAGTAAGACTTCATTGATAGACATCAACAAACTCAACAAGGCCGATTAAACAGATCACATATCATATTTAGGAAAACCCTAGAATATATATGAACTTCCCATAAAGAACTTTTGTGTGTACATGCACCCTTCAGTAATCAAACCCACATACATATCTGCCCAAACTGTAGAATTGACACGCGACTTACCAAAATGATACCCACATATACCTGTGTCTTTCAGTTATCAAACCCACATACAGATATGTAATTATTTAATTATACCTTCGTTGTACATTAGACCTTAAGAAAAACCCCATATATCATCATACATAATAAAACATGCATCAAACATTAATATCACAAGCTAAACCAATCCATACGTAAATTATCAATGTATAGTGATTTCAGATCTATTCTATGTGATCCATCATAATATTACTAGGTGCACACTTATTTCATATCAAACGCTCATCAATAAACCATACCATGCACACTTGCTTCAGATTGAACTATTCCTCAAATACCCGTCACTTTCACCCAAAACACTTTTATCGTTATCTCCTTATATATCTTAGGCCTTAGCCAATACCATGGGTAAAATCCATAGTAAGTTCGATGGTATTCCTAGAATGGATCAAATATCCGTTGACATGCTCATTACTATGGGATAATAGCATGATAAAGACCCTTGGTATTTGGGATACCATAGTGCGGAAATTGTATGCACTTCCTCTTGTCCATACCTATTGAGATTCAACAAGATGATGATCCTAGTGAAAATTAAGCACCTTCACTAGGTGGGGCCCACAGGCTATTTTTAGGTGTATGTATATTTTTAGAATGGTGAGCATATTATAAAATTAGCAGGAGATTAATTCTAGATGGTTGAGAAAATTATATCTTTAAATGAGTTTATATTTTTAGATCATGAGCGAAGTCTATTTATAGATCACATATCTAAAAATAGAATGCATGTCGATTATTATTAGCCCTTAATGATAATCAGACAATAAATAATAACTTATTCTCTTGAAGCAGTTGATTTCAGTTAACTGATGTGGAAAACCAGTTAGCTGAAGGAATTACACATTCCAAGGTTGGTTGGTGGGACATACATAATGGACCTCGTTGTAACTGATTGTGGCAGAGTTGTAACAGAGTTGGAAGAGTAGTTATGTGAGTTGTTATTTAGTTTAACTTAGTTAAGTGAGTTAAAATCAGTTGTTCTAGTTGTAACTAAATATACACTAGTGAGATATCAATGAAATAATTATTTAATTAATTCACAAGCAGTGTCTCACATGCAATTGAAGAAATACAATTGTTAAGTACTTGCATGTCAGATCCAATGGAGACCTAGTGGAGAGATAGGTGACAGGGTCTAGTTGACTATCAGTTGTGACTATAGTGGTGCATTCAATGCATCTACACACAAATTGGAAATGCCAATGAGGATTGCGCAGTCAAGGCAAGGCAAGATCGAATTCATTCAAGGATCTTCATCAGCAAGGGTTGCATAGTGGAGGCAGGCTATCAGGAGGCAATAAATTGGTGCATGTGTGAGCCAATTTTTGTATGACAGTGTGAGACGACTATATATTGTACTGAGAGCTCTTGTAGTAGAGTTTTGTATGAGATTGTTTCATGATCCATGATATACATAATATGATAGTTGGGGTTTTTAGCCTTATGCTTTCCCGGTAAAAACATCTTGTTATGTGTGATTGATTTTTCTTCATGTGTTTGCAATTGACAATTTAATTTCTGAAATAATTAAGTAGAAGGATTATGTATTTAACAGTGGATTTAAATTTTTAGATAAGGAGAGTCTGGTAAGACATCACAGTATTGTATTTAAATTTCTACATGGTATCGAAGCATAGAATATTGCAATATTGAATCAGTGTTGAGTTTTGTTAGTGGAACAATTCAAATTTATTGCAAGAATTTCTTGGTGCGATAGTTGAGTAAACATCGAAATGGCTTTCAATGGTTTGCGGCTAGAGTATGCACTTGAGGGAAGCTCGAACTACATAGCCTGGAAGGATAGGATGGAGGTGATGTTTGAAGATAATGGATTGAAGGAGTTCATCGACAATGATGTTCCTGAGCCCACTTCGACAGATGTTGCATTACTTGACGCCTGGAAAAAGAAAGTAGCGAAGATGAGAAAGATTCTATTGGAAGGTGTAAAAGAGAATATTGTCTCAAGCCTTCACGGGAAAGAAACTCCATTTTCAATGTGGAAGGCTTTAATAAATATTTTCCAAAGTAGCAGCAACCATAGGAAGTTGGTGCTGAAGGATAAACTCAGAAAAATCAAAATGGAGAAGGGCGACAATATTCCAAAGTATCTCACGAAGTTTGTCCAATGTCGGGATGAACTGGGGAGTGTGGGAATTACAGTTGTTGATGATGACTTGGTGAGCTTGGCTCTCTTGGGTCTTCCTAATATTTGGCACAGTTATGAAGAATCAGTCAATGGACAAGAGAAACTACCAGATTGGGAATGACTTTGGTCGGATCTAGTGCAAGAGGAGATAAGGTAGAACACCAGGGATAGCTCTTCATCAAAGCATGATGATGAAGAGGATTGTGCTTTGACTAACAAAGCAAGGAAAGGGAAGGGGAAGAAATTCCACTCAAAATCTGAGGCTAAAGGCAAGAAGCTGGATTTGTCCAAGGTGAAGTGTTTTCACTGTCACGAACATGGGCATATCACCACTAACTTTCCACATAAAAAGAAGAAAAAGAAGTTTGCTAGAGCTACAGCTGGTGAGGCCCTTGCCTCGCAATTTGAAATTTATTTCTCTTTGATCACATGCTTGGTTTCAAGCGCAATAGGATTAGTGTGGTATCTTGATAGTGGTGTTTCCTTCCACATGACGGGAGATAAGGATATTTTCAGTGACTTGGAGGAGAAAGATCTCCAAATGCATATAGAGATGGGTGACGATGGATGATATAGTGTGACTGGAATTGGTACCATTACCTTTAAGAGGGAGTAAGGTAAACTATTTTTGTTGAAAAATGTTATGCATGTTATAGGTCTAAAGAAGAACTTGGTCTCAGTCACAATGTTGGAGGATAGAGGTTATGACGTTGTTTTTAGCGATGGAAAATATTTCCTGTGACATAAAAAAATGGGTCGAACCAAGAAGATAGGGATTTGAGTTAAGAATCTCTACAAGCTGGAGGTAGATGGCTGCACTGCAATGGTGGGCAAAGCAGAAAAGTGGTGAGTCGGGATAAGGGTGAATTATGGCACAAGTGATTGGGCCATCTTCACCATGGCGCCCTGAATATTTTGCAGTAGATTTCTATTGGACTTCCCAAGGGTACACTTGCACAGATATATCAGTGTAAGGGATGTACTATGGGTAAGTTTGTGAAGACCACCTTTCATGAAAAGGATAATCGTGCTTCGATGATCTTGGAGAGATTTCACACAGACGTGTGTGGGCCATTCTCGGTTGCTTAAACAACAAAACATAGGCATTATGTTATTTTTGTTGATGAATATTCTCATAGATGTTGGCTCTTCTTCATGAAGAAGAAGGATCAAACATTCTCAAAGTTCTATGAGTTTAAAGCATGTTGGAGAAAGATTTGGGGGAGCAAGTGAAGGCTCTTCGGAGCGATAATGGTGGTGAATATATCTCGAATGAATTCAAAGAATTCTGTAGCAAACAAGGAATTCAGAGAGAACTCATAACGCCTCATAACCCACAGCAGAATGGGGCCACGGAGAGGAAGAAAAAAATGATCGTGGGTGCTGCATGAGGTATGCTGCATGATCAGGGCCTACCAATTCACTTGTGGGCGAAAGCATGCAACACTGCAGTTTATTTGCAAAATCGTTGTCCTTATAGAGTACTTGGCCTGAGTAGACCTGAAGAAGCTTGTATTGGTAAGAAACAAGATGTTTCTCACTTTAAGATTTTTGGCTAATCTGTTTATGTTCATGTGACCAAGAATGCCAGGAAGAAGCTAGAGCCGACTGTTGAAGTTGGAATATTTGTGGGGTACACAAAAACACCCGATACTGATCATGTGTATTTTCTAAATAGTCGAATGACTGTGGTGCGACGGGATATAAAATTCAATGAGGAGAAAGGCACAAATTTTTCGCTTGAGAGGGATCTAGACTTACATGCAGAGGAGGAACTAATTGTTCCCAAAGATGAGCCTCTAGATGTGGAACAACCACAGGAGCAGGTTCATGGAGTGGAGGAGTCCATCCACGTAGAGCCAAAAATCAGAATAGGAAGAAGGCGTACCACAGAAGCTGAGAGGCTGAAGCTTGATGCAGCATAGAATGTAGGAGTCCCTACTTCACAGCGCAGATAGAGACAGACACCTGACCGTTTCACTGGATACATGGCTCTCATGAGCAATTGTATTGTGACATAGCCATCTTCCTTTCAGTAAGAAGTACAGGAGCCCACATGGGTAGATGCCATGGTGGAGGAGTATGACTCCATTGTCAGAAGCAGTGCTTGGGAAATTTTTCAAAGGCCAGTTGATAAATCAGTGGTAGGTTCAAGATGCATCTATAAGGTAAAGCAAGCTGCTGATGGGAGTGTTGAGAAGTATAAGGAAAGATTTGTTGCCTGGGGCTCATCGAGGGGATTTATTATGAAGAAGATTTTGCACTTGTCGCATGGTATTCTTCCATAAGGACCATCCTTGCTCTCTCATCACAGATGGGTTGACACATTCATCATATTGATGTGAAGACTGTGTTCCTTAATGGGATCATTGAGGAAGAAGTGTACATTGATCATCCTGAAGGATTTGAGATCTTCAGCAATGAGTCACATGTGTGAAGACTCAAAAGGGCATTGTATGGGTTGAAGCAAGCAGCTCGTGCTTGGTACACTCAGATCGGCATCTATTTCACTGGACTTGGCTTCACCAAGAGTGAGGCGGATGAAAACCTATACCAGATTGTGGTGGAGGGTAATCTTTTAATCATTTTTCTTTATGTTGATGATTTAATACTGATTGGTGATGAGCAGCTGATACATTCATACAAGGAGGATCTTGAAAAGGAGTTCAAGATGAAGGATATGGGCCTCCTTCACTATTTCCTTGGATTGGAAATATGGCAGTGAGAAGGTAAACTATTTGTGTCTCAAGGCAAGTATGCAAGGGAGATACTTGGTAAGTTTCACATGGAGGGCTGAAAACCCATTGATACTCCTCTTTCAGGAGATTGGAGGAAAGAGGATGCTACATTGGCAGAGGTAGTGGATTCTATTGTCTATCAACAGTTGTTGGGTTCACTCATGTATTTAGTTAATACAAGACTAGACATATGTTATGCAGTGAACGAGCTTAGCCAAGTGATGGTTAAGCCTACCAAGATATTTTGGAAGGTGGGAAAGCATGCCCTGAGATATCTCAGGGGCACATCTGAGTATGGCTTATGGTACAAACAGGCGGATGAGGTGAATTTGCATGGCTTCACGGATGCAGATTGGGCAGGGAGCCCAGCGGACAAAAAGAGCACATCAGGAGGGTTTTTCAGTATCATACCTACAGTTGTTTCTCGGTACAGCAGGAAACAGAGATCTGTGGCACTTAGTTTAGCAGAAGTAGAATACATAGCAGCAAGTCAAGCTGCATGTGAGGCTATCTAGATGAGGAAGATCCTAGTCAGCTTGTAGATCCTACAGTGATTCATTATGATAATCAGAGTTGCATTAAAATCTCGATTAATCTTGTGTTTCATGATAGATCTAAGAAATTTTGTTTCATGATATATCTAAGAATATAGATATCTAGTATCATCATATCAGAGATTGTGTGCAACGGAAGATCATGTTGCTTCAGTACATTCCTACAGAAGATCAGGATGTAGATATTCTGATGAAGGCGCTCACCAGGAGCAAATTCGAATACCATAGAGGCAGGATTGGGTTGAACGATAATCCCTTTCTTGTTTAGAGGGAGTGTTGAGTTTCAACAAGATGATGATCCTAGTGAAAATTAAGCACCTTCACTAGGTGAGGCTCGCATGCTATTTTTAGGTGTATGTCTATTTTTAGAATGGTGAGCATATTCTAAAATTAGCAGGAGAGTAATTCTATATGGTTGATAAAATTCTATCTTTAGATGAGTTTCTATTTTTATATCATGGGCGAAGTTTAGTTATAGATCGCATATCTAAAAATAGAATGCATGTCGATTATTATTAGCCCTTAATGATAATCAAACAATAAATAATAACTTATTCTCTTGAAGCACTTGATTTCAGTTAATTGATGTGGCAAACTAGTTAGTTGAAGGAATTACACATTCCAAGGTTGGTTGGTGGGATATGCACAATGGAATTTGTTGTCACTGATTGTGGAAGAGTTGTAACAGAGTTGGAAATGTACTTATGTGAGTTGTTATTTAGTTTAACTCAGTTAAGTGAGTTAAACTTAGTTGTGCTAGTTGTAACAAAATATACACTACTGAGAGATCAGTGAATTAATTATTTAATTAATTCACAAGTAGTGTCTCATAGGAAACTGAAGAAATACAACTATTAACTACTTGCATGTCAGATCCGGTGGGGACCCAGTGGAGAGATAGGTGAAAGGGTCTGGCTGAATATCAATTGTGACTATAGTGGTGCATTCAATGCATCTGCACAAACATTATAGATTCCAATGAGGATTGCACAGTCAAGACAAGGCAAGATCAAATTCATTGAGGGATCTTCATCAGGAGGGATTGCACAGTGGAGGCAGGTTGTAAGGAGGCAGTAAATTGGTGCATGTGTGAACCAATTTTTGTATGAAAGTGTGAGACGATTGTATATTGTACTGAGAGATCTTGGAGTATAGTTTTGTATGAGATTGTTTCATGATCCATGATAGACAAATATGATATAGTTGGGGTTTTTAGCTTTATGCTTTCTCGGTGAAAACATCTTGTTATGTGTGATTGGTTTTTCTTCATGTGTTTGCAATTGGCGATTTAATTTCCGCAAAGAATTAAGTAGAAGGATTATGTATTTAATAGTGGATTTAAATTTCTAGATCAAGAGAGTCCGGTAATAGATCACAATATTGTATTTAAATTTCTACAATACCTACGTGTGTACGTGGATTTGCTTGACCAAACCCGTGTGTATTTCTTCAACATATCACCTTTAGCATTCTTCTATCCCTGAACTATTATTCCTTTTTTTGCACTCTTTGTCAAATGTGAACTAGCTCTTAGACTTATCTTTTTATCAATATGTTGACATCTTCATCAAGGAAAACACATCAAGTAGGTTTCCATCAAGGAAAACACATTTGTCAAAATGCCAACAATTTCCCCATTTGGACTTGATGGAAACCACTTTGATGTTTGTTTACCAAGCATACCTGTAATAATACCAAGCTTCTCTCTAATAATTCTCTATTCAAACATCAATCTACTCTCCCCCTTTGACATCAAGGTCAAAGGGATGACAAATTATGAAGGAAGTCTACTTTTGCCTTTATTGACATGAGCGTTGTAGATCTGATCTACTGAGAAGGAACAATGTATATTGACTATGGTCCCCCTGAGCACATGTTCAATTCTCTAAATATATCCAAAAGAAGTTACTATAAATGACCTTTCCTATCACCAATGACTCATATTGACCAATATCCCAATGCAGTGGGATTACATGTTTAACTCATCATCACATAAAATCCTCAACATAGGATTACATAATTGACTTGACCTCAATATTCCATAAATCACTGAATATTACAATGATTACATCATAGATCTCTACATGAACTTTACATCAAGTGACATATATGAAAATTATAACTAGAAAAAAGGACCCCAAATAGTGAGGTATTAAGAGCGTGATATTCTTTATCAACCATCATATTTCGGATCTTCTATCTGACAATAGAATCTACATGAGTATATTCAATGTAATTACCAACAATAAGCATCATTATGTACCAATACATTAATAATAAAATATAATTCCAACATTGCAAATGATCCCCCTGAATTTGTGCCAACAGTTTATTCATGCACGAGATAGGTCATAAAAGAAGCTTCACCAAAGCAACATTATCATACTCTAATCAAGAAATTCCAAAACCAACAAGAAAAATAATATATTTTCTTGAGCTTGTTCCTTCATCATATCAAAACATACATGATTATTTAATTCATAACTCTCATATATACATTATTGTCTTTCACTGGATATGCGTTTAGAAGTTAAACTGTTAACTATTCACAATCACAAATCCCCCTGAACTTGGAGGACCAGTTAGACTAGTAAACATAGTGATGAAGCTGATAACATTCCTAATTTCTATTTGAGATATTCAAATGAATCATGTGGAAGATGCTTTGTAAATATATCAACAACTTGTTCTCTTGAGGGAACATATTCCAGTTTGACCTTTTGTTCAAGCACCTGTTGATATTTAATTGGAATATGCTTGGTCTTGGAGTGCATAACAGGATTTTTTGAAATAATAATGGCACTTTTATTATCACATAGAATGGAAATAGGTGGAGAATAATTGATTTGAATATCCTGCAACGTTTGAATCATCTAGAGAAGTTCATTGCAACAATATGCAACAACAAAATATTATGCTTTTCCAGTAGATAAAGAAATGGACCTTTGTTTTTTGTTTAGCCATGATACCAAGAGAGGCCCCATGTATAATGCTCCTCCACTAGTTCTTTTTATTTCATCAACATTTCATGCCCAAGCTGCATATGTGTAAGCATGAAGAGTAATATCTGCATCTTTGGGATACCATAAACCAAATTCTTGAGTGACTTGTAGATATTTGAATATTATTTTGACAACCTGAAGATGATTTTTATTTTGGATTGGCTTGGAATCATCCAAAAATCCCAATTGCATACATGATATCTAGTCTTGTTCCTATAAGATAAGTATGATTTTGATCATGGATATGTAATCTGGTTGGTTGACTATGGGAGAATCATCATGCGAACTAAGACTACATCTTGTAACCATTGGTGTGCATACCGGTTTGCAGTCTTCCATCCCATATTTCTTCAGAATCTACTTGAGGTATTTTGGTTGTGACAGAAATATTCCATTCTTTGCTTGTTGTACTTGTAAACCAAGAAAATATGTTAGTTCACCAAGTAAGGAAATTTCAAATTATTTTTTCATGAAAAAAGAAAACTTTGGCTCATGAAATCTTCATTGTTGCCAAATATGATATCATCCACAAAAACAACAACAATTAAAAGTTTACCATCGTCCAGAAACCCCTTAATGAAGCCTTGTTTTTGAAGATACTTATCAAGTTGATACTATGTAATATTCCAAAATTAGCATGCAACTAATTGGAATATTGATTTTTTTTTAATCACCTAGCAGCTTAATAAATGGGTAAGGAAGCCCATGCATATTAAAAATATGAATAAAATCCCTCATAATGTGAAAGGGGATAGTCATAAGAGCTGCATTTCACACCCTCATGTGTGAAAGAGGAAATTTTCATGTTGACAAGGTCAAGTTTGACCAAGTCAACATCACTGGGATAGGAGGTGGAGAACACTTGGAGAGACAACACAGTATGAATGGGAGGAATAATCCTTGGTGGAGGAAATCCTAATGAGTGCGACCCATGGTGATAGGGCTTCCATTTGTTTAAAATGAGGGCAAGGAAACCATTGTTATTCATGATTTGGATTATTGATTTCATGGTCTGTTTAGACTTTGTGCATTCTCTTGTTGTTTAGCAGAGTTGATGAGCTGCTTAGCACAAAGGCATTCCTATTTAGGAATTCCTTCTCCACTCAAGAGAGGCATCTTGAGGGAGTCTTTCTCTTCATTTTTCCACATTCAAGTTTTAGTCCAAGCATCCTCCTTCAGCTACAGCGCAGTTTCTGTTTAAAGCTTAGTTGTGTTGCAGGGTGTTGCAGTGGAGGGTACTCAACACCACTTCCGGTGCTCATTTTTCAAAGAAGGAAGGCTTCTTTACTTTGGAGGATTAGTGAGGAAGCATCTGGGCTGATTTTGACATATTTGGCATCAGGCCAACCATTTTCCATCATCTATAGCGCAGTTCCCCTCCTTGACTTATTTTCAGTGAGCATCTGCAGTGAGGGTTGCAGTGTTTGTTTGAAGGGTGAGATCTTTAGTGTTACGATCAGACTTTCACTTGGAAGATCCATTGGAGGAGGTTTTTTCAACTTGTGCATCCTCTATAGCCATATCCATCCAGTTATTGAGTTACAGTTGCTACTCAGTCTTGAGACTGCAACTCCAACATTTTTTTCCATTTGGTACATTTCAGGAAATCCTTTCTGGATTGTCTTGAAATTCAGTTTGGGAGTCTAGATCTTCACTTCCAACATTTTTTGGGCCATAAATTTGTATATTTTTGTATTGAAACTTCCCAGTAGCAGTTCCTCAAATAAAACTACGCTGTCATAGGCTTGGGCATTTTCTGTGTAGCAGTGTTCTTCATTTTTCCATGTACATGTTTCTTGAGGCTTGTATTTCCTAGCTTGAGAGATTGTTTCCTAAAGATATTGTATAAATTTGCTACTATTATCTAATATTATGGCTATTTAGATCTTCTTAGATCCTATGCGTTTATGTATCACTACTATTTCATCATTATGTTCATGGATTTTTGTAGCTCCACTTTTGGAATATCCTAAGATATTCCCAATAGTGTAGATTTTCCCTATTTTTGGATATTACATACTACCATGCAAGAGGGGATTGTTTTAGCCCATATAATGCCTTCTTGAATTTGCAAACATGTTTTTCATCATTTCCTAGAATGAGCCCTTCAGTTTTTTCAATATAGACTTCTTCTTCTAGATCCCCATTTAAAAATGCATATTTCATATCCATGTGATATACTTTGAAATGATGAGAGCTTGAAAAGGCAAGAAACATTCTTATGGCTTGGCTACAAGTGAAAATGTTTCTTCAAAGTATATTTCTTCTTGTTGAGCATAGCCTTTGCAAATGAGTCTTGCTTTATTTCTAATTACTTCTCCATTCTCATTCATTTTATTTTTGAATATCCATTTTTTCCTAATAAAATTCTTATCATGAGGTCTTGGTACTAATTCCCATGTATGATTCTCTTCTATTTGGTCAAGTTCTTCATTCATATACTTAACCCAACATTCATTTTTTCTTGCTTGATTTACATTTAGTGGTTCAATTATGGATATTAAGGCTATATAACTAGGATTTCCAATAAGTGCTCTTCTAGTTTGTACTCCAACTTCCTTTTAACCTAGGATTTGAGATTTTGGATGATTTTTCCGAACATACCTGGATGGAGTCTTTTCTAATGCCTTTGTATTGTTAATTGCTTCTTTCAATTATTCAGTTGTTTCTTCCCTTGAATCCCTTCGGATTATTGTGGAAATACATTCATCATCTGTTGGTGTTTCCTTTTTAGAACATGTGCATGCTTCATCGATTACAACATCAATACATTCAACAACCTTTTGAAGTATTTTAATATATCATTTGTATCCTTTACTTCTATAGGAGTAACCAAGTAGAATTCCTTCCTCTACTTTAGCTTCAAACTTTTCAATCTTGTCATGATTATTATTTATGTAACATTTACTTCCAAATACTCTAAAATTCTTTACAGTTGGAGGCTAACCGAACCAAATTTCATGAGGATTTTTATCACTATTTACATGGACATGAGCTTTGTCGAGAATAGTTACCGCTATATGAGTTGCTTTCATTAGGGGAATTTTGAGGTCTAAAATGGGCCTCCTAAGGAAATTATAAAATAATAGTGGAAAAAATCAAATAAGATTTGATGACATCATCAAATTTTAGAGGGAAAAATGAAAAAACTACTTTTTCAACTCATATTTTCAACTTATCTCCTAAATTTTTTACTCAAATTTCGAGCAGGAGTACTCATTGGATGCAAAATTTAATTCCACATCCAAGGAGTACCCATGTTGCATACTTTCGATGGGTCCTACTACATGAAAAATGAGAAATACATAAAAAATGTGATTATAATCACGTTTTTATGTATTTATCAGTTTTCGTGTAGCAGAGTTCATCGAAAGTATGCAACATGGGTACTCCTTGGATGAGGAATTAAATTTGCATCCAACGAGTACTCCCACTTGACATTTGAGTAAAAATTTTGGGAGATAAGTTGAAAATACGAGTTGAAAAAGTAGTTTTATTATTTTATTATTTTTTAATATTTTTGCCCTTTTATTTAAAAAATGGTAAATCATCCCCCATGGTTGACATCATCATCTTGAATCCTATTGGTTGTTATAAAGTTCATTTTTTTTGTACATTTTTCTTAGGAGGCCCATTTTAGATCTCAAAATTCCCCTAATGGCCCCAAAAGGTATGAGGTTCCTAAGACTCATCAAGCATGGCACATTCCATATGTTGAATTGTTATGTTCAGTATTTATTCTACCTGATTTTGTTGAATATTTTTAGCTATAGAGAGTTTCCTCTTGATTCCATGTTGCTCACAAAAGTCGAAAAATTCATATGATACGAATTCTCCTCCCCTGTCAGATATGAGAAATTTTATTTTTAAGTCTAACACATTCTCTAATAAAGTTTTAACGACTTTAAAGTTATAAAATCTTCATATTTATGTTTTAATAATCCAATCCAACATATTCTAGTAAATTCATCAATAAATAAGATGAAATATTGTTCACCTCAAGGTGACTTTTTCCTCATTGGCCCACATAGATCAGTATGAATAAGTTCTAGTGGATTACTTGCAAAATCTTCTTTGTAATTGAATTTTACCCTATTTTTATTACCAAAATGACATGATTTTCATATATAATTATCTAGTAGAGAGATGTTTGGCAAGTCACAAACTATTCCTAGATTGATTGACTTATGTATTTGGGTTAAGCTTATATGTTCCAATATTTTGTGCCACAACTGTTGGAATTATGACAAATTTGTTGTCCTTGATGGAAACCTATATGATGTGTTGTCCTTGATGAGAACCTACATGATGAAGATGTCAACATATTAATGACAAGATAATTCTATAGGCCAATTCAAATGTGACAGAGAGAGTTAAAAAAGGCATAACATTTCAAGAAGAGAAGAATGTTGAAGTTATTATGTTGAAGAAATACACACGAGTTTTGCAAAGTAAATACGTGTACATATGCGGACATGGAGAATAGGAACTGTGTACAAGTTCTGCACTATGGTATCTTAAATACTATGTTTCTTTATGATGGTATATATAAGGAGATGAAGATCAATGTGTTTGGCATGCAACTGATGAGTATTTTGATGAATAGTTCGATCTAAGAAAGTGTGCATGGTATGGGTTCTTGATGAGTGTTTGATATAAAATAAGTGTGCACCGAGGAACACGATGATGGATTAGATCTAATAGATATAAAATGAATATACATTGATAATTTATGCATGGATTGGTTTGGTTTGTGATATTGATGTTTAACATATGTTTTATTATATATGCCATGATATGGTTATTTTCTGAAGGTTTGATGTGTAGTGAAGGTATAATTCAATAATTTCATATATGTATGCAGGTTTGATAGCTTAAAGGTGGGTGCATATGCACGAGTCTCATTCTAGTAAGTCGCGTGTCGATTCTAAAGTTTTGAAAGATATGTAAGAGGGTTTGATTACTGAAGGGTGTGTGTACACAAGGACTTGATTTATGGGAAGCACATATATATTCTAGGATTTTCCTGAATATGATATGTGATCAGTTTAATCAATATTGCTAAGTTTGTTTTTGTCTGTCAATGAAGTCTTACTTGATGATCTGGTTTTAACTGTTATGATTGAAGTTCAATTGATTGTGGATTGATATATTGAAGAGTGATGATGCTTCTAGATATATGTGATTCAATATTTGTGATGGTTCTATCATATTTTCATAATGACCTAGTGGTTTAGAGTGTAACTCAGTGTTTATTTCAGAATGGCAGTGATTTAGTTGAAGGGTTCAGTATTTTGAGATAGGTACGCAGTTATCCTTCATGGAAAGCGTGTATATATGCTATTACACTTAAGCACAATAGCATATACATTTTGATATATGGTCAATCATGGTTTGCAGTGACAAAATATGGTTTCTATGATGAGTAATATGTGGATTGGTATTCTATTAAATGGATTTACAATGATCTAACTAATTTGGTTTTTTAAGAATAAGTTGATTGATTTTTGTTTCAGTTGGTATAATGATTTTTTGGTTCCGTAACTTGTTACAGTGATTGGTTTCAATTTTGATATTTGATATTGGACTTAAATTATGGTAGTGGGTCCTGTCTGAAAATTTGATGAAAAGTGGCTTACAGGTTGTGATGGTCTGAATGAGGTGGATCTAGTGTGAAAATTATGAAACGTAGTCCATGATGGTGTTGAGGGTTGGAGCCTTTAGTGAGGGAATCAAAGCTTCCTTCCATTAATAACTGAAAAATCAGATCAGGAGGTAGGATCTTCCTTCCTGCGAGTTCCGGTAAACGAGATAAAGGGGGTTGGAGTTCCCTTCTAGTGGGTGATGGAGAATGAGAGAATGTTGTAGCCTTCTACATATGGGTTCTTATGTGTTAGTATGAGTCTGCGCTAATACAATATTGTAATAATTTTTTTATTCTAATAAAAGGTGAAGATAGAGATGACCATTATGGTGGTGTTCCCCCATATTGGGTTTCCACCAAAAAATCTTGGTGTTCATGTGTGTTCATATGTTGCTTGTGTATGATGGTTTATTCTATTTTTACTACACATTATGACTCTTTAGTTAATTCCTAATTGAGTATTAATGCACTAGTTCAAGTCAAACATATGATGAATTAATTGAAAATTAAGTTAAATTGATATACGCTAGTTGTTTGCATAACAATCATGTACATACGCAAGTTTACTTTACTTTAAATACTGACTCTCCCCCCCCCCCCCCCCAACATCAATATTTTTCCCTACAATTTGTATTATATTAGCTTCAGAAGAAGAAGATTTATCTCTTGAAGGAGATCCATCAATACTCGGGTAGTCATGAAGGAGTATTTTCTATCAGACCACCTTTATTTAATGGAGCTAAAATTTTCTTTTGGAAAGTCAGGACAAGAGCATACTTACTGTCACTTTGAGTTGATGTATGGGAAATTTTTGAAATTAGATATCAATATAAAACCTTCATTCCCACGGATATTGCAGGAAAGAAACAATATGAAATCAATTCAATGGTTGTGAATGCCATCTTAGGAAGTCTAGCAAAGTCTGAGTTCATGAAATTAATGCAGCTTAAGACAACAAAGGACATGTGGGATACACTTATCCAAATTTATAAAGGTGACACCTAGGTAAAAAATGCTAAACTCCAACCACTTAGAATACAATATGAGACATTGAAAATCCATGATGATGAAATAATTGCAAATTTCTTTCTTAGAGTATATGAGATTTTTAATTCCATGACAAATATTGGTGAAGAAATAAAAGATACTACTACTGTTGAGAAATTTTTGAGATCACTAACTCTAAATTTAGATTCCAATATCTTTGCTATTAAAGAAATGGAAGATCTGAAAAATCTCACACTTGATCAACTCCATGGAATATTGACTAGATTTGATATGAGGAAATGTGGTCCTTCATAAATGAGAGAAACAACCTTCAAAGCCACATATAAATGAAATCAAAAGGAGCACCCAAAGAAAAAAGCTACATATTAGCGGAAGAAGCAAACTTCGTGAGAATGTTTCAAGTGGGAACTGGAAAATTCAAAGGTAAGCTTCCCTTTAATTTTTTTTCTTGTGGAATAGTAGGCCATTATGCATCTAAATGTCCTTATAGAGAAAATAATAAAGAGAATGGAAAGAATGTTTCTAGAAATAAGTTCTCTGACAAGATAAACTTTTACTCTAATGAAGAAATTCATAGCAAATCTGATGATAAAGAAAATTTTGATTCATATTCTAACAGTTCTTATCTAGTACTCATGGCTCTTGAAGATCAGTCAATTAATGAACTATATAGTTTTGAGTTAGATGATTCACTGAAAAATCTAAGGGATAATGATAGACTCATGAATTCTAACAAACAATTGGAATCAAAAGGAAATAGTATGATTGAAGAAATAAAGACGTTAAAAATGGAATTATAAGCAACCAATAGAAGAACAGAAAGCATAAGAAAACAACTCCAAGAAAATGAAAATAATCGTGAAACAATAGAATCCAAAATTATGACGCTAAAGGAATATTATGAGAAGATCAACAAATGGGTAAAGGCATATGAAACTATAGAGAATATTATTAATTAACAATGTTCTCCTTTGATCAAGATTGGTAGTGGGTATGATCATACACAATGTGATGGAAAACACCAGTATAGTGTTGTGAAAGAAAAATTGAATCAAATCACTCATCTGTAAGAAAATATCCTATATCAAGGTCGAGATCAGTCCCTAGGCACAAAGGATGGTTTTATGGATATTTTTTTCTTGTAATTCATTTGGGCATACGGCCACTGATTGAAGGTCAAGTATACAGAAAAAAACTAGGAGATGGGATAAGTTCCAACACATAATTAGAAATTGCATGCAGATCTGGGGGAAGAAGGAACCTCAGTTAGAAACAAAGGGAATATTGACCCTACTACAATCCATTGATTCTTAAAGCTTACTTCTCATAGTGACTGCAAAAGTGATGTGAGGTACATGACCTCTTCAGAGCAGAAGATGATTATCAGGTCCTTAGGATCATTGATGTATAATCTCATGGGGAGAAATACATATGTTGTCTTAACGAGGATTCCCATTGTTGTTTTGATATTCATGTGACTTATATTACTGATAGTGCATCTAGTGTAGTAATAATGAATAGGTACAAACAATATAGGCTTAGGGGGAGTTTTGGTTATGAAGTTTCAGTTCATTTCACTTTTTCTACGCGGATACTATGAAATACAATCATGTATATGCACGAGTTCTTATCTAGAATGTCACGTATGTTTCTATATGATGAATAAAGAGTGGGAAAATTCAGGGAAAGGCTTTGATATGATTCATAAAAATATTATTTGGATTTCTTGTTATAATTTTGATAGTTACATATTGTTGATGCTATTTAGAAGTGGTTTTGAGAAGCAAGAATATGAAATTGATGCTTTGATGGATTAATGAAGTTTTTTTGATGTCCTTACTGACGGATGAGTTGATATGATCAAGCTTGACAATAAACATTTGGCACAGGTTCAGTGGGAGCATTTTATATGCTTTTAATAATGTATTGTTGGCATTATGTTTTCTTAAGAATTACTTGACACATAATGATTTTTATCATTGGTGATGTTGCTGAAGATACTCATGTTTTTCAAATGTTTGAATGATGATGCATGAGTTTCTAATTATGGATGATGCTTATAAGATGTGGTATGATAGAAATATTTCTAGTGATGATGCAAGTATATATGATATGTTGGGCATTTTCGTTGTTCTTTGTTGAAAGAATATGTAGACATTAATATGATTATTTGATTATGATGTTGTTGTCATGGATGATGCCTATGTTTCTTACACATTCTACATGTACATGATATGATGCAAATGGTTTTGTGAAGACATGGTTATTGATATTTCACTGCTATATCCGCTGGATGATACTTAGAGACATGGTATATTTAGTCTCATATTTATGTTGTTGAAGGATGATGCTTCATTTCCATATCTTATTCCATGATGATATTCTTGGTTCTCACATATGTTGTTGATGCATGGAAAGATATGTTGCTTTGATGAACATTGATTGAGGCTATTCCTACAAAGGGAAAGAGTAAGTTGACCTTGATGAGGTCAAGAGGATGACTTGATATTTGGTCTGTACGGAAAAATCTTATGATGCTGATGCTGCATACTTGGTTATAGGTTGGTGATAGGAAAGGTAATATTTGGATAAGTAGTAGAGCCATTTACCTTTTTGTATATCTTCAGAAAATTCAACATGTGCTCAAGGGGAGCATGGTAAGTACATAGTTTAGATCAAATCTATAGTGCACGAGTCTACAAAGAGGGAGAGAAGCATTCTCTCAACATTGGTCGACCCTTTTCCCTTGATTTCAAAGGGGGAGAGTAATTGGGTGTTTGAAAAGATTGGTGCTTATCTTGATGCATTTTACAGGTACTTACAGGTTATGGTGATCAAATACCAAAATGGCTGTCATCAAGTCCAAAGGGGGGAGAATGTCGGCATTATGAATTTTTTTTGGTCCTTGATGGAAACCTAACTGATGTGTTGTGCTTGATGACAACCTACTTGATGAATATGTAAACATATTGATGACATGATAAGTCTATAGGCCAGTTCACATGTAACAGAGAGAGTAAAAAAATACATAACACTTTAGGGGTAGAATAATGCTATAGGTGATATGTTGAAGAAATACATGTGGGTTCAATTAGTGTCAGTATTTGCATCCTACCATAAGTGATCAAAATCCTCTTTTCATATCATTTTAGGAGTCCCACTCAGAATTTTTTGTCATTCCACTAGGTCATGCAAAAATTTGGTCACTGAAAAGGGTATTTAGATCATTACTACTCATTTCACCTCCATGGTCAATGGAAATCATCATGGTCAGGTCATTCATTATTGAAAAAATCCCATAGTCATCATGGTCATCATTCAGCTCATTCTTGCATGTTGTGTCATCATTAGGTCATAAGGTCAAAATCGTGAAAATTAGTCATTTCAACATCAAATTCATATTTTGAAGGAGTAGTAATAGTCAAAGGTATTGAACAATTTCAGGTTCCAAACTATAATTTCCAAGTAAGTGGATTTGTATTTACCATATTTATCTCTCAGTTAACACTGTTACCGATGAAATAGGTAACTGCACTGGTACCTACTTTTTGACGTAGCAAGAAAAACACCCAATTTTGAAAAGTGGTGATGCAGAATCAAATTTTTTTTTTTTTTTTCTGAGCATGTTTTTTGCACTTTCAATTTTGTTTGTTTGTTTTTTACGTCGATTTTGAATAGTGGCGGCGTATCATCACCAACGTTTTTTTAGAGGATTGATTTTGACACTATAAATTTTCTAATGTCTTCTTCTTCCGTGAGATGTTTATTTTTAAGTGCATTTATGTACTTGTGTTTTAAAAAGAAAAAAAAAAAAAATTTAAATAAAAATTTGTAATGATATCTTCACTTTTTCACATAGATAAAAAATGAAAAAAGGGTCAATATTATAAAGTTTATATTTTCTACAAGTTTATGTATTGCTAATTAATTTTTCAATGCACATCAAATAATTGTTGCTAAAAAACCAATATTTTAAACGATATGAAAAAAAAATACAAATTTTCAATACAAATAGAATGTAAAAAATACACTTTTAGAGACTTTTTGTTAAAAAAAACATGTTAAATAAACTAATTTTTGGGAAAATATTAACAAAAACACTTTAGAAAATAGCCATTTTATTAAATTTTATGTCAAAAAATAATAGTAATCACATGTTTTTTGCAAAAAATAAGGATTCTTCTCATAAAATATCAAACTCTAAACATTACAAGTAAAACTAATTAATAGATCTAAAAAATGAGCTTTGTTTGCAAGCATAACTTAAAGATCCTCAACAATATCAACTAATACATGTTCAACATCATCTAGAACATCATTGATGGCTTCTTCCGCAACATTTTCCACTTCATTTTGGTCATTGTCATCTTCTAATGGATCTTTCATGTCTACAAATCTTCCAAAGTGTCCCTTTCCAATCATTCCATATAATGGATGTTGAGGTTCCTTTCCTTTTTTTGCCACACGTGATTCATTAAAATCCCCTTTCCTCAAACCAACTTCTTGCTTCGCATCTGGAAGGAATTCAAGAGCGTTAATTCTTCGTTGAAAAAATTTTCATTGCACTGGGTCTTTCTCAATAAAAATGCAATTTCTTCCTTTTGGTAGGCAACATGCTAGTGTTGTACCTAATCATCAAGTACAAAAGAAATAAGTAAGAAAATTACTGTAAAGACATAAAAAGTAAAAAATAAAATATTTAAATTTAAATTTGTATAATAAAACTTACCTGAACCTAAAAATAGATCTAAAACCCAATCTCCTTCATTTGATCTACTTTTAGATCAAACTAAACGGCGTCGCTCGACCTGCCTCCAGCCCCCAGCTCGGCAGAGAACAGTTCTGAGATTCGCCCTCCGCCCAACTGGGGGATGGAGGCAGGCTCGACAGCACATGATGGCACCACGAGGCCGGCCTCTGCCCAGCTGGGGACGATTCTTGGAATCGCCCTGCGCCCAGCTGGTGGTGATTCTCAAAATCGCCCTCTGCCCAGCTGGGAGCAATTCTAGAAATTGCCCTTCACCCAGCCGGGGTTAATTCTTAGAATCGCCCTCTGCCTAGCCGGGGGCCAGAGGCAGGACGGACGGCACCGTAGGGGGCTATCCAACCTACCCCTGGCCCTCGGCTGGGCGAAGAGAGATTCCAAGAAACACTCTCCACCCAGCCGTGTGTAATATCCCTCGCATAAGCCACCATAAAAACTCTCATAAAATGAGGGTTATTAAATTATTAATTATTATTAATTATTATATTGATATTACATGAAGAATATTCTTGTAATTCTTAATTATAAGAATATTGAAAAATTATTTCTTAATTATTTTATTTAGAATAATTTAAATTCCTCTATGGAAATAAATTATATTTCCAAGTCGGTATATTTTATGAGTTTTAGAATTAATGAGTAATAGTTTGGTTTTAGAAATAATGAGTAATAGATTTGAAAAAAAGTATGGATAAGTGATATTTTGCTCAAAAGGAAAAAAAAATATAGCTTTAAAAATAAAAGCATGAGAGATTTATGGATTTCTTTTATAAGTTAAAAAAGCTGGAATGCTTTTATGATTTAGAAAAGATGAAATTCTTTTATGATTTAGAAAAAAGCTGGAATACTTTTATGATTTAGAAAAGCTGGAATGCTTTTATGATTTAGAAAATATGGAAATATTTTATGATTTAGAAAAAAGTCGGAATACTTTTATGATTTATAAAATCTATTCCATTCTATTAATTCTATTTATTATAATACAATGAGGAAAATAGAAGAGGGGAAGGGGAGAATACATGGAGAATGGAGCCAAGGAAGAGGAAGAGAGTATTCCAAGCATGCATCAAGAGATAAGTAACCATATTATTTGAAAATATTTTTGTTTGCATATGGGCCATGATTCTATAATGATTGAATTTATTTGCAATAAAAAGTTTAGTGTATTAAAAGCTAGATCTACACTTATTTATGCATTATTTTTATAAAACCCCCAGGGGATCTTGTTAAGAAGGCTGAGTAGTTCCAGGTCTGGTATGGATCTGGTGTTTCAGCCATATATCAGTTGTAGATCTGAATATTAACCTACAACAGCTGAAGCTCCTCATATAAAATGCTGTCAAGTCTTTCTGCAGCTTTTCTAATTGTTTATGCTATTATTTCTGAAGGATTCTTGCTCTTGCTTCAAGTAAATCCAATGCTTCTACAAAATAAATTGATTATATATCTAATTTATTGATTCCATACTATAACATGAGTCTAATGGATGATTTCCAATGTATTCTAGCAGAAACTGCACAATTCCTGAACGAGTGTTTCTATATTTACCAGCTCTCTCCTTTAGCTGATTTTCAACTAGTGTCGATTGTGGTAGATTTGTTTAAGCCCTCTAAACTCATTTATTTTTACTGAAACTCTGCTTGGAGGTCCCACACAGCCTAAAATCAGGTAAACCAGCCCTATTCTGCATTATTTTCACACTGGCTTACTTATACGACGTCCTCTTTGAGCCTATTGCAGATTTTCCTGAGAGTGGAATTTCCCGCTTCTTCCTTGGTTGGTTTTTGCTTCTCTTTTAGATCCATTGTTTAGATATATAGATCTAAGGTTCCTAATATCAAAAAAATCTAATAGGATTGTTTCATTCCCACACTTGCTGTGTTTCACCATTCTTCTATAGACAGAGTCTGGAACGGGCCAGGAAGCCTCTGGATTTCACCCTTCCTTGTGAAGGTGATGCATCCAGTAAATTCCCTACTATTCTATCTCTAGTTTAGATCAATTGGTGTAATTCCATAGTGTAATATCTTAAGGTATTCCCCACTGAGCCTATTTTTTCCCATTTTGAACATTACATAATTGTATGCAAGGAAATAATTATTGTGTTAAAACTCTTCAAAATGAATAGAAGAGAAAAATATGTCCTTGTATGCATTATTGGATTAGATTCTTGGAGAGGAAAAAGGATAATCACATGCTTTATTATGTAATATTATTTAGAGAAACATATATGCTTGTATGCATGGGAAAAAGTATAGTTTTAAGTATTAGATTTCTAGAGAAAACAAAGATGAAATCACAGAATATTTATTTTGTTAGCCCTCTTTTGGGAAAAATAATAAGTATTTTGCAAACGTAAAGGGATTAGCTATGGTATTAACTTTATCTTGGGATAATATTATGCATAATTATTGGTTATATCTTTTGGATGAGAGGGAAATTTCACTTTGCATAATAAGTGGTATGCTTTTGACCCTTGGAAAAGAAATGTGTTTATTTTTCCATGAAATATTTATTTGGTTTCTTTTGGAAAGAAGTATATGTTTTACATGCAGGAAGAACAAGATATGTTATTGCATGCACAAAACTATAACTTGTATGTTAACTTTGTTTGAAATAGAGTTGGCATTGTTATACATAATAACCATTATGAACAGATCTTGGGTGGAAAATATGTTTGAACATGTATTCACATGCATAAGTATAACATCTATTGCGTTAATCCATTTTGAAAAGAAAACATAAGAGTAGGAAAAAAGAGAAATTGCTTGTTGGGATAGTTATCTTGAAATATTGTTATGCATTTGCATGCACAATATTATTATATAGTATGTTAGCTTTCTTTTGGAAATAATATGAAAGTGCATGCAAGATTTTGTTAGTGTTTGTTAGAAAGAGGATGCTTGATAGTGATTTATTTGTTACTAATGCATGTGAAATGATGTTAAATAAGGAAACTAATGTCAATGTGGTTATGTTTTATACATGCATACAAATAATTGTTGAAGTGTCACAAATAGAGATTGATTATTGGTTTATTAATATTTTATCTAATCATGATATCAAGTGTGCTGACGACAGCAATGGAAGGAAAGAAGGATGACTTGAGAAAAGGAAATTTCAAGTTTAACATTGTGGAAGATAAAGAGTTTTTAGTCCATGCAGGATTAGTAGTTCCAATTGCACAATGATTCCCTGAAGGAAGCAGTCTGACTACAAAGACAGAGATTGATGATTCATGGGTAAATGGTATCATGATGATTGTAATAGCTTATAGCTAGTTATGTTTCATTTAAGATTATTTTTATATGTAAATTTTATGACAATGGTCAAGGGATGGACTCCCTTATAACCATTGAGTGAGGGGTGACAACCCTCATGAGCGTTTAATAATAAAATTAAACGTTTGCTGGTTTTCACCCTACGGGGTTTCCAGGGTATATCGGTGTCTATTTATGTGATTTTTCATTGTGTCATTTTGATGATGTTAATTTCTTTCATGATATGACGTTGATATTATCAATTAGGTGATCTACTAATTGAATTAAAATGATCATGGGATCGATGCATAGTTATAGCAGGAAATTTAAGTTAATATGCTACAACAAGGACAATTAATGGTTGTGTAACTCACTATGATTTTTGCTAAATATTTCTCTAAGTGATGATGATGGGTATTTAAATGGTTAATGCAGAAATATATAAAGTAATTTATAAGGTTACAAATTCGTAAATGTTGAAAAAAATTCCTAACTCCATGCATTTTTCCTACGAGGTTATCGGGGTATGTTACAAATGGTATCAGAGCAAAAGGTTGCAACACTAGCACCTTTTGGGAATCTTTATGCACAAATGAAGTAGAGGTATGATGCTAATGGACATCATCTTAGGTATGATTTAATTAAACTTGTAGTATACTACAATTAACATGAGATGCATGATGCCTGATTAATGACTGCATGAAAGAGTAGAAAGTTACAATGTTTCTTTAAAAGTTGTCCTCATTAAATTTGAATATGGATGGGGATAAAAGACAATAAAAACTCTATTGTACATATGAACCATCTTGAGCACTCACCGACTATAGTGTGGATTAATTACCAACATTTGCATGCATAATATTAGAAAAAATTATTATGGTGCATAAGAAAAAAAAAGGGAGAAAAAATGACTAAAGTTACCATGCACTGCTTATAAATAATGAATGCATATATGGTTGGTGTGATAACTATATAATTCAGAAGTTGGGGTTGACCCTGAAGAGGACAATGGAATGTTGAAAACAATATATATATATATATATATATATATATATATATATATATATATATATATATATTTGAACGAAACTCTTTAGTTGTTAAAAATAAGCAATGAGTGAAGTAGAACTCACATAGTAAACTTAAAGTCAATGAAAAAATCATAGTAGCATAATTGTGGCTTCTCTTTCTTCATTTAGGGTTGTAGAGGAAAGTTTGCATTCCATGTGTTCGACAAAAAATGGTAATTGAGATCCACAATTTTGTTTTTTTAAATAATTGCATCCATGGAAGTTTCAGATGTGATTAATCTTAACATCAAGGGGTTTTCATACCTTGAGATCATGTAACCCTCGTGTTGATACTAAGAAAAATCTATGTTCAGACTTGGATCCATAATTTGGTTGAGTTTCCTGATTAGACTCTCCTATAGGGATTGTTGGTTGTCTTGTTGGCAGAAATTTACCATTGATGATATCAATATGATTCATGCTATTCTATAAATTCTAGTTTTACTATCTCTCTGAAAATTTTGAACATATTTATGGAAATTTGTTTCATGTTTGCTAACTAGTCCCTCAAAGGCGGTAGATTGTATGTTTGCCAACTATTTGGTAGAATGTCTCATTGACCATAGATTTCATGCTTGCAAATTATTGGTATAATTCCAAGATGGATGTAGATTGCATGCTTGCAAAATTTTTGTTGGAATGTCGAATTGGTTGTAGATTGCATGCTTGGACACTATTTGATAAAAGTCTACAGTGGTTGTAGATTGCATGATTGCAAAATTATTTTCCGAAAATTCCTTAATGGTTGTTTTTTTTTTCTAAGTAAAATTGATCTATTAACAAAGGGATAATATTACAACGTGACCGTAGTCAAAAAATGTTGCCTTGGAGGCAGAATTTTCAAGAAAAAATAGAGATGGAGACTACACATTATCAGGGAAACGAGTCTGAAAATATTGCCATGACCCACGCAGGGGAGCATAATGAGATTTTTCAGTGTTTTATTTGAGCCAAAAATAAGCAAAAAGATGCCAAAAAACTCCATAACCATCAGCACTGAAATGAACCCAAAAGTTTGGGCAGCAGGAACAGAAAACAACCTTGCAGCAAACCAGCTAATCATCTGGAGGCTCCTCCATGATCCGGCACCAGCCAGAGGCGACCATATCTCGGGTGAATGCTTCTTCAAAAGCCGAGGGACCAGGATCAACCGGGACCATGACCTCATCAGGAACAAAGCTCGCAGGGACTACCGGAGACTGCAACAGATCTCTGCCACTTCCCAAATGGATATTCGAGTTCTGGGAAGTTTCTGGTTCAGGACCTGCAGGCTGCGTACTGGACTCCCCAAGCAGGCTTTCCTCAAGAAAAACCACCGAGAAAATAACAGTGATCCTAGGGCGAGTGAGGGAGCTATTGAAGATAAAACGCGTAGAGCCCGTAGTGGGAGCAGAGGAGGCCGGAGGACGAAGTGCATGGGAACTCCATCTCTGGCGAAAGTCTGGAAAGTGCCCCCTCCCACTGCGAGTCCGGGGGTAATGGCCAGTTCCCAAGCCACTAGAGAGAGAAGGCATTACCGAGGAGGGGCTGGAATGTTCACTTGAGGGGCGACCCCTGGAGCGACCTCTTCAGCTCCGCATTCGGTGGCGCAACCGAGGCATTGTGGGGAGCAACTAAGACCAGAAAAAAATAAATACGGAGGAAAACAACTTCAAAAGGAGACCTGAGACCTGAAAGAAGTAGCAGGGAATCAGAGGAGGCAGAGCATCAAGCTGCATAGAGTGCAAATCCAACCGAAAGTCCCTCTCCCAGCGCTGAAGAAAACGACAGATGACGCCAATGCATAATAGAGTGAAAGCCAAGACCAGGTGACATATAACCCGACTCAAATGATACCAATCCCCCGAATGCACAGCACCAACCCGGACAATAACCATCCTTCTCACGCAAGGAAGATATCCCCTCATAACTGCATCCTTGATGTGAATCGAGCCGAAGCATGCGAGGGCAGGAGCCAGCTCTGTGGACGTCGAGTGAAATCTGAAGTTTTCTGAGGCCATGGCTTTGGTATGAGCAGTGTGTAAATGCTGCAGGTCATCGCGCAGAGGGCGATTCAACTTCATGTACTGGACGGGCAGGTGTCGGCATGCTTCGCCGCGCCTCTGTCCCATCTCATTAGAACTCCACTTGTACACCCGCATCCAGGAGAGAATTCCTTAATGGTTGTTGCTTACATGGCTGCAAGTTAATGGTAAGGAAAGAAAAAATCACATTTTGTGTCCTAGTGTTCAATGGGACTGTTAGTTCTGTACAATATTGATGGTTGCTAAGGTGAGACCTTAATTAAAGTATAATTCTATGGTATGAGAGATATGCTAATGTATTTTTTCTAAGTTGCATTATTGTTATTATGTGGCAATTTTGAATGTATACCATGTATATTACATGTGATGAATTGTTGTCAATGTACTTTGACAAATTGTGGGACCCATGTTGTGGGTCAAGTATAGATGCATGGTGTGCATAAATGTTCCTTTTCCTTAATTATAATATACAAATCAAAAATTATGTAAATTACAGTGGATTTGTAGATATTGACTATTTCTAGACATTGAATTTTTATTAGATTCAATGGCTATGGAAGCTATGATGGGATTGATGTAATGAGGTAATATTTTATTTTATTGTTGAGTTAATGAATACTTTGGTTGGGGTATTCAGGAAATAACTCTAGAGATTTAGAAGACTTCTTGCTAGCTTATGAAAAGCTATTGGTGGTTAAGTTCAACATGGATCTTCCCTAAAAGTCTCCTAAAAATCCCCAAGAGAAAATAATAAAGAGGAAATATTAACATAATGGAGAGAAAGATTATGTTAATGACTTAGTTGGAGATAAATACTAAGTGGGGTAAAATAAAGCATAGCGGGAGAGAAAGGCATGCTTTAAAGAAAAATAAGAGTATCTTTTTCGAAAAATATAAAAAAAAGGCCTAGGCGAAAAGGTTGGCAGACCTTAAAGCAAGATGCTGCTAAAAATCTGCTGGGAAGAAATCACCAAGGAATCAATGAGGTTGTTGATTCTAGTGGCAAGTAGATCTTAGCTTGGTGGGTAACTATTGGAGATAGTTCACGGTTGGGTGGAATATGTTGGGTTCCTCAATAATTCCCAAAAATTAAGTATGGTTAGATGAAATTTTGTCTATGTTATGTTACTAATTTTAAAATTGTCTAAAGATGTTGGATGTTACTATAGACTGTAAAATTCATGTCTCAAAGTTGTTGCATGTGTTATAGTTTTGTATGCATGATATATAAAATTATCTTAGAAAAAATTTCAATGAAATAGGTTGTGTTTATAGGTTTTTATGAGAAATGACCATGTTATATATTGCTTATATATATGAATGCATAGAGGAAATTAATTGAAATATATAGGCGACTAAAATAACTCATGCTAGATAAAATAATGAGTTATTGAACTTTCAATTCCTGACACGCTAGACGAAAATGACTGGAGATTAATGCCATGAGTTTGAATTTGAATGAAATTACTGTGGGAGAGAAAGACAGTAATTTGCAAAGGATATGGTTGGAGATATATACCATGAGTTTGAATTTGAATGAAATTACTGTGGGAGAGAAAGATAGTAATTTGCAAAGGAAATGGTTAGAGATAAATACCATGAGTTTGAATTTGATTGAAATTATTGTGGGAGAGAAAGACAGTAATTTGCAAAAAACATTAGTGGGAGAAAAAGACTAGTGTAACTCTTAAATAAAATACAACATGCACTTGATAGAGATTTTCTTATCCTTTTGATGATTAAAGGGCTAAGTTATCCTTGAATTTTTTTTGGAATTATTATGATTTAAGTATTATTTTACATTTCCTAAATCATTGCTAATGAAAATTAAAGGCTAATGTTCCAACAAGAAAAGAACATCGAGGACGATTTTCTCTTTAAGGGGGGGAGTTTGTAATATCCCTTGCGTAAGCCACCGTAAAAACTCTCATAAAATGAGGGTTATTAAATAATAAAATATTATTAATTATTATATTGATATTACATGAAGAATATTCTTGTAATTCTTAATTATAAGAATATTGGAAGAATTATTTCTTAATTATTTTATTTAGAATAATTTAAATTCCTCTATGGAAATAAATTATATTTCCAAGTTGGTATATTTTATGAGTTTTAGAAATAATGAGTAATAGATTTGGAAAAATTATGGATAAGTGATATTTTTCTCACAAGGAAAAAACAAATATAGCTTTAAAAATAAAAGCATGAGAGATTTATGGATTGCTTTTGTGAACTAGAAAAGTTGTAATGCTTTTATGATTTAGAAAAGATGGAATTATTTTATGATTTAGAAAAAAGCTAGAATACTTTTATGATTTAGAAAAGCTGGAATGCTTTTATGATTTAGAAAAGCTGGAATGCTTTTATGATTTAGAAAAGATGGAATTCTTTTATTATTTAGAAAAAATTTGGAATACTTTTATGATTTATAAAATCTATTCCATTCTATTAATTCTATTTATTATAAGACTATGAGGAAAATAGAAGAGGGGAAGGGGAGAATACATGGAGAATGGAGCCAAGGAAGAGGAAGAGAGTATTCAAAGTATGCATCAAGAGATAAGTAACTATATTATTTGAAATTATTTTTGTTTGCATATGGGCCATTATTCTATAATGATTTAATTTATTTGCAATAAAAAGTTCAGTGTATTAAAAGCTAGATCTACACTTATTTATGCATTATTTTGATAAAACCCCAAGGGGATCTTGTTAAGAAGGCTGAGTAGTTCCAGATCTGGTATGGATATGATGTTTCAGCCATATATTAGTTTTAGATCTGAATATTAACCTACAGCGGCTGAAGCTCCTCATATAAAATGTTGTCAAGTCTTTCTGCAGCTTTTCCAATTGTTTTTGCTATCATTTCTGAAGGATTCTTGCTCTTGCTTCAAGTAAATCCAACGCTTCTACAAAGAAAATTGATTACAAATCTGATTTATTGATTCCATTCTGTAACATGAGTCTAATGGCTAATTTCCAGTGTCTTCTAGCAGAAACTGCGCAATTCCTAAAGGAGGGTTTCTCCATTTACCATCTCTCTCCTTTAGCTGATTTTCAGCTAGTGTTGATTGTGGGAGATCTGTTTAAACCTTTTAAACTCATTTATTTTTTCTGAAACTCTGCTTTTAGGTCCCACGCAACATAAAATAAGGGAAACCAGCCCTGTTATACATTATTTTCACACTGGTTTGCTTATACAACATCCTCTTTGAGCCTATTGGAAATTTTCCTGAGAGTGGAATTTTCCGCTTCTTTGGTTGGTTTTTTCTTCTCTTTTGGATCCATTGTTTAGATCTATAGATATAAGTTTCCTAATAGCAACAAAATCTAATATGAGTGTGTCATTCCCACACTTGCTGTGTTTCACCATTCTTCTATAGACAGAGTTTGGAACGGGCCAGGAAGCCTCTGGATTTCACCCTTTCTTGTGAAGGTGATGCATCCAGTAAATGCCCTACCAGTCTATCTATGGTATATATATATTGGTGTAATTCCATATTTCTTTAATTCCATAGTGGAATATCTTAATTTATTCCCTACTGAGCCTATTTTTTCCCATTTGGAACATTACATAATTGTATGCAAGGAAATAATTATTCTGTTAAAACTCTTCAAAATGAATAGAAGAGAAAAATATATCCTTGTATTCATTATTGGATTATATTATTAGAGAGGAAAAATGGTAATCACATGCTTTATTATGTAAGATTATTTAGAGAAACATATATGCTTGTATGCATGGGAAAAATATAGTCCTGAGTATTAGATTTCTAGAGAAAACGAAGATGAAATCACATAATATTTATTTAGTTAACCCTCTTTTGGGCAAAATAATATGTATTTTGCAAACCAAAAGGGATTAGCTATGGTATTATCATTATCTTGGGAGAATATTATGCATAGTTATTGGTTATATCTTTTGGAAGAGAGGGAAATGTCACTTTGCATAATAAGTGGTATGCGTTTGACCCTTGGAAAAGAAATGTATTTATTTTTCCATGAAATATTTATTTGGTTTCTTTTGGAAAGAAATATATGTTTTACATGCAGGAAGAACAAGATATGTTATTGCATGCACAAAACTATAACTTGTATGTTAACTTTGTTTGAAATAGAGTTGGCATTGTTATACATAATAACCATTATGAATAGATCTTGGGTGGAAAATATGTTTGAACATGTATTCACATGCATAAGTATAACATCTATTGCATTAATGAATTTTGAAAAGAAAAAATAAGAGTAGGAAAAAAGAGAAATCGCTTGTTGGGATAGTTATCTTGAAATTTTGTTATGCATTTGCATGCACAATATTATTATATAGTATGTTAGCTTTCTTTTGGAAATAATATGAAAGTGCATGCAAGATTTTGTTAGTGTTTATTAGAAAGAGGATGCTTGATAGTGATTTATTTGTTACTAATGCATGTGAAATGATGTTAAATAAGCAAACTAATGTAAATGGGGTTACGTTTTATACATGCATACAAATATTTGTTGAAGTGTTACAAATAGAGATTGACTATTGGTTTATTAATATTTTATCTAATCATGATATCAAGTGTGCTAACGACAACAATGGCAGGAAAGAAGGATGACTTGAGAAAAGGAATTTTCAAGTTTAACATTGTGGAAGATAAAGAGTTGTTATTCCATGCAGGTTTATTAGTTCCATTTGCACGATGATCCCTTGAAGGAAACAGTCTGACTAAAAAGACGGAGATTGATGATTCGTGGGTAGATGGTATCATGATGATTGTAATAGCTTATAGCTAGTTATGTTTCGTTTAACATTATTTTTCTATGTAAATTTTATGACAATGGTCAAGGGATGGACTCCCTTATAACCATTGAGTGAGGGGTGACAACCCTCATGAGCGTTTAATAACAAAATTAAACGTTTGCTGGTTTTCACCCTACGGGGTTTCCAAGGTATATCAATGTCTATTTATGTGATTGTTCATTGTGTCATTTTCATGACGTTAATTTCTTTCATGATGTGATTTTTATATTATCAATTAGGTGATGTACTAATTGAATTAAAATGATCATGGGATCGATGCATAGTTATAGCAGGAAATTTAAGTTAATATGCTACAACAAGGACAATTAATGGTTGTGTAAATCACTATTATTTTTACTAAATGTTTCTCTAAGTGATGATGATGGGTATTTAAATGTTTAATTCAGAAATATAAAAGTTAATTTGTAAGGTTACACATTCGTAAATGTTGAAAAAAAATTCCTAACTCCAAGTATTTTCCTACAGCTGGGCGGCCCTCAGCGATGCTGCCTGGCCTACCTCTAGCCCCCGACTGGGTGGGGGGAGATTCCAAGAATCTCCCATGGCTAGGCGGAGGGAGATTCCGAGAATCACCCCCGATTGGGCAGAGGGCGATTCTGATAATCACCCCCGGCTAGGTGGAGGTCGATTTTGAGAATCACTCCCGGCTGGGTGGAGGTCAATTCCAAGAATCACCCCCGGCTGGGTGGAGGTCAATTCCAAGAATCACCCTCGGCTGGGTGGAGGGTGATTCTGAGAATCACCCCCGATTGGGTGGAAGGAAATTCTAAGAATCACCCCTGGCTAGGAAGAGGGCGATTCCAAGAATCGCCCCTGGCTGGGCAGAGCTCGATTTCGAGAATAACCCCCAGCTCCGCAAAGGTTGTTTATGAGAATCACCCCTGACTGGGCGGAGGGCGATTCCGAGAATCACCCCCAGCTGGGCAGAGGGGATTCTGAGAATCGCCCCTGGCTGGGCAGATGGGATTCTGAGAATCGCCCCCGGCTGGATGGAGGGCGATTCCGAGACTCGCCCCTGGCTGGGCGAAGGTTGATTCTAAAAATCGCCCCTGGCTGGGCAGAGGTTGATTCTGAGAATCGCCCCTGGCTAGGCAAAGGGCGATTCCGAGAATCGCCCCAGCTGGGCAGAGGGTGATTCCGAGAATCGCCCCAGCTGGGTGGCGGGTGATTCCAAGAATCGCCCCCAATTAGGCAGAGGTCGATTCCAAGAGTCGCCCCTGACTCGGCAGAGGGCGATTTCGAGAGTCGCCCCTGGCTGGGCGGAGGGTGATTCCGAGAGTCGCCCCCGTATGGGCGAGGGCGATTCTGAGAATCGGCCCTGATTAGGCGAGAGCGATTCCGAGAATCGCCCCCGGCTAGGTGTGGCTGATTCCGAGAATCACCCCCGGCTGGGCGAAGGGAGATTCCGAGAATCACACCTGGCTGGGCAGAGGGTGATTCCAAGAATCACCCCCGATTGGGCAGAGGGCCATTCTGAGAATCACCCTCAATTGGGGGGAGGGAGATTCCGAGAATCCCCCCCGACTGGGCAGAGGGCGATTTCGAGAATCACCCCCATCTTGGCGGAGGCCAATTCCGAGAATCACCACCGGCTTACCGGAGGCCGATTCTAAGAATCACCCTCTGCCTAGCTGGGGATGATTCTCAAAATCGCCCTACACCCAGCCAGGGGTGATTCTCGGAATCGACCTTTGCCCAGCCGAGGGTAATTCTCGGAATCGCCCTCTGCCTAGACGGGGGTGATTCTCGGAATCGTCCTCTACCCAGCCAGAGTTGATTCTCGAAATCGCCCTCCACCCAGCCAAGGGTGATTCTCAAAATCGACCTCTGCCCAGCTAGGGGTGATTCTCAGAATCGCCCTCTGCCTAGCTGGGGGTGATTCTCGGAATTGCCCTTCACCCAGCCGAGGGCCGGAGGAAGGTCAAGCGGCACCATCAAGGGCTACCTAGCCTGCCTGCGACCCGCGTCTGGGTGGAGGGTGATTCTCAGAATCACCCTCCGCCCAGTCGAGGGGCGGAGGCAGGCTGGGTAGCCCTCAACGGTGCCGCTTGGCCAGCCTTGGGACCCTGGCCAGGCGGAGGGTGATTATGAGAATCTCCCTCTGCCCAGCCAGGGGTCGAAGGCAGGCTGGACAACCCTCGATGGCGCCACCCAACCTGCTTCCAACCCTCGGCTGGGCGGAAGTCGATTCCGAGAATCACCCCCGGCTAGGCGGAGGGAAATTCCAAGAATCACCCTCGGCTGGGCGGAGGGCGATTCTGAGAATCACCCTCAGCTGGGCGGAGGGCGATTCTCAGAGAATCACCCTCTACCCAGCTGGGGGTGATTCTCGGAATCTCCCTCTGCCCAGCGGGGGCCAGAGGTCGGCCGGGCAATGCCGTCGAGGGCTACCCAGCCTGCCTCTGGCCCCCGACGGGCGGCAAATTAATTTTTATTTTATTTTATTTTTTTCAAAAACAAAATATTTAAAAAAATTATTATTTTTTTAAACAAAAGCTATTATAATAATAAAAAAAAAACGTATTGTTTAATATATATAAAAAAAAAACTATTCGATTAAAATTTTAAAATATAAAAAAACAATAAAAACAAATTAAAAAATATGTTTTAAAAAATAAACAAACAAATATAATTTTTTTTTTAATTAAAACAGTTATTATTTAAAATATAAGAAAACAGTAAAAAAAAAATTAAAATATGTTTTGAAATATAAACAACCATATATAAGAAGATTTTAATTTTTCATTTTTTTTTCTTAAAAATAAAACAATTATAATTTAAAATATAGAAAAAAAATTAAAAAAAATTAAAAAATATGATTTTATATATAAACAAACAAATATATGAATAATAGATTTTTCATTTACTTGTTCATTTTTAAAATTTGTTTGAGTCATATAATTTCTCCATAATTTCATGGTTCAAGTATATTGAAAACTTAAGATTTAAAAACATGAGATTTACAACTTGTCATTAAGGATTTTATGCGCCACGAAATTTTATCTTTAATGTTATGGTTGAAAATAATTGCAATTTTAGGGTTGTTTAGAGTCAATATATTTTATGTTTAACAACATGGATAAAAAAATTTCGAAATGATAAGCCCTTCAGACATGATTTTGTTTATTTTTAACATCATCTATCAAAAATTTTAGAATTTTATGATTTTTCAATGTCCTAATATGTTGTCTTTAATTCCATTGTTACAATGTGTCAAAAGTGTGACAGAATGTTTTTTTTGTTATTCCAGCATCAACTCGTTTTGTTTTGAGGGTGTTTTTTCAATCATTTTTTCGAGAAACAATTTCGTTTTTAGCATAATTTTATAAAAACGTGAAATTTGACCTTGAGAAAAAAACAAATGCATTCTGGAATACACACTTTTTGTTTTTGGGGCGTTTTTTCATGTTTTTTGAGTATTTTTGGGCTACAGTTCCTGTTTTGAGGTAATAGTTCACGTTTCATCGGTAACATTGTTAGTTGTGCTTGGAAAACTCATTTCCCTCTCCTAGGGTTTTGAGGACATTTTTCTTGGTTTCATGACTTCCATGGTTAAATCATCAACAAGATTTGTATCCTAATGCTCTTACACCTTCCCCTATCCTTAATATACCTTCCTAAACACTTCCCATAACTCCTATCCCTCAAAATCATCATCTTTACACAAGCCCTAGCCTATTGCTACAATTTGACACTTTTCTAGACTAGGCTTGTGTTTTTCCCTTTTGGACCCCTTCCCCTCTCTCAATCCTTGAAAATCTACTTTCCCCTACTCTCTAACATCTATCCCTATCCTCGAGAATTTTCCCAAGAATTTAGACAACCCCTAACCCCTTCATTCTCCTGCATCTACAAGGTAGTCCTAAATCCCCTATTTTTCCTACACCAAACCCTAATTTCCTTTCCCACTGAGCTAGGGTTTGCTCGGGAATCAGAGACATATGAGTAGAGGAGGCATAAGGGAGGCCATTTCATAAAATTTTGAGTCCATTCCAACTCATAAACATTATGTCTCCATCATTTTTCAAGAATTCATTCCAAGGGACAAATCATTTGCCACACATACGGCCAATTTTTAGTCAAAGCATGTTTATGACCCAACAGAGATAAATTTGACAAAAGTGAGAGAGGTTTTTTTCCATCATAGGCCAAGGAAGAAAAATCTCCTTCCGTTTTTAAACGGGGGTCATGGTTTTGGATAAATGTCAAAAATACAGTTGCTACAAGAGGTTTTCTGCACTTCTGGAGCGACCTTGGGAAAATTAGCTTTTATCCTAGATGGAGTGTCCAAATGACTTTCTTGATGAGTCAAATGATAACTATATAGAAATAGATTTCCAATCAGCTGTCATGAGCTCAATTGGGATTTGAGTAAGGCCTCCAAAAGTTTCCTACAAGACCACACTTCATTTTTGCACCCTCATTCTGCACTTTTCTACTAGTCTTGGGAGAATTAATTTGTGAGGGGCTATACTCGATCATTTTCAGTGTTTGATAGATCCACTGTGTAGCCAAGAGAGAGATATTTCCAACGAGATATCATGAGCTCAATTTGGACATCAGGAAGGCCTCAAAAAGTGGCCTCAAAGATGGAGGGCGTGTTTGACAAATGGAGGGCGTGTTTACCAAAGGGAGGGTGCATTTACTAAAGAGAGTGCGTGTTTGACAGTTTGCTATTATTTTTGGAATTTCACTGCAAATTTGACTTTTGTGTTGAAAATCATGTTTTCAATTATTTAATTGAGCATGGTAAATGGAAATATGATATGGATAAGTTACCTACGGGTAGATTCATGATGTAAATGTACTCATCAAAGTCAAATGAATCAGTTTCAATGTAATTAGGGAGGAGTCACTTGCACCTTCCTACACTCCAACTTTCAGTTCATCATTTTTTTGGTCTCATCCTCAACTTGGGGATTCGACCCCTGAGGATGATATAATTTTGTTTTTATGTCTATATCTTCCCTTTATTCACTCTTAGGAAGGGTTGGAATTAGTTTGGATTCTAGGGCATTGATCAAAAACCAGTTTGGCCTGGAAATTAATGAAGAATTGTAACTATTTCCTTGGGATTCATGTGGGGTGATTTTTTGGCATAGTTTTTTCTCTGTGATCATTTGTATGAATGTTTTGTAAGCTCATAAACATTTCATGTCTATTATATGATAAATTTCAAGTTGATAGATAGAATACATGTTTTTCATGATGTGTTTTGGGAAATTTGTCATAATTTTTCCATTTTCTTCAGTTTAGGAAGAATACATCTCCTCTGCCCTTCCTAGCTCCTCATCAGTCTTAAACCATCTCACCAAATAACCTTTAAGTGATCAACCTTCTACCTACCTTGCCCCATCGAATGGACTACAATTCCATCTAATTTCCCCTGACCTAGTCCCCTTGACCTAATCTTCATCCAGCAAGCCCAACCCAATCAAAAAAATCAAACCCTTCTGCATTTAATACCTATCCTAGAAACCCTAATTCATCCAGCCCTCTAGGCTGTGATTTTTTTTGAGAAAGCCCTCTCCCACTTGGTAGGGCTAGATACCAAGCCAAAATATTGGTCTGTGGTTACCTCTGTTGGGATTTATTTTTCACCCTTAGAAATATGGTGGAGTGATAACATACCGGTGTCGTTGCCAGGGAACGAAATATCAAATCTTCCCTGGGAAAGAAAAATTTTTTTAGATCTAATTGTTGATGGTGAACAACAGTTGGACACATAGAATGGTTGTACCATTCACCTGGTGACTCCATTGACTAAAAGATCCAAAAAATCAACACTTCATGGCCATTTCACTGCATGAAAATCAGTAGCTTGAAGAAATTTTGAAGATGGAATCTATTGCAAGAAGGTATGCTCCAATGAAAAGAGATCACATTCAAGGTTTCCCAAATAAAATTCCTAAGGTAGATTGGAAAAGGAATTTTCCTATGTTTAAATATGATGATAGGAATGATGTTTCTTTACATTTGGTTAAATTTCACATGCATACACGCAAGTTGAAGGTTGAATTTCCTGAAGATTGTCTCTTAAATATTTTCATGGCTTCTCTTAATGGGAAAGCACGATCTTGGTATGAAGGTTTTCCACCTACCAGTATTTGTTCTCTTAGAGTTTTCCATTCAACATTTTATGAAAAATACAAGGAGTCCTACCCTTCTTTGTCTTTGGTTAATAATTGTTGTGATAATTTTGAGTTTTTCATTCAAGATCTAGAGAATTCTTATGATGATAATGACTTCATGGATGAAGAGATCTTGGAGGCTTTGCATGAAAATCCTTTTCATCACCAAAAAGAGCAAGTGTTTTCTCTCATAGAAGAAAAATATGATGTATATTTTCTTGATGTTCATAAATACTTCCCACAGGAAACAATTCTTGTAGAAATACAACAAGTTGATCAACCAAAGGTTAAAGAAGATATTCAACATCCTTGTGAATCTTTAGGAGGGGAAGAAGATAATTATTGTTTCATTAAAATAAAATAAAAGGTACTTTCTCCCATGTCTGAAGATGAGATAGATCAACTCCAAAAAATTCATGTTACAGCCCAAGCTAATGCAGGTTTCCAGTGTTCACATAGTCAAGAATGTGTTAGTGAAACTTATTCCATTATTGAAAATGAAAATCTGAGTTTAAATGATGAAAGTCATGAGATTTATGAAACTATATAGGAAGTAGTTATGAATGAGCCAATTTGTGATGATGAATTCCTACAAGATCAAATAACAGATACTGTTATCTTTCATGAAGAGGTTAGGGCTGTCATGTTTAACAATCTTGAAGAATGTTTTAAATTCAAGGATGACTTAGAATATGAATTTGAGGAGTGTGATCTTGAGAGAGACAATATGCCAGATATTGAGTCATAATTTCTCATGCTTGAGGAATTTACAGCCAACACTCAGATAGCATAATGTTATAACTCCATATGCCTTCCTATCGATCAACAACCAAGTTTTCTTTCACATCAAAATGAAGGGAGTACTTGTATTTTTGCTGCTGGATCTCAAGACAAGGTAATGCTTCAGGATTTTCAGGATCCCTTCGGTACTCTTTTGCAAGCATTGGAGAAGATTAATGTTGTCTTGTTTGTCAGTATAAGCCTTGGTTGCAGTTTTTATTTTGAGTTGCCTACATGTACATCTTTCTGCCTGCTCGAGGAAAGTGAGAGTAGAACTTCAATAAGTATCCATCTCCTGGATTGGTTACACTGGAAGGATCATTTCACCTAATCAAAAATTGTGCAGTATATTAGAGTAAGTTGGTATCATTTCAGTTTGATTTGATTTTGTTTTCACCAGAATTTTTTTTTTCAATATTTAGTTTTCTCCAAGTGTGAAGTAGAAAATAACTGGAGTTCAGAGCCTGGAGTGAAGGACATGGAGCTTCAATGATTTTCTGCGATTTTCAAAAGTTTAGTTTTCAGTCAAGTAATTCATTATTGAGTCAATTTTAAGTCATTTGAGTTTGTCTTGAGTTAGTCTATTTTTCAGAGTTATTAGTTTTCATCCATGTTATTATTTGAGTTTTTTACCGTATTGGCCCATATGGTTAGGCACTTGGTCTACAGTGTTCTTGACACCTTCAAGGAGCTGCCATACCCAATAAGACTGATGCTAGTGTCAATATTTGCATCCTGCCATCAGTGATCAAAATCCTCTTTTCATATCATTTTAGGAGTCCCACTCATAAATTTTTGTCATTCCACTAGGTCATGAAAAAATTTGTTCACTGATTAGGTAATTTAGATAATTACTACCCCTTTCACCTCCATGGTTAGTGGAAATCAATATGGTCAGGTCATTCATTTTTTAAAGAGTCCCATAGTCATCATGGTCATCATTCATCTCATTCTTCCATGTTGTGTCATCATTGGGTAATAGGGTCAAAATCATGAAAATTGGTCATTTCATCATCAAATTCATCTTTTGAATGATTAGTAATAGTCAAAGGTCTTCAATAATTTCAAGTTCCAAAATATCATTTCCAAGTAAGTGGTTTTTTTTTACCATATTTGTCTCTCAGTTGTGCTTGGAAAGCTCATTTCCCTCTCCTAGGGTTTTCAGGACATTTTTCTTGGTTTCATGACTTCCATGGTTAAATATTCAACAAGACTTATATCTTGATGCTCTTACACCTTACCCTATCCTTAATATACCTTCCTAAACATTTCCCATCACTCCTATCCCTCAAAATCCTCATTTTTCCACAAGCCCTAGCCTATTGCTACAATTTGACACTTTTCTAGACTAGGCATGTGTTTTTCCCTTTTGGACCCCTGCCCCTCACTCAATCCTTGAAATTACACTTTCCCATACTCTCTAACATCTATCCCTATACCACAAAATTTCCCCAAGAATTTATACAGCCCCTAGCCCCTTCATTCCTCTCCCTCTACAACGTACTCCTAAATCCCCTATTTTTCCTACACCAAACCCTAATTTCCTCTCCCACTGAGCTAGGGTTTTATATGGAATCAAAGACAAGTGAGGAGAGGAGGCATAAGGGAGGTAATTTTGGAAAAGTATGAGGCCATTACAACTCATAAACATCATTTCTCCATCATTTTTCAAGAATTCATTCCAAGGGACAAATCATTTGACACACGTAGGACCAGTTTTTATTCAAACTATGTTTCTGACCAAACAGAGATGAATTTGATAAAAGTGAGAGAGTTTTTTGTCTACCATAGGCCAAGAAAGAAAAAATTCTTTCCATTTTTACACAGGTGTCATGGTTTTGGCGAAATGTCAAAAATACAGTTGCTATAGGACGTTTTCTACACTTCTAGAGTGACCTTGGGAAAATTTACTTTTTCTTTATATTGATTGTCCAAATGACTTTCTTGATGTGTCAAATGATAAATAGATAGAAATGGATTTCCAATGAGCTATCCTGAGCTCAAATTGGAGTTTAGTAAGGCCTCCAAAAGTTTCCTACAAGAGCACACTTCATTTTTTCACCCTCATTCTGCACTTTTTGACCAGTCTCGGGAGAATTGATTTTTGAGGGGCTATACTTGATCATTTTCAATTCTTGATAGGTCCATTGTGTAGCCAAGAAAGATATATTTCTAGCAAGCTATCATAAGCTTAATTTGGACACCGGGAAGGCCTCCAAAATTGTCCTGCAATATGAAGGGCACATTTTCCAAATGGAGGGCGTGTTTACCAAAGGGAGGGCACGCTTACCAAAGAGAGGGTGTGTTTGATAGTTTGCTGATATTTTTGGAATTTCACTGCAAATTTGACTTTTGTCTTGAAAATTATGATTTCGCTTATGTAATTGAGAATGGTAAATGTAAATATGATATGGATAAGTTACTTGGGGGTATATTCATGATGTAAATGTACTCATCAGAGTCAAATGAATTAGTTTCAATGTAATTAGGGAGAGTCACTTGCACCTTCCTACACTCCAGATTTCAGTTCAGAATTTTGTGGATCTCATCCTCAAATCAGGGATTTAACCGCTAAGGATGAGAGAATGTTTTTTTTTTTTCAATATCTTCCCTTTCTTCACTCTTAGCAAGGGTTGGAATCCATTTGAATGCTAGTGTATTGATCAAAAACCAGTTTTGCCTACAAATTAATGAATAATTGTAGCTATTTCCTTGGGATTCATGTGGTAGAATGTTTGGCATAGTTTTTTCTATGTGATAATTTTTATGAATTTTTTGTAATCTCATAAACATTTCATGTCTATTATATGATAAATTTCAAATTGATAGGAAAAATACATGTTTTTCATAATTTATTTTTGGAAAATTGTCATAATTTGTCCATTTTCTTCAGTTTGGGAAGAATATATCTCCTATGCTCTTCCTTTCTCCTCATCAGTCTTAAAACATATCACCAAATCACCTTTAAGTGCTAAACCCTCTACCTACCTTGCCCCATCAAATGGACTGCAATTCCATCTCATTTTACTTGACCTAGTCCCCTTGACCTAATCCTCATCCAGCAAGCCCAACCCAATCAAAACAAATCAAACCATTCTGCATCTCATACCTAGCCTGAAAATCCTAATTCATCCAGCCCTCTTGGCTGTGATTTTTGTGGATAGATCCCTCTTTGATTTGGTAGGGCTAGATACCAAGCCAAAAATATTGGTTTGTGGTTACCTCTATTGGGATTTATTTTTTAGCCTTATAAATCCAGCAGAGTGATAATAGGTTCCATGAAGCAAAGTCGCATACACACGCGGGTATGGAGAAGAGGAAGCACATACAATTTCTGCACTATGGTATCCTAATACTGAGGGTCTTTACCATGGTATTAGCCCATAGTAATGAGTAGAATAACAAATATTTAATCTCGTTTAGGAATACCATCAACCTTACTATGGATTTCACTCTTGGTATTGGCTAAGGACTAACCTATATAAGGATATGAAGATCAAAGTGTTTGTTTTGAAGGTGATAAGTATTTGATAGTTTGATTTGAAGAAAGTATGCATGCTACAGGTTATTGATGAGTGTTTGATATGAAATAAGTGTGCACCTAGGAATATGATGATGGGGTCTTGTTGAGTTTTTTGTTGTCTATCAATGAATTCTTGCTTTATGATCTGGGTTTAATTGTGATGATTGAATTTGAATTAGTTGTGGATTGATATATGGAAGAGTGGTGATAATTATAGATATGTGTGATTGCAGATCTGTGATGGTTCTTTGATTTTTTTTAGAATGACTCAGAGGTTTAGAGTGTAACTCAATGTTTATTTCAGAATGACAGTGATTCAGTTTCAGGGTTCAGTTCTTTGATATCTATACGTAGGTATGCTTCATGGAAAACACGTATATACGTGAATATACTTAAGAATAATAACATATATATTTTGATATATAGTTGAGCAAGGTTTGTAGTAACAGAATCTGGTTTCTTTGATGAATAGTATGTTGATTGATATTTTGGTAAACGGATTTACACTGATCTAATTGCTTTTTTTGTTTAAGAATAAGTTGATTGATTTTGGTTTATATTGGTACAATTATTTGTTGATTTGGTAACTTGTTATATCGATTGGTTTCATTTTTTATATTTGATATTGGTCTTAGATGATGATAGCAGGTCCAATATGAAAATTTGGTGAAAAGTGTCCTGCAGGTTCTGATGATTTGAATCAGGTGGATCTAGTGTGAAAATTATGAAATGTGGTCCACAATGGTGTTGAGGGTTGGAGCCTTAAGTGAAGGAGTCGAAGCTTCCTTCCTTTAGTAGCTGATAAATCATATCATGGGGTAGGAGCTCCCTTCCGGTGGGTGTTAGTAAACAATATTAGGGGGTTTCGAGCTCCCTTTCAATGGGTGTTGGAGAATGGAAGAAGGTTGTAGCCTTTTGCAGGTGGCTACCTATGTGCTTTTATGATTCCGCACCAGTACAATATTGTAAGAATTTCTTCATTATAATAAAATATAAAAACAGAGACGACAAAAACAGTGGTTTTCTCCACATTGGTTTTCCACCTAAAAATCATGGTGTTCATGTGTGTTGATATGTTTCTTGTGTGTGATGGTTTATTCTGTTCTTATTGCACATGATTAATTTTTAAATAATGAATAATGAAGTAGTAATACACTGGTCCAAGTCAGACAGATAGTGAATTAAATTAAAATTAATTTAATTGGATATAATCTAGTTGCCTTCATAATAGTCGTGTACATATGCATGTTTACTTCATTATAATCGTGTACATAAATATGAATAAGAAAATAAAATTTTAAGTGATTTTAAATATTGATTCACCCACCCATGCCCACCCCCCCTGTCAATATTTTTCCCCAAAACAACCAAATTTATTCTTTTATTCTTAAGTGACATTGTTCTAGACCGCCTTCCAAGACATAGACATTATCTAGAGTTTGTGTTCCTTTTATTACAATTTTTCATGTATCGATATTCCAAACCACACAACTCTTTGATATGAAAAACAACCTCATTCCCTTGGTCACACGTCTGACTAACACTTAACAAGTTATGATTCAATCCATCAACAAATAAAACATTTCCATCTTTAACTTTTTCTTTCAGCAAAATAGTTCATGTTCCTTTGCTGGCAGCAAGTGAATTATTTCCAAAGGTTACATTCTTTTCTTTCTTTATTTCATTTAAATAAATAAACTTGCCGTTGTCACTTTTCATGTGCTTTGAGACTCCACTGTCAATGTACCATATGTTTTCTTAATCTCTTGCATATAAAGTTAGACCACATTTATCAGATTTGATGGTCTTCTTTTTCCATACCTTAGTTGTTGTTTCCATTTTCTCATTCTAAGGTGTTGATCACCTTTTCTCCTACATTCAGATTCTTTATGCAAAAATTTATTGCAGAAGGAGAATTCAACTTCATATTGAAGAGGTGATAAGGTATTATAAGGGTATTTATTTATCCGAGTCTCATTATTTTGTTTTCTTGCTTCTCTAGTCATGAGAGTTTTGTAAGCAACACGTTGAGAAGCCTTATGACCAAAATTGTGACAAGAAAATAATTGACAATTAAAGTAGAAGTTTCTAGGAGTATAGTACCTTCTAGTGTTGTTTTCTCTTTGATTGAACCAAGCAAAATTTACATGGGAAGTATTTGATCCTTTATTCTTTTGTTTACTTCTTCTTTTTACTGTATTGAGATAGCTTCTTGTTTTTGTAGAATAATTTGCATAATTCGATGTTTATCTACTGTATCCAAGACCTACATTTATAAGAGGGGAGCATTGTACTTTGATGATTTCATCTAAGGTTTCAGATCCTTTAGAAAATCTAAATAAGACTTTTTTCTTTCTCAATTTTCTTCCTTAGACTTACTATTTCACATTCTAACTTTTCATTATGCTTCTCCTTTCTACGATTTTTTTCTTCAAAGTTTCTTCTACTAATTTAGCTTCCCCTAAAAAAAAATTAAGCTAATTTATTTCTTCAATAAAAATATCTTTTTCTTTTATGGCATCCATGAAATTATCATCAGACTCATTAATACTTCTATCTTCAAATTCCATAAGTAATTGATATTCTTGATCAGACTCACCTTCTTCACCATTTGAAAGAGCATCACTATCTTCATGTGTATAAAAACTTCTCTTGTTTTCAAACCTCCTCCTATTTATTTTTGTAGATTCTTTCAATTTCTCATGTTTTTTTATATAGGGACACTTATAAGCAGCATAATGACCAACTCTAACACAATCAAAACACTTGAAGGGAAGCTTACCTACTGTTAGGGTCCTATAATAATAGGGTTCATAAAATTTTGAATTGACTTTGATAAGTCTTGTAAATATGTGCATACCTTGCTTTCTGTAATTTTTTTTTCCCATATTTTGAAAAAATGAAAAAATAATAAAAAATCAAAAAGAGGGTAAAAAGTCCTAAAAGAAATATCAAAGGACTTAGAAAAATATAAACCCCAATAGAAAATAAATAAGACCTAAACATGAGAAAGTCAAAATGTCACTACTTTTACTTTTACTGCAAGAATAATGATTATGTGTAGAGTGTCAATAAATTCCATAATCCATGATCAGTTAAACAGTTTAATCTTAACTTTTCATGCTTTCAATTTCATGTTTTAGATAGAGAATAAACATTTTTCAAACAATTTAAATTTGACAGATCAGTAGATAGGTAGAGAATAATGAGGAGCTCAATGGTTTAATCTGAGCCCTCGAATGAAATAATGTATATTTAGATAGTTTTATGCTTTGAAATAAAATGTTTTAAGGTTGCAAGCCTAAATGCACCTGGAAAATGAAGAAAAAATGTTAGAAATAGAAGTTGGGTAGGTAGAAAGAAGTGGAGCAATGATGTGAATAATACATCATCGGGAAAAATCACTAATTTCCCCTTCCCTATAAGTATTCATTATTCTAAGCTATCAGTCAAACAAGCTCAGAGCATTTCTATGACTTTTGTTGGGACCGAACCCAAGGCTCTATGATTGGTTAGTTAAAAATATTGAGTTCTTATGCTAAATCCTCATTTATCATCATTTACCCTTCATTCATGTATTAAAACCCCTCTTTCCTAAGTAAAAACACATTCTTACTTAGTAAAATTGTAACCCCAGAATAATTAACTTCATCCCTTCATAAGCATTCATAAAAACCCACAAAATCACATTTATCCTAAGTATTAGTGAAAGAAATATAAATATGAGCAATGCTTGATTTTGTATATACTTAGAGATAATGTGTATTTTGTTTTACACTACCCTTTCATTTAACCTTTAACATATTTTATTAAATCCCTAAGAAATACCCTTCCTTATTTATTAATTTCATTATATCTAAATACCCCAAAAAACCCACTATTATAAACATTTTACCAAAGTCTATTATCCTATGTGCGTAAATGAAAAACCCAAAATATAAAGCCCTTTGGTCTAAAAGATTATCATTATTCTAATGTATCCCGCCCCTATAGTTTTTAAACTATCCAAATGGTTGAACACTGTATAAATACATATATAGCACTCACACAATAACATTTGAAACATTTAACAAATGTTTTAAATAAAAAACGATAAACCCACATATACCATCATTAAAACATATCATATATGTTTTATATCATTTACCCCTTGGCCATATTATAAAGGTTTTAAACATATTATAGCCCCCACCACATATTAACCCTTCCGCTTCATATAACTAAACCCGGTCCCACCTTTCCACTCCAATGCAATTCTCGAACAAATCCTCACCGCTCGCTTTAAACTTCTTGATCCAACGGTCGCAAGACGATATTGCATGGAAAATATGCCTGACCATCTGAGAGCCAAAGCCACGCGAAATAGGCAGTTTTGTATTGACCCATCCCCTCCACATGGCCTCTCCTAATTGGATCATGTGGGTTTTGTTTGAAACCACTTACCACTGAAAACCCACGCGATAACCGTCAGTTTTCTTCCATTCAAAACTCCAAAACCACTTCCCGCCAGACAAGACCTACAATCAATGCTACTTCAAACATTTTAATAAAATTGTGGCAAATGCATTAATTCACTTCTTTTGCGCGTTTAACCATTGTTTCGCTTCCCTCGACTATGTAAACTTGTTAAAGACCCTGGTACCCATTTTTATGCCCAATAACACCTAAATTCACCAAAGAAACCCATGAAGATAGTGAAGGACTGCACATCGCTCCAGATCAATCGCTGAAAGCCATCAATTCAAGTAGATATTGAAGAAACCCTTTTATAAGTCGATACCTGCATTAAAACAGGTATTCCTCTGAGATTCAAACCTGCAACTAAATTCAAAAAACCTTTTTAAAACAAAAAGAATTAGTTCAAAATAAATAAATTAAGAAATTAAATTTTCTAAAAGTCTTAGTAATGGGCCAAACTCTGGCAAAAAAATTCCAGAAAACCTAGTTGTATGTTGCCTGGTATTTTTTTAAATAAATTTAGCAATTTTTCACAATTTAATGATCAATTTCAAGTTCTAAAAGGCCAGAAATCCTTTGCAGGTGTCCTAATCTTCTGTAAATCCTTTTTCAACGAAGTTTTATCCCATTTTGCAGTCAAAAAACTTAGAAAACCTCTGTTTTCTATTTTATAGCAGTTTCTAAAGCCTCAGAACTTATTTGAGAAACCTAATTGAGCATAAAATCCAAAAGGACATTCTATTTTGCTAAATTTTTCCAATCAAGCCTCTGTTACAGTAAAATTTCCATTGCAAACAGTTTAAAGTTGCAGAAGCCAATCAAATTCCTAAAAAACAGAGTGTAAACAAGCCTGAAGGTTCTAAAACTCCTAAACCTACTCCTGCCATGACTCCAAATACTACAATTGTAGTCAAGCCATTACAACCCCCAGTTGTTGATATTGAGCATATTTCCCTAGCTGATATTGACTACAAAATAGCTGATCCTATAGTTGAATTCAATCTGTTAGATATCCATAACTGGTGTTTTGAAAAATCTCTAGATGATGATGAAGAATTTCATATTTGGGAATCCAATCTTCCCAAATATGTAGTCCCCCTAACTCACCCTTGTCAAGAAATTATCACATTATGCCACCAGTACTACATTCTTGAACAAAGAGCTATTGTGAATGCAAATAAAGAGGTCCTATTTACCATGACTGCGGAGTCAATAAACCAAATTTTACAGCTTCAACCAGACCCCCAAGGAGTTCCTTTGTCTATTGAAGCCCTCACTAAGCTATACATTGGCTTAGAATTTCCTAAAAGGTTTATTATTTTTTAGACTTTTATGCCCCTGCATGTTGAAATTCCCAAGTTAAACCCTCAATATTCAACTTCCAAGTTCCCTGAAGGTTCAAGGCATGTAATCTCCATGCTTTCCTTCATACTTGGGTATTTCACTCATGAGCACACTGATGAGTCTATCTTGGGATTTTTATCCACCTTTTCTCTAGGTAAACCACCTTTAGTTATATTTGACTATGTTGGTTTCATTGTTGATAGTATTCACTATCAATTGACTAATTTACAACTGGAAGGAGTATTCAGATATACCTCATATCTTTTCCACTTGTTTCTATTCTTCCAATAAGAGAGCCTTCCAATTTCACTTCAAAAGTTGGATATAGAAGGAAAACCCCTATCAGTTATCTTTTGGACATCTATACTCAGAAAAGAAGGCACAAAATTTAATTATTCAGAGTTTACAGAGATGTTTTTACATCCATTGATCACCATCTTGACAAAAATAGAGCAACCTAAAATTAGTGAGGAAATGAAGAAAATATTGCAGCTATCATAGTAGAGCAAAGTGGGTGATTGGTGTTTGTATGAGATATTCACTAAATCAGAGTTTTTGGTTCTAACTTGTTGCCTTACAAGTTACCTAAGCATCCATCAATGAGGATCTTTGCCTTAGAGTAAATTAGGTAGATCCTAAATTCAGATTCAATTAATTTCATGGCAGCCAAAAAGAAGACCCAATTCAAACTCAAAAATCAAATTGGGCCTTTTATATGTAATCACAGAGATGCAGAAAAGGAAGCAGCAAGTCAACTACTAGAATATAAATTAGAAGAAAGCTTCCAATGGAATTATTATCCAGAAGAGATCTTAATTAAATGAAGGGTAAAATGTAAATTGACACCCTTTATCCATGAATCAAAACCAGAAGTAGAGAAGTTTGCTAATCAAATTGAGTGGGTTGAAAACACTTTAACAGAGGCAGTTAAGCAAAGGAATACTAGTCACACTTTGGAAATTTCCAAACAACCAGAGACATCCACTAAGAGAACCAGAGAAGAAGGAGCTTATACCAAAGAGACTACAATAGAAACAAAATTTAATATCATTTACAACAAGAGGCCAAAACTAGATACAACAGCTAAAGGTAAAGTAACAATAGATGTTGAAGAAACAGAGACCTTGAATACCAACACCGAACAACTAGAGACCAATGTAGCCACTGTAATGATCAATGAGCCAAATTAGAATCAAGAAAAATTGAATAATGAATATGCATAGGTAATGGAAAGGAAACAACGTATGGAGGTTTCTTCCTCACATTCAGCTGAGGAGAAAGATTCAGATATTAAGGAGAAATACAAGAAAATCAAATTGAAGAATGAGGAAATCAAAACTAAAATATATTCTCAGTTGTTAAAGCAAGCCAGGTAATCAAAACAGATTCCTATCAGCATTTGATTATTCAACTAAAAAATTGATTATGTCAGTATTACAACCCACAATATCAGTGCCAAAGATAGTTGCTGACTATAAAAAAGTTGGTATGGAAGTAGCTACAAACAAAATCCATGAATTAGATCAAATTGAGTTTCATAGGAAAACCTCAGAGATGCTCTATTCCACAGTCACAACAAAAGTTATGAGTGCTCATAGGCTTCAAAATACCATCTCTAATATGCAAGATCAAATGAATATGGATAAAGCTTCATTATATGTAAAGGATATAACGATAAAGGCCTTAGAAGATTTAGTATTATAGGTAGGATATGATCCTACAAACATAAAAGCAGCAGAAGCATTTGTTAAAAATAAAAATGAGGATATAGTTGCCTTGAGGAAACATCTCAAGCTTCCCCAAGGTGAGCATACTCAGACAAAGGAAGTTTTATAGGATCAAAAGGAAAAAGATGAAATGATGAGTTTGATACTTCAACTGATAGCTCAAATTGAGGAAATGGAAGTAAAAATGGACCAACTTGTCCAAGAAAAGGAGACAGTAAAAGAACCAGTGATTCCCACTATTATCCCAGTCATCGCTGCAACAGTGCCTTCCACTTTAGGAGAAAATTTGGCACCCAAAGAGCCACTGGCCACTGTAGTGTTAGTGACTTCTTCAACAACTTCAGTAATTGAATCCTCTACAATAGCGTTGCCACCTATAGATGAAAGCAGTCAACTAGTAAAACAAATGGAAGAGATCTCCTTGAAGATAAATGAAATCAACATATTGATAAAGATAATTGAAAATCTTGAGAATAAAAACAAATCGACTCAGATAGATGCTAAAATACATGAACAAAATGCCCACAGATTAAGTGAAGAGGTAAAGAAGCTCCAAAAAGAATTAACTCTCAAGGATCAGATATCATATATTAAAAATTACTTATGGAATAATATAATTGAAGCCATCCATGATGTATGGCCTTCAATTCAGGTAACTTTTGAGCATAGAGAGTTATTATTGGCAGCCCAAGCAGAGATCCAAAAGACACAAGCTGATTTAGCTGATAAACCAGAACAGGCTGTAAGGTTAATCAATTTCCTCAACAACAAGAATAGACATGAACTGGGATAATTAAAAATCAATGACAGGACAAAAACTATCCTAGAAATTAGGAAAGTTACCACCAAAAGAAATTTAATAAGACAGATTGAAGAGAAATGTGAAGGAATGAATACTTCTATAACCAGAATCATGGTTAAATTCACCAATTTAAGGAAAAAGGGACTTGCTAATATCATGGTTATTAATGATAAGTTAATGCCTCAAAATTATTATGACAAGAAGATAAGATAATATGCCAAGGAGCAGGTGAACAAGCTAACAGGTCAAGGTACTCCCACAGGAAAAGTATTGTTAAATTTTTTTAAAGATTTGTTTTATTTGCAGTATGAAATCAAGCACTTATTTGTCATCAAGCCCACATTTTCTAGGTACACTGAAGCTGATGAGAATTTTAGGAAACTCAAAAATATTCAAATTCCTAAAAATGAGGATTCGAGAGCACTGACAGATTTGCTATGAAGAATGAAAAGAAAACAAATGAAGAAGAAAAAATATTATGTTTACTGTTTTCACTGTAAAAACAGATTTTACAGCAGTAAAGCAGTTTCACTGAAGTTAAAGAGTATCTGAAAATAAATAGTATCAGTGAGAAAGGGTATCAGTGAGAAAGAGTATCAGTGAAGGCAAGTTATATTCAAAAAATATCTAAAAAGCCAGCCAAGAGAACACATGAGTAGCCAGTTGCTTCTATTCTTAAAACAATTTCTATTTATTTTCAATAAAATAAGATAGCTTGCTAATTTGTTGAGCAACTGTCACTATTATTGTTGTAAGATATTTTATTTTTCTAAGTTAATTCCTAGAATTCATCTAGGATATTTTGTCAAACATTATGTATAAGTACTTCGCTCTTTTGAATTATTTTTGTGTGGAATAAAAATTGTTGGAGATTACTATAGATATTTTGTTGACTTGAAGGCTTTGGATTTCGATTTTGAGTAGCAGACTGGATCAAATCTTTGGCATCATACTTCAGGATCCTTGTGATAAGCTATCTGGAGGAAAGTACTATCTGAAACTTGTCATTGTTAATCTTCTTTTGTTACATGCATACATATGTGTTTAATTCTAAATCTGAATGTATAACTAGGAGTGTATCTACAGGACATGTTAATAGCACCTTGTTTTTAACTAGTTATAATTTCTTTGTTTTCTTCTGATTTCCAGTGTATGGAACTCTTAATTTCTCCCTCTCCCATTTGACCTATATCTTGATCATACCATCTCAAAAAACCAATTTTCCAAGATCTCCAAGGGTTATCTATCTTGCCCTGCAGACATTTGACCTTTTAGGCCTTGATCCTAGTTCTGTTAGCTTGACTTAGACTCTAGAGCCCAATGGACAAGTATATTTCCCTCTATCTACCCTCCAAGTTAAATTTTCCCACCAAATCCAACAAAACCAAACCAAAATTTCACTTTAATAACTAGCCTAATATTCAAAAATTAAAAAAAAAGATAAACTTGAAAGAGAGAGCCCTCTTTGATCCCTAGCAAGGCTAGATCCTAGAGTTTGAAGTAGGTTTGTGGTTACCTCTAGTATTCTTTGACTAAAAACAAAAATCCTACAACTTAAGAATTTACTGGAGTGATAACATTACTGGTGACCATACTGGGGACATAACCAGTCCTCAGTCATAAAATTAGTCTTAAAGGAATCATTTAATTCATCCTTTTACTTTAAGATTGTTTTTATAGGTTGTGGGTATTGAAATATTGTAATTCTGGCTTCTAGTAAAGTTTATTATACTAGGTCTAACTCGGATCCTAAGCCTGTTGTTATAGTAGATGACCCAGACTGAATTGGTAAAAAAAAACAACAAACATAAAACTTAGAGGCTGAAATCTCATTAATAAGAGTCAATTCATTACCAAGAGAATTAGTAAGTCTGCAAGATATTGATTTTGATATGAAATTTGAACATTCATTATTTAAAAGTAAATCTGGAAGTGATTTAAAAACTGTTGTTTTAGACCCTACTTTTATTTCATTTTTGAATGAAAAACAGAAATCTATTGCAGTAAATTATAAATCTAATAAAGCTGAATATCAGACCAAAGTTGAAGAAATTAATGTTACTATTCTAAAGGATATTGATGAAGCTATTGAATTATCTCATTTATTGACTTATGCAAACAGACCTCTAGTTTCTCAATTACACACCACAATAATTCTAGCTAGAGATTCATCTCTGTATGCTGTTACATCATTCATAAATTCTTCTACCAACTCATATATAGATCCATTTATCCCTAAACTAGCTCTACAACCCAGAGTATTATTTCCACCAATCACTTCATCCACTATATCCATTAGTTCACCTTTTGATTTCTTAAATACATCATCCTTATTTCCTAGCACTTCAAATACAATCTTTAGTTCATCTACTATCATTTCCAGTATAGCTCCAAGCAGTTCTACCTTACCTCCTAGCCAAGATAAGCTTCAAGCTATGGCTGCAAGATATGCTCCCCTTGTCCTACCACAACAAATTCATGATATGCCACAAAACTATCAAAATAAAATACCATTTTTTGATGGCACTACTCAATATACTGCTCAACAACACATTTCTAAGATGACAAACTTCTTTGAAATTTATGAAATTGATGATTAAAATGTTCAAATGAGACTGTTTGCTCAGAGTTTAACAAGAGCAGTTAAGAAATGGTTTAAAGATTTAGCTACTGGTAGTGTAACTTATTTAGCTGTCTTTTTTATTTTTTTATTTTTAATAAATAAGAAAAGAAAAAGAACCCCCTCCAAATTTTTTCTGAATTTTATTCTTTGAAAAGAGCTCCAAATCAGTCAGTCCAAGATTATTGCACCAAGTATAATAGTGTCTATAATTCTATCCCTGCAAATTTGAAAACTACTCCTTGTTCAGTTCTGCTCAAATTCCCTGATGGATTTGAAACAGATATGGCTTACCAATTAAGGGAAAGATATGCAGACACCTTAGAAAAAATGCAAACTAATGAAGTTAGTGTAGAAGTGAACATTCTAGCGAGAAAAGATAGACTTAGAAATGGAAGAAGAGTGACTATTAAAGAAGAAAATGCTAATTCAGATACAAAAATGGATGTTATAGCTAAATATTTAGAAAGAGTGATTTATAGGATAGATAATATAGATAGAATACCTTAGTGGGATAACTAACAATAGATCATAAATCCCAATTTTAGAAAAAACATAAATTCTAGAAAAACAAAAGAAACATCCCCAGACCAAACAATTAGGCCACCATTCCAAGAGAACTATGTTGAAAGTTCTCAGAATAATAATGATGAGGAGGAGGATACTATTAATATAATGGGAATCGATGACAATAATACTATTTTCCTTACTCAAGAAGATCAGGAATTGTTTGAACTTCAACAGCTTAAATTATATTCTAGTGAATCCTTTGATTATAAGCAAGGTTATGACTATGCAATAAATGAAATACACAACCAATATAACCTTAGAAACAATAAAAAAAATGAGTCTTCTACTAAGAAAGGTTCCCAAACTCAGAATCAGAAAACAGTAGAAGCCCCTAAAACAAAAGTTTTGCAAATTCTCCAGGGGGAAAATAAGAAAAACTCAAATTCCTCCAAAAACATTTCTAGTCCTAAGAAAGCATCAGGCCCTAAAATTGTTGATATTTCTGATGAAGTTTCTCAAGCTGCAAAAGATTCACAGAAATGTATTGCTGCTAAAGCTTCTTATTCTGCAAAAACAACAAATTTAGATCCCAAAAAACCTTCTACTGATCCTAAAACAATAGACCCAAAAACTGTTACTTCAAAAACATCTACTGATAATTCTAAGTCAGAAAAAACATATACTACTTCACAAACAATCCCTGAAAATAAAGTTAGAAGTAGTAAAACACAAGAGACACAAACAGAGAATCCTAAAACAATTGAAAATGAAAAAACAAATGTAGAAAAGCAAGACAAACCAACACAAACTAGAGTTACCAAAGAAGAACTGATTCAAATCAGTAAAACTCAACCTACATTCAATATACAATCAGAAATTGCAAAGCTTAAAATACCAATTCCTTTGACTGAATTGGTAAATAATGACTTGTATAAATCAACCATAACTGAAAAAATAAATATGAATGATGGACAAGACTCCATAAATCTAAATGATGATCAACCAGGTTTATTTTTGGCCCAGATGTAAATTGAAAACATGCAGATGGTGCAGTTCCTCCATTTTATATCAGTCTCACTATTCATGATTGAATTCTACATAACACAATGTTAGATTATGTAGCTTCCCATAATTTAATGCCAAAATCGATCATGGAAAGTCTGAATCTAGAAATTACAAGACCATACAAAAATTTGTTTTCTTTTGATTCAAGTAAAGTTAAATGTCTAGGTTTAATCAAGGATTTGTGTGTAACACTAGTTTAATACCCTGTTAAGAGTATATTAATGGATATTTTAGTAGTTGATATCCCACCAAAATATGGTATGCTACTCTCTCTCTCATGGGGAGAAAATTTGCAAGGATCTCTACAATTGTACATGTCTTATGCTACTATATCAGTGTTTGGCCGACCTAAAAAGTTATATAGGGAAACATTAATGAAGTACATGGTCAGTAGTGCTGAAAGATCTATAAACTACCCAATTTACTCTACACCAACTGACCTTGATTCTTTTATCCTATGTAACTCTGAAACAAATGAAATCCAAACTGAATTAGTAGATAAAAAGAGAGCACCAAACAATGATAACATTTTTCATGAATCTCATTGGAATTTAGACTTTGATGGTTCAGTGAATAAGTTAGGAGCAGGTGCAGGAATTTGGATAAAAAATATGGAGACCAATCATTCTGAAGGTCATAATTTCAGGCTAAATTTCAAATGTACAAACAATATGGCCGAGTATGAAGCCCTCATCCTAGGAATCCAAATCAATAGGAACTTAGGAGTGTTGCACTGAAAATTGTCACCTTGACATTTTGTTTTCCGTATGAGCTCATTATCACTCATGCTTTCCTCCTTTGAAAGTCGTAAAACATCAGTTCCTCATGTCAAGCCTTAAAAATAAGAGAAAAGCTTTCAAAAGTCTCTAAAACTCTGGTATCACACTTTCTCTTCGTCTTACTTGTGGTCCCACACCTAATGGTGATTTCTCCTGTGTACCTGACCGCACTTTCTCTGTGTTAAGGGTGAGGACCCCTGTAAAAGATTAAAAGGGTGCAAGTAAACTCAAAAATCTCACTTTCAGTCATTTCTAGAAGCTTCTGGAAGGAATCTTGTGGTGGCAAGTCTGCTCTTTTCAGGTTCATGTATCCCATGCCTTAAGGAGCTAACCCCTTGATGTGAGGAGCTTATCCCTTTGAAGGAGGATTCTATCCCTTCATATCTGGAACTGTAAACTCCTCTTTTACACTATAAAAAGAGCCATAGGGCAGCCTCAAAGGGTTACTAAATAATGGAACAATTGATGAGTTCAAGCTTTAGTGTTATTTGAAGTAAAGTGTTGTTGGAACTTAGACTCCTTTAGCTGAGATTTTATGAGGAAAGATTACATACCTGTATGTATCTTGGTTGGAAGAGTGAAAGACCTGTCAAAGTAGAGGAAATTCCTGTTTTGAACCCCGGGAGGACATGTTGAACATCAAGGCTGAAAAGGTTGTAAGGTTCTTCTACTATTTAAAATTTAATACAAATAAGTTTGTTTTTCTCAATAAGTTGTCATTTGATTGTTTATTTTATGGATTCCTTGATCACCATAATAGATATGATTTATGAATATATGCTATGAAGGTGCTATTTGATGTTTGTTTGTTCGTGATTGCAGATCTTCGAAGATAACTCTTTCGGGAAACTGAAGGAGGACTACTACAAACAAGCGTTGGATCAAGGTAGGATCGTAACACCTTTTTAGCATTTACTTATAAATCGTGATATATCTAGAGAAAGATAGATTTAATTTTCTGTTTGTTGCTAGATTATCTTTTGATACTAGGGATATCGGTCTTGTCCGCAAGATCGATTTATCCGACCAACAAATTGGCGACCATATTGGGGAAAGATTTTTTATTTTTGGTTTTCCTTTGTTTTGACTTGAGAAAATGATTTTTTCTGGTTTTTGATTGATGTATACTCGCTTGGGTAGCTTATGTTTACTTTTCTTTGAAAATTTTTGAGAAATTTTTTGTTTTTCTTGAAGTTTTCTGGGGACCGCACTTTGTCTTCACACACAGTGCGGGCATCTCCGCAGTTTCCTTAAGTAACCAGTGCAGGACCGCACTTGTTTGCTCTGGAGCCTGCGGACCCTATCAAATTTTTGAAAAACTTAAGATTTCTCCTTCCAGTTTGAGTTTAGATTTAATTTAGGATTCTTAGCATCTACCCTGATCTGTATTTTTCTGTCAAAAATCCTTGTTTATGAATTTATTTCAGCAAATTTTTCATCTCATCAATCTCTGTTAAGTTAATTGGGTGTTTTGAATCTCTTTTTCGAGAAATTCTTAATGTGATTTCCTTTGGTCATTACTTGGAGGTTTGTCTTAGTCTTTTCACAATTTTGCATCTCTTTGTTTTTGTTTTTGCAAAACAAATTCCCCCTCATTCGCCGGGGGGGGCTAAATTGTGTATGAGTGTTAATCGCCTTTGAGTATTTTTATTTTTGATATTTGGAACTCTCACCCAATTTTCTTTACTTACACTTGATTGGTTCTTAGATTACATTAGAATCATATTATGTTGGAGAATTCTCTTGCATAGATCACATTTTCATAATTAGAATTCTCATTTTCAGAATATGAATGAAAATTGTGCATAGATTACAATTGCATAGTTTAAATTCTGAAAAATTAATCGTAGATTTAGATCAGTTTATTTAATTTGAACTTACATGTTTTTATGCTTGTTTTAAAAACACAAAAATAAAAAAAATTGTTTTGAATTGATTAGCATTAGTTTTTCTGGATGAAATTAGTGCATTAGAGAATTTGTTATATTTTCTCTTAGTGATCAATTTTTTGCATCGTGGGAAGTGAATGGAAACTCTCTCCTTACTTTAGTTAGGAGTCATCGAATTGAAAATATTACATTATCATATTCGATTGCATTTAGTTTTGGGTAGGGTCATAACGCCATTAGTTTCATATCCATTTACCCTTTGAATAATAACAACCTAAATAACACAACGCTTAATAAAATTCATCTAGTAATTTTTACATTTTTAGGGCTCTTTCCAGCAATCTAGCTCAGGATTAGTGCTTTGGAATAGGTTGTAGTTAACTTTCCAAAGAAACTAAAACAAAAAAGTAGTCGATCTTGCGGTAGGGAAGTCCAATAGTAGCATGTATGCTCTGGGAAGCTCCTCCTAAAGGAGTCAAGCACGAGATCATATCTGAACCAGTGAGGTAATCAATCCTTCCTCACTGGGAATGATAGAAGATATACACGTATTAACAATGGTAAACCTCGAATTGACCATTGTCGAGGAGCCTGGGGTCACTTGTCGGTAAACCTTGGATTATGTCAAGGAGCCTTCAAGGGGATTGAGCTTTGTTACTCTGCCCTTGTGTGTGTGTCGGATCGTAGACTGTTCCCCCAGGTATATTTGTTTCTGTTGGTAACCTTAGTGGCCATAATATTTAGGATTCTTTCCTAAGGTGACGGTGGAGGGAAGATCCCACTGTACCTAGAGCAGACGTCGACTAGACTCACTTGGACTCTCTAGAGGGTTATCTTCACTCGAGATGGCATAGTGGAGAAAATTGCACCGGTCTGTTTCATTAAGCAGGTTGTCGGGGTAACTTTTCCAGCCGCCATTTCTGCATTAAAATTCTACAATGTTGGATTTCATCACCAACTAGTGTTTTTAGTGCGGGAATCTACTGTTTGTGTGTGGTTTGACTCCTAGATTTGATAGCGCATGTTCATTTGTTTGTTTTTACTTTTAGAGACCATAAGTGTGATTTGTGAATTTTTATTGTTAAGTGTGAATTGTGAATTGTGAATTTTAGTTTTAAATTGTTAATAAAATTCATTGAAGTTGAATATAATGGCAACTGTTCCATAATTTACCAACCAAGGAACCCCTCTTAACGAGAATCCTAGTACTTTTCCTTGCTTTGGAAATGTTGGTCCTCCTTATATGGATACATTGTCATTACCTGGATTTATAATAGGTTTACTGATATGGTTATTTTCAACTTCATTGGCCCCGAATACTCCAATTGTTCCACCTCAACCGAATGCTTCACCTCAACAGAGTTCACCATCTCAACATCACCAGCCTTCTTTTGACCCTTTACCTTCTTCACCCAATATTTCTTCCTCCATTTCTTCCTCTTCGCTTGGTAAAATACTTGACGCTAGTAACCAGGTGGCTAAGAAGAAGAAGAAAGGGAAGAAGAAGAAGAAGCAAAAAAATAAAGAATTCAACCAACCAACCATGGCTGTAAGTGTTAGTAGTGTTGAGGAAACCTCCAACATGCATCGTAAACCCAAATACCCTTGCAGGCTTTGTAAGGGTGACCACTTCCTTATCAATTGTCCCGGTATTCCAAAGGTCTTGGAAGTATGTTCAGAACATTCTCATCAACTTTCCATTGATCCATCAACCAGTGATTGTCAGGTTCCTGGGAAAAAGGGTAAAGTTTTCCTTATAAGTTATGCAAATGGAGTCATCACACTCACATTTTCCCTCACATGGATGAAGCCTCAAAATTGTTGGTGTTGGTGTCAATCTAGTCATACTGCCATCAGTGATCAAAATTGCTCTTTTGCATTTGCATATTAGGAGTCCCATACCATAAATTTTCACCATTTCGCTAGGTCATGGATTCACTGATGGTAGTGATTTCTCATTAGTTTTCCCTCATGTGAAACTTGTTGATTCTCCTCTCTATGGTATTTAGTCTTGAGTTACTCTCACTTTCTGAGTCATGTTAGTAGGTCATAGGATGGGTCTCATTAGGTTCTAGGATCTCACCATGGTCAAATTAATGAGTCAAGTGTCAGTAAATATTAGCAAGGTCATGAGGAAGTCAATAAACTCAAATTCACAACACCTGAGAAGATCAAAGAAATTTTTTATTCAGTTTGATGTAATTTTCACCTCAAAACCATGTTTTGAGGTGAAAACATGATACTTTGCCTTTATTATCATTTATTATGTAATTTTATGTCATCATTTGTAATAAGTCACATTTCAGAAGCTATTATCTCCAAAAAGTCATCACCCTACCTTTTAGAGAAATTTTCCACAACATTTTTAGTGTCGAATCATGTTATAAGTAGATCCAACAGAAAGATCCTGGAAAGAGCTTTCCAACGGTATATTACACTCTTAAAACTGACTCCTGGATTGAAATTTATGCCTAAGTGAATAAAGTTTGCTATACCCTAACCCTTTTCCTTTTTCCCTCCTTTCCCTTAAACTTTATATTATTAAAGTTCAATATTTTCTTTTATAAAACCCATTTTTCCCCATCCGATGGAAAAATCGCATTATTAAATCTTTTAATACATAAATCCAATGTGATTAAACCACTTACCCTCCATACCTTTTTTATAATAAAGTTAAAGATTTTTATTATAAATCCTCCCCGTTGTTCCAAACCCTTCCCTTTCCCATCGCAATTGCAACATTTAGAATGTGCATTCTGATTGGCCCTTGTAAAACTCTGATGCAACTTGACCACTTCCCCTCATGCCTTTTAACTTTATAATAAAACTTTAAATTTTTTCATTGAAATCCCTTCCTCCGATTCTCCCTCCCAGATTGTCATACCTCCGATTGAGCGCTCCCGATAGCATACACCCGATGAGATCCCTGTCATCGATCTACCCATCTGATTGGACGGCCCATACTTCATCGGCACCTTCGATCACTACCCCTCCGATTGAGTCCCTCTCGATTGACATCCTCCGATTACACCCCCACCGTCGATCTATTCATCCAATTGAACGGCCTACAAGCTGTTGCGCTCATCGCAATCGGAATTTTTTAATTAAAACCTTCCCTTTGCCCTCCTCCAATATTCCAATTCTGATGGAACTTCGGGCCCACCACATAAACCTCTGCCTATTCATAATAAAAGGGCCTTTCCATTTTTTAAAATCGAATTTTGTTTTATTTCATTTATACAAAGGATTCCCCATCGCCTCCCAAAAATCCCATCGGCGAAGTTTTGTTGTGTAATACGCCCACCCCAATCCCTCGATTGCGATTGCAATTGCGACTTATAACTCCCGGGTCCCACCTAAAGGCCCTCCGCTCCTTCATACAAAAATATTATTTTCCCTTTGTAAAAGGACCGAAACATTTTCATTTTCTTTTCACCCTATTATCCCTTTAGCTTGTCTTTTATCCCTGTTTCCATTATGCCAATCGCATCAGAGATTTTTGGGCTTGTTCCAAATATATCCATAGCCTCCAATCCCAACTGCGATGACACCATCGCAACATGCATTTTTCAAATGTTTTATTATATATTATATCCCCTCTTCCTATTGATTCCGATTGCGATTGCGACTGTGGACCCCACCTCCTTTCCCTTTGCTCCTTCCATTCAAAAATGGGGCTTTCCCTTCACTAAAGGAATTATTTCATTTTTTATAATTTCAAAGAAAATTTTCTTCAAAGTCATTTTTCTTCAAAGAATAAAAACAGTGAGAGACAGTCAAAAGCCGAGAACTAAATATGAAACAACGAGACATCTTCGACAACAATTTAAAGGTATTTATGCTACAGGTTTCTTCTTCTCATTAGTTGGGCATATCAGCAAATCTCAAGATGGTCAAAATGTCTTACTGCTCCTTCTTTTCAGGGGCAGTTTGTTGGTTTCTTTCTCATATTCGGATTTTTGTTCTTGAGCTGGCAAATAGCTCTTCTTTCTGTGGATATATTTTCCCACATTTCAGTCTATTTAATGTAATTTTGAATCATTTGTAAAGCAGTCTGTAAATTAGTAAGTAGGGGAATAGTGTGGAAATCAAGGAGAATGCTCTATGCTCCATTGTAATAGTTTTGGATAGGGAATTAATAAAGAGATGCAGCTCTGATTTGTGGGATCCATGTGGTATGAAATTTATCTTTTTTTCTCTCCTTTGTGTTCATATGTAAATTGTTATGTGTACCATTCATTCATAAACATCGATGTTTGAATTCTTTCAAGATAGAAAGGTAGAATCCATTTTTTATGCTCTTCCTTGGGAAATCATTCAATACTCTGTGTTTCTCTTCTGTTTGAAAAAGATCCATCTCCCATGCCCTTTTTAGCTCCTCACCAGTCTTTCCATTCCCTCATTATTTAAAAGATTAATTGCTAAAATTTCCTACCTACCTTGCCCCATGAAATACCCTGTATCCTGATTTAATTCCCCAGTTTCAAATTGTCCCATTTTGTTCCATACATCCCTGAAAAATTCATTCACTTCATTAAAACATTTTCTCATTATTATACCTAGCCTAAAAGAAGTTCATAATTATATTTTGTTGAATATCTCTTCACGGAGAGAGCCCTCTCCTGACCTTGTAGGGATAGCTACAAGGCTGAGTGTGGTTTAGATGTTACCCGGATTTCCCTTTTTCAGCCTGAGGTCCAGATCAGGTGATAAGATTTCTGGCGACCATACTGGGGAGCGATTTGACTGTCTGTGAGCACATATTCTCAGCACTTGAAACGGAACGTGTTTATTCTGTTTTCGAAGCAAATCATAGTCAGGCCCTCTGGGAATGAAGATAAGTGAAACCTCTGTCTAAGGTTAAATCCTGGCTATATTGAGCGTGAAGAACCTTTAGAAATATCTGTTGTCGAAGTAAAATCCTTGGTTCTATTTCTGACAGAGTAATATTGGTGGGACCCAGCCATCGAGTTGACGCGAGGAGTTAAGTGCCAAACCACAGTGAGAAACCCGAGTTAAAGCACAGTTTATTTACTAGAAGTAGGTTTCGGAAACCAAAGCCACCTTTGTCGTGCTGCTTTTGGCCTGGAGAAAAACCACGCCAAAAAAATGCGATCCAGTAATATTTGGGCACGTCATCACCCAAATACCACCCATATCATGCAACTTTCATGTGTTAAACCTCGGCCTTTGAAAAAATGCAAAATTGATGAGGATCGTCCGATCTGGAGAGCGTTAGATCTGAAGGCAATCGCGCAGTAAAGTGCACGAGCATAAATCGAGGTATGGTCCAGCAGTTTTATATTATTTAATGTTTATTTAACTCATAAAAAGGTGAAATATGGATGCGTGGGGCCCCGTTGAATGAAATGTGTGCTGCGTTGGTAGAATAAATGGGTTTTATGATATAAGTTCGAAGGTTGATCGCGCCATTGTTCTAATTTGATATTACAACCAGAGTAAGGTTTTCTCAAGTAATTTTGTGTTCCCCTATATCACATTAAACTTCCAAGATTTTCTTGAGATCTTTGAATATTATTGCAAGGCGAACATTGTTAAAGTGCTTTGGGAAGGGAATATAATTACAAGCCCTTATTCCACAGTCATAATATATTTCTGGTATCAGAGCACAAAGACAAATCACGCAGTAATATTTTCCTTGTAAATTCCTGGACTCTGGAAAATGATGTTCAGATTCTACTAGGCTAAAATAGAATTTTGTTTAGTAGAGATTTAACCACACTGGCTTCAAGAAGATACACAAGGGCCAATCCAAATCCAAATCCTCCCCCTGTGTTTGAGAATCCAAATCTTATCCCAAGAACAGTCAGAAGACAAGAGGGATCACTAAGTCCTAGACCTATCTTCAGATCCCATACTTGGCCCAGTGAGTTGTTCTTTGTAGAATATCTTTCTTTTGATGATATTTTTGAGCTTTCTTTTTTTAGAAATAATTCTGAAACTGCAATTGATGACACAGTTTTAGATCCAGAATTCCTTGTAGATATTGAAGTTCAAAGAGAAAATTCCTCAATTGATGACTACATTTTGAATTCCCCTCAGTCATCTATCACTGTAACTAATATCCCTAAGCCTTCAGAGTCATCAGGAACAACATTTCCTCTTCCTAATTCATCAGCATTCCCATCAGTCAATTCTCAGTTATCATCTCTTCAATCAACACCTCCCTTGAATCCTTGTACTACAAACACTGTTGTAAATCCACCTAGAGTCATGGCTGCCTGGTATGCACCCCTGGTTTTGCCTCAGAATCTGAATGATATGCCTGCTAATTACCAAAGCAAAATACCTATCTTTGATGCCACTCAAGGCACCATATCCCAGTAGCATGTTGACAAGATGAATGACTTTTTTGATATTCATGAGGTAGAGGCAGAGAATGTAACTACAAGGTTGTTTATCCAAAGCTTTGGAGGTAAAGTTAGAAAGTGGTTCAGAGCTTTACCAACAGGCTCTATTCACACTTTTCAGGAGCTACATACACAGTTCTTGGACTGGTGGGAGGTAAAGAAAAACCCACTCCAAATTTTGTTTGAGTATGAAAATATTAAAAGAAATAGGGGAGAAATTGTACAGGATTATTGTTTAAGATTCAATGTTGTATATAATGCTATTCCGGCTAACCTGAAACCTCTTGTGGGATTACCCTTGCTCAAATTTCCAGATGGTTTCGATGTTGATATGGCAGATATCTTTCCTCAGTTGAAGACATGCGGAAGATAACGATAAGTGTAGAAGCGAATCTGTTAGCCAAAAGAGCTCAAACCATAGCTGAAAAAAGATTCACTATGAAAGAACAAGCGTCTCCTTCAGACAGCAAGATGGACACTTTGATTCAGATAGTGGAAAATATAGTTGATTGATTAACCATTTCATATAGGTTAGAAGCACAAATAAGGAATCCGAATTTCAGAGGACAACAACCGCAATTCAGAATTAAGTAGAGAGAACAGAGAGCGCAGGACCAAGCAGCACCACCACAACAGCAAATCAAAACTCCATTACAGCAAAATAATGTTCAGGTAACGGAGACAGATGAGTATGATAATCCTCTGATTGAAGCCAATCATTTCTTCACTGCAGATGGCTCGCCAATTTTTCTCACTGAAGACGAAGAATATACAGCGACTGCAAACATTCAAAAGGGAAAAAAATTTATTTTGGCCAATGACGCAGTGTTAGAAGAAGAGTCCAATGACTACCAAAGAGGGTACATGAATGCTTTATCAGCACAACAAAAGAAGTATTCTTTGAGGAACAAAGAGGTTCCGATTAGTCCCATTCAGAGGAGAAAAGTGCTCCAGATGAAAAACAATTCTCAGAAGAAAGGGAAAGAACCGGCCGATCCTTCCTTCAGCAAAACACCTTTAGCAATTAACACATCAATCAAAAAGAACCAGCAGAGTGCAGCAAAGGAGCAAGCAGAAAATAAATACCCTCCCATCAAAGAGGTAGAAAAAGTCCCTTCCTTTAATTTGGAGAATGAAATTTCTAAGTTGAAAGTGTCTATGCCCTTGACTGAGTTGGTGAAAAATAGCACTTATAAAAGTCAGGTGTCTAGAATTTTGCAAATAGATTATGTTTCCGATATGGAAAATGTTGAAGATGATTACCTTGAACTCATATTTGGTCCAGCCACAGAAGATCAATCTGAAGAAAGTGAAGTCCCTCCCTTTTACCTGAGTCTTAGATTACATGAGTTCATCTTGCATAATGCTATGTTGGACTCTGGAGCCTCACATAATTTGATGCCCAAAGCCATTATGGAGAATTTAGGACTTGATATTACCCAAAAATATCATGATTTGTATTCTTTTGACTCAAATAGGGTCTATTACATTGGTCTTATCAAAGACTTAGTAGTATCCTTAGATCAAATTCTAGCCAAGAATGTCCTGATGGATGTATCTATTGCCAATGTTCCACCATGGTTTGGAATGCTTCTATATAGGTCTTGGGGTGAAAAACTTAAAGGAACCATGCAGCTTGACTTCTCTTATGCCACCATTCCCGTGTTTGGCGAGTTGAGAAAACTATATAGGGAGAAGAAAATGAAATATATGATCACTAGCAAAGAGAAGCCAGTTAATCATCCCATTAATGCAGTCCACACAGATTTAGATTCCTTTCTCTTATATTCAGATGGTCGTTTGAATGATGAGAATGTTCAGTTGGTACAAGTAGATTACATGCCCGAAATTTCAGAGAATTTCAGAGAAGTTCTAAAACAAGAAAAAGATAAAGCAGCAAGCACTTCTGAGCGTCCTGCCTGCTAGCAGCAAAAAGAAAGTGAAAAGCAGAAAGATGCAGAAATCAGTCAAGATAAAGTAGAGAATGAAGAAAAGTTTCAGCATTTGGAAGAATAAGAAGAAGGCCTTTGGAGCATGGACTTTGATGGAGCTGTTGGTAAGGATGGAGCTGGTATTGGAATATGGATTCAGAGCCTTGTTTTCCAACCTGAAAAGGTTCCTAGTAATGTTAGAGTATTTTCTTATAAGCTGGCTTTTGATTGCTCTAACAATGAAGTAGAGTATGAAGCTTTAATTGTAGGTCTAAAAATTTTGAAGAAGTTGAATGCAAAGAGGATTTTTGTATATGGAGATTCAGAGCTTATAATCAAGCAGGTTAAAGGAGAGTACCAATCAAATCATCCGAGATTGAGGGCTTATCGAAATGCAGTCCTTGATATCTTGAAGCTATTCCCTGAGTACACTTTGACAGAAGTACCCAGGATGCAGAACATTATTGTTGATTCTCTTGCCACTACTGCAAGCAGTTTGAGGATTCTGATGAACTCCAGCAACAAGCTTGAGATTTATGTCAAAAATAGGCCTGTTGTTCCAGACAATTTAAGGTATTGGAAAGTGTTTTTGGATGACAATGAAATCAATTATTTTTTGCAGAGTGATTGAAAATTTAAAGATACTCCAATGGAAGGTAAGTATGAGATTGATGATCAAGGGATTGAAAAAAATCAGATGGACATACTACAGCTAAAGTATAATGTAATTCCTAGAGGTCTTATACCTTTAGAAGAGCTTTTTGATCAAGATGATGTTGCAAAGAAGCCAAGCTTGGTGCCTACTGAGAAAGGAGTTGAAGATGTGAATCTTGGAACACCTGACAAGCCCAAGTTTGTGAAGTTGTCAAAGGCATTGTCCCCCGAGGTAAAGGAAAAGTATGTTAAATTGATTTCTAAATTTTCTGATGTGTTTGCATGGGATTATTCATATTTGAAGGTGTATGACAAAAAAATAATTCAACATACTATTCCCATCAAGCTAGATCAAAAGCCATTTAGACAGAAGCTGAGAAGAATCAATCCAAAGCTTCTTCCATCCATTGAAAAAGAGGTAAACAGATTATACAAAGCTGGTATCATAGTCCCAATTAGATTTTCTGACTGGATTTCAAATTTGGTCCCAGTACGTAAAAAGACAGGAGAAATAAGATTGTGCATAGAGTTTCGGAATTTGAATAAAGCATCCTTAAAGGATAACTATCCACTTCCGAAGATGGACCATATTCTGCAGAGAGTAGTTGGAGCATCTAGGATGTCACTACTTGATGGCTACTCAGGCTACAACCAGATCTTGGTGTATGAGAAAGACCAAGACAAAATTGCCTTCACAACACCCTAGGGAACCTTCCAGTATGCCAAAATGCCATTCGGACTGAAGAACGCTGGAGCTACTTTCTAGCGAGAAATGGACATTGATTTTGCAAATGAAAAAGATGTTTTTCATGTTGTTTATTTGGATGATCTGACAATGCTTTTTGGTTCTGATGATGAGCATTTTCACCATTTGAGGGTTGTGTTTCAGCGATGCAGGAAGTTTGGGATTTCTCTCAATCCCAAGAAGAGTCTTTTTTCCATGGATGAAGGCAAGCTGCTGGGGCATATCATCTCTAAGGATGGTATCCCCAGTGATCCATCTAGAGTGGAGGCAATTCAGCACATAAACCTTCCATGGAACAAAAAGGAGATTCAAGCATTCAATGGTAAGATGAATTTTTTGCGCAGATTTATACCCAATTTGGATGAACATTTGAGAGAAATGACTAATATTTTGAATAAGGATAGCATTGTCAAATGGAGTGAGGAAGCTATCAAGTCATTTAATCTGGTAAAGTTTTCTTTGTCTAATGCCCTAGTCTTGATTAGTCCTGATTATACTCAAGACTTCATTATATTCTCATTTGCATCGAAGCATACTATCGTTGCTGTTTTGATGCAAAAGAGAGATCAAGTTGAAAATCCAATTTCCTTTTTCAGTAGGACTATTAGAGATTCTTCCTTGAGGTACAATATTATTGAAAAACAAGCATTGGCTCTTATAAAGGCATTGAAGGATTTTAGGGTCTATATTCTGCATTCACATACTATAGCATATGTTCCTAATGCAGCAGTAAAGGATGTCTTGATGGAAACTAATCCAGAATGTCGAAGAGGTAAGTGGATATCAACTATGTTGGAGTACGATTTGGAGATCAAACCCACGAAGTTGATCAAAGGACAAGGCTTGGCAAAATTAATGGCCTAATCAAATCTACGTGCCCTGGATATAAACCTCATAACAACAATGTCAGAGGATGAAGTTGAAGGTTTTCTTGTTCCAGTTTCAGATATTTTTCTACAATCCCCATGGTATTCAGATATTTTTTATGTCCTTCAGCACCTTTCACCACCTCCAGGAATGTCGAAAAGAAAAGGTAGATCACTGAAACTTAAATCTGATAAATATTGTATTTTAAACAGTGCTCTTTATTGGAAAGATCCAGGAGGTGTTCTGCTCAATTGTTTGGTTGAAGAAGAAGCTCAGAAGGTAATGCATGACTTTCATAAAGGTGATGGTGGTGGTCATTTGTTTTGGAAGACTACAACTGACAAAGTGTTGAGAGCAGGATATTATTGGCCCACTTTATTTTCATATTTATATAAAACAGTAATGTGTTGTCATGAATGTCAAATTTTCCAAGGGAAGAAGAAATTGCTTCCTCTTCCTTTGAAACCAGTTGCAGTAAACGCTCCCTTTCAGCAGTGGGGACTCGATTTCACAGGAGAAATCCATCTTGCGTCATCAACACAACATCGATGGATATTGAAAGGAACAGATTACTTTACTAAATGGATCGAGGTCATCCCAACAAAGAAAGCTACAGATACAGTAATTATTCAATTCCTAGAATCGAATATTTTATCTCGTTTTGGCTGCCCTCACAAAATTATAACAAATAACGCAGCAGCGTTCAGATCTAAGAAGATGGTCGATTTCTGTGAAAAATACTATATCGTGCTGGGTCATTCAAAAACATACTATCCACAAGGCAACGACCTAGCAGAATCATCGAACAAATCTCTGATAAATATGATCAAGAAAATGTTGGAGGCAAACGAAAGAAACTGGCATCAAAATCTCATCAACGCATTGTGGGTAGACAGAGTTAGTAGCAAGAAATCCATAGGTATGTCACCTTTTGAATTAGTTTATGGTACCAATGATGTCTTTCCTACATCACTTACAGTTCTGGTTATGAGATTATTGCAAGAAGTTGGTAGTGAAGAAGATGACAATCGACGAAGGATCAATGAGATGATCCACCTTCAGCAAACAAGAGAGGAAGTGTCACAGAATGCTATTCAGTTGCACGAGAAGATAAAGAATATTTATGATCTAAATACCAAAGCAGAAAAGTGTCATTTGGATGATGTGGTGTTAAGATGGGATGCAAGAAATGAGGACAAAGGGAAGCATGGTAAGTTTGAAAACCTGTGGAAAGGACCATATAGGATTTCAGCATACAGGGGACAGAATTCTTTCCTGATTTCAGAAATGGATGGCCAAGATTGCCCTGGAGGAGCAGTGAATGGCAGGCTTTTGAAGCACTACCATTGTTGAAGATATTGGATCAGAAAATATGTCCCCATCATTGTATATACCATGTTATTTTTTTTCAGAGTTCAAGTACACAGTCATTGAATTTTGGGGCCCGAGGTGAAGGCTATAAAACTCAAATGATATGTGTATGGTTTGGTTTTATTTTAGTTTTTTAATCCTAGTTTTGAGTTAGAGTTAGTCTGCATAGTGTCAGTTTTCAGTTTTTTTTTACTCCATGCCCAAATGGATAAGGCTACTTGGTATATGGTGTTCTTGGCACCTCCAAGGAGCTACCATCCCCATTGGAGCCAATGTTAGTTTCAGTCTAGTCATACTGCCATCAGTGATCAAAATTTATCTTTTACATTTACATATTAGGAGTCCCATACCATAAATTTTCACCATTCCGCTAGGTCATGGATTCACTGATGGTAGTGATTTCTCATCAGTTTTCCCTCATGTGAAACTTTCTAATTATCCTCTCTATGGTCTTTAGTCTTAAGTTACTCTCACTTTCTGAGTCATGTTAGTAGGTCATAGGATGGGTCTCATTAGATTCTAGGATCTCACCATGGTCAAATTAATGAGTCAAGTGTCAGTAAATATCAGCAAGGTCATAAGGAAGTCAATAAACTCGAAGTCACAACACCTGAGAAGATAAAAGAAATATTTTATTCAATTTGATGTAATTTTCACCTCAAAACCATGTTTTGAGGTGAAAACATGATACTTTGCCTTTATTATCATTTATTATGTAATTTTATGTCATCATTTGTAATAAGTCACATTTCAGAAGTTACTATCTCCACAAAGTCATCACCCTGCCTTTCAGAGAAATTTTCCACAACATTTTTAGTACAAATCATGTTCTAAGTAGATCTAGCAGAAAGATCCTGGAAAGAGCTTTCCAACGGTATATTACACTCTTAAAACTGACTCCTGGATTGAAATCTATGCCTAAGTGAATAAAGTCTATTGTACCCTAACCCTTCCCCTTTTTCCCTCCTTTCCCTTAAACTTTATATTATTAAAGTTTAATATTTTCTTTTATAAAACCAATTTTTCCCCATCCGATGGAAAAATCGCATTATTAAATTTTTTAATACCTAAATCTGATGTGATTAAACAACTTCCCATCCATACCTTTTTTATAATAAAGTTAAATCTTTTTATTATAAATCCTCCCCGCCATTCCAAACCCTTCCCTTTCCCATTGCAATTGCAACATTTAGAATGTGCGTTCCGATTGTCCCTTGTAAAAATCCGATGCAATTAAACCACTTCCCTTCATGCCTTTTAACTTTATAATAAAACTTTAAATTTTTGCATTGAAATCCCTTCCTCCGATTCTCCCTCCCAGATTTTCATACCTCCGATTGAGCGCTCCCGATAGCATACACCCGATGAGATCCCTGCCGCTGATCTACCCATCCGATCAGACGGCCCATACTTCATTGGCGCCTTCTATCGCTCCCCCTACGATTGAGTCCCTCCTGATTGACATCCTCTGATTACACCCCCACCTTCGATCTGTTCATCCAATTGAACGGCCTACAAGCCGTCGCGCTCATCGCAATTAGCATTTTTTAATAAAACCTTTCCTACACCCTCCTCCGATCTTCCGATGCCGATGGACCTTCAGGCCCACCACATAAACCTCTTCCCATTCATAATAAAAGGGCCTTTCCCTTTGTTAAAATTGAATTTTGTTTTATTTCATTTATAAAAAGGATTCCCCATCGCCTCCCCCCAATCGCATTGGAGAATTTTTGTTATGTAATATGCCCACCCCAATCCCCCGATTGCGATTGCGATTGCGACTTATAACTCCGGGGTCCCACCTAAAGGCCCTTTGCTCCTTCATACAAAAATCATCTTTTCCCTTTGTAAAAGTGCCAAAACATTTTCATTCGTTTTTCACCCTATTATCCCTTTGGCTTGTCTTTTATCCCTATTTCCATTATGCCAATCGCATCAGAGCTTTTTGGGATTGTTCCAAATATATCCATACCCTCCGATCCCAATTGCGATGACACCATCGCAAGATGCATTTTTCAAATTTTTTATTATATATTATATCCCCTTTGCCTATTGATTCTGATTCCAATTGCGATTGTGGACCCCACCTCCTTTCCCTTTGCTCCTTCCATTGAAAAATGGGTTTTCCCCTTCACTAAAGGCATTATTTCATTTTTATAATTTCAAAGGCAATTTTCTTCAAAGTCATTTTTCTTCAAAGAATAAAAAAAGTGAGAGACAGTCAAAAGCCAAGAACTAAATATGAAACAGTGAGACATCTTCGGCAACGATTTAAAGGGATTTATGCTACATATTTCTTCTTCTCATTTGTTGGGCGTATCAGCAAATCTCAAGATGGTCAAAATGTCTTGTTGTTCCTTCTCTTCAGGGGTATTTTGTCGGTTTCTTTCTCATATTTGGATTTCTGTTCTTGAGCTGGAAAACAACTCCTCTTTCTATGGATCTATTTTCCCACATTTTAGTCTATTTAATGTAATTTTGAATCATTTGTAAAGCAATCTGTAAATCAATAAGTAGGGGAATAATGTGTAAATCAAGGAGAACGCTCTACGCTCCATTGTAACAGTTTTGGACAGGGAATTAATAAAGAGATGTAGCTCTGATTTGTGTGATCCATGTGGTATGAAATTTATCTTTTGTTCGCTCCTTTGTGTTCATATGTAAATTTTTATGTGTACCATTCATTCATAAACATCTCTGTTTGAATACTTTCAAGATAGAAAGGTAGAATCCATTTTTTATGCTCTGCCTTGGGAAATCATTCAATACTCTGTGTTTCTCTTCTATTTGAAAAGGATCCATCTCCCATGCCCTTTTCAGCTCCTCACCGGTCTTTCCATTCCCTCATTATTTAAAACTTTAATTGCTAAAATTTATTGCCTACTTTGCTCCATGAAATACCCTGTATCCTGATTTAATTCCCCAGTTTCAAATTGTCCCATTTTGTTCCATACATCCCTGAAAAATTCATTCACTTCATTAAAACATTTTCTCATTATTATAACTAGCCTAAAATCAGTTCATAATTATATTTTGTTGAATATCTTTTCACAGAGAGAGCCTTGTCTTGACCTTGTAGGGCTAGCTACAAGACTGAGTGTGGTTTAGATGTTACCCTGATTTCCCTTTTTCAACCTAAGGTCCAGATCATGTGATAACAGTTGGAAAACCTTACTGTTCCACAGCAAGAATTTCCAACTGGTTACCGTAAACTTTCTCCATTACTTGATCAAGTGGTCAACTCAATTTCCCATTTGGCCAATCCCACTCTCTGTGAAGAGAGTGAACTTCATACTGCTCAGGTTCTTCTTGTTACATCAGATTCTTCTACGCTAGGGGGAATTTCACCTATTTCTACAAAACCCCCTCCAAGTACTGAGGTCTTTTCTTTGATTGGAATAGACTGACAGAACCTTGTCTTCCTTCCTCCATCCCTTTCCAAATAATTGTGAAGTTTGGTGGTAGGGACATACACTGCACACATGTCGATGAAGGTGCTTCTGTTAGTATTTTATCCTCGACTGCTTGGAAAGCTTTGGGTTCCCCTCAGCTTGTGCCTATTATGCAGAATCTGAAAGCTTTTAACAGAAATATTAGTGAACCTTTATGGATCCTTCCTAAGTTTTCTATTACTTTGGAAGGAAAAACTATTTGTATTGATCTTATGGTAGTTTGGGGCCCCTTGGATTTCAATTTACTCCTTGGGTGAGACTATTTCTATGCAATGAAAGTTGTCGTATCGACACTCTTTCGCGTGATGTCTTTCCCTCACAATGGAAATATTGTGACTGTAGACCAAATTTCGTTCCCTAGACTTGATTCGACTACCAATAATCCGACATCCCTGAATGTTCCTCATACGAAAGTGGTATCTACCCTGCCATGGGTTAATTATGTGGCAACTAGTCCCATGTTTTCAATTACCGATGTAAGCGAGCCTCTCACTGTTTGCTCAGCTTCCTATGACTTAGATCTGGTAAGTGACATGGAAAACTCTATGGGATTATTTGAATGCAATGTTCTTATCCCTTTTGAGTCCCTTGACATGTGTTCCTTCCAGAGAACTATTCTTCCTTCTGATGAAGACCTCTTGGAAGCCTTGATCAAGGTGTGTCCATTGACATGTGTTTCTTCCAGTTGGAATCCATGATAAAGTCACCGAGGAAATTTCCTTTTACTGTTTCAACCTCGTTAAAAATGAATCAGTGGCCCATGAGGAGAGTTCCTTTTACTGTGTCAACCTCGTTAAAAAATGAATCAGTTGGTCAGAGGATAGTTCCTGTTACTGAGTCAACCTTGTTAAAAAATGAATCAGGTATGAGGACAGTTCTTTTCTTGTGTCAACCTCATTAAAAAATGAATCAGTAGGTAGATTGTAGAGATTAGATTAATAGATTAAAAATAAGTAGTTTCTGAGGATGGTTCCTGTTACTGGGTCAACCTCGTAAAAAATGAATCAGGTATGAGGAAAGTTCCTTTTACTGTGTCAACCTCATTAAAAATGAATCAATGGATCAAGAGGAAAGTTCCTTTTACTGTATCAACCTCGTTAAAAAAATGAATCAGTGGGCCATGGGCATAGTTCTTTTCCTGTGTCAAGCTCGTTAAAAAATGAAACAAATCCTCCCCTAATTGAGTCGAGTCATTGAATAGATCTCGTAAATGTTAAGTCATATATTTAGGTTAGTTATTTTAGTTTTTGCATAATTTTCTTACAGTTTTAGGTTGGATCTTTCATATGATCTCGTAAATGAACCTTCATTCCATCCAACTATTAATTACCAGTAGTCTATTTAGTTGAATGCAATGAAGCTGGGGGGGCATGCGCTCTAACATATTACGCTTAGGGGGCATTAAAACCTATCTAAAGCATAGTTTTTCTCTGTTTCAAGCTTTTGTAAAAATGAAACCTATCTCGAGTCGATTTCAGTTACTTTCAAGACTCGTTAAACTCTTGAAAATCCTGAGATTATTTTTCTATCTTTCATTCTCGTAAAACACATGAAAATCCTGAGTTCTTTCCATCTTTTCCTGCTCGTAAATTAAATTGAAATTCGCTCACAGAAGTATATTTTTATCCCTTTTTTGAACTCGTTAAAACTTACGAAAAAGTGAAACCTTGGAGTCCTCTTTTAAGCCGTTTTCAGACTCTTGAAAATTGAAAAGATTTCCGAGCACTTGATTATTCGAACTCGTTAAAATAAATGAATGATCGTCCTTTCAGTATAATTTTATCCCTTTTACGAACTGAAATGGACTATTTACGAAAAAGGTATACGTTGACTAATTATGGTCAATAGAATTCTCTCCCGCATTATTTTATCCTTTTTCGGGCTCAAGAGACTAAATTTACGAAAAAGTACACCCATGGAGTTTTCTTAAGTTTTTTCTTCTAACTCCCTAAAATTGAAAAACACTGAGTTTCTCCTATACTGGACTCATTAAAATTTAACAGTAAAGGACCTGTTCAATTTTAAAACAGGAATGAAGAAATCCTTATTAGGGTTCGATTTTAAACTAAGTTGGACTCATCTGAAGGATGAGCTTATATACAAGCAAATGTTATCCTCCTCAAGCTTGTCAAAAATAAAGAGGTACTTGCTAGAAATGGTGGGGGAAAAGAGAGAAAAATGAACCTGTTTGTTACATTTTGATTTTCGGAAAACAATTAACCACTCTTGAACATGACACTTTTATTCACCTGGGTTGGGAAAATCCTTTGCTTAACAGTTAATCAAACCATATTGAAAGTCTTCAGCTGGTTTCTGGGTATTAGCTTTGGGTAAATTGTCACCAAGTCATCTGCAGTGTCGTTATGTGTTCAAGAGGACAGTTCAAACAAACCATTCATCTACAGAATATCTGTCATCCATTTTGACCATCCCTGAGTCAGTCCTTGCCGATATATTTCTTCAAAACTTTACCTATGATTTCATGTTGTGGGCTTGCCTACGACGGATCACTTTCTATCAACTACAGCTCATTATCTAGGAAGTTGATCTAGAAATCGTCAGTACCTTGAAATTTGCATGCCTCAATAGCGGGCTTCTCGCCTACGACGACCAGTTGCATCATTGACCTTCGATGGAATGATTCTGTGACATGTTCGACTTCAGCTCATTCATTCACATTTCATGGATTGTACTAAGTACTTTGAGGGCCATTTAAATTACTGGTGGTTACTATCACACTTGTTAATAGTTCACATTATTGACTGGTAATCAAGTGGTTTCTACCATGTTCGACTTCGACACATTCATTCACATGGATAGAATCGTACTAGTTTGAGAAGCGGAAATCAAGACCCTGGATCTAGTTTCTACCATCTAGGCTGCGAGGAATTTTTTTATTCATTTATACAGTGGACTATTCATAAAAAGATGGCTACGTCCATACTATGTCTGCACATGTCTATATTGTTTATGTATTGAAAAATCATTCCTATATCAGAACAATTTAAGTCAGTTTTCTAGTTATTTTTTATCTGAGTATGGGAATGCCTACCTCATCGATGATATCTCTACATATATATATATATTGCATTGAATGTTTTTATAGGTTCTGACTAGGGTGTCCATAGGATGATCCTTGAAATGATAAAGTACTTCACTCTTCATACATGACAGACTCTATCTTCATCTATTACAGACTTTGCACTTTAGGGGGCAATCTGTTGCACTAAAAATTGTCACCTTGACATTTTGTTGTTTGTATGAGCTCATTAGCACTCATACTTTCCTCCTTTGCAAGTCTTAAAACATAATTTCCTCATGTCAAGCCTTAAAAATAAAAGAAAAGCTCTCAAAAGTCTCTAAAACTCTGGTATCGCACTTCCTCTTCATCTTACCTGCGGTCCCGCACCTAATGGTCATGTCTCCTGCGTACCTGACTGCACTTTCTCTATGTTAAGGGTGCGGACTCCTGTAAAAGATTAAAAGGTCGCAAGTAAACTCAAAAAGCTCACTTTCAGTCATTTCTAGAAGCTTTTGGAAGGAATCTTGCAGTGGCAAGTCCGTTCTTTTTAGGTTCATGTATCCCATGCCTTAAGGAGCTAACCCCTTGATGCGAGGAGATTATCCCTTTGAAGGAGGATTATATCCATTCATAGGTGGAATTGTAACCTCCTCTTTTTCACTATAAAAATATGCATAGGTCAGCCTCAAAGGGTTACTAAACAATGGAACAATTGATGAGTTCAAGCTTTAGTGTTCTTTGAAGTAAATTGTTGTTGGAACTTAAACTCCTTTAGCTGAGATTTTATGAGGAAACATTAAATACCTGTATGTATCTCAGTTGGAAGAGTGAAATAGTTGTCAAAGTAGAGGAAATTCTTGTTTCGGACCCCGGGAGGACCTGTTCAACATCAAGGCTGAAAAGGTTGTAAGGTTCTTCTACTATTTCAAAGTTAATACAAATAAGTTTTTTTTTCTCAATAAGCTGTCATTTGATTGTTTATTTTATGGATTCCTTGATCACCACAATATATATGACTTATAAATATATGCTATGTAGGTGCTATTTGATGTTTGTTTGTTCGTGAGTGTAGATCTTCGAAGATAACTCTTTCAGGCGACTGAAGGACGACTACTACAAACAAGCGTTGGATCAAGGTAGGATTGTAAAAAATTTGTAGCATTTACTTATAAATCGTGATATATCTAGAGAAAGATAGATTTAATTTTTATTTTTTTGCTAGACTATCTTTTGATACTAGGGAGATCGGTCTTGTCCGCAAGATCGATTTATCCGACCAACAAGGAGGACAAATAATTTTAATCATGGGAGATTCAAATTTGATCATAAAACAAGTAAATGGAGTTTATTCTGTTTATAATCCTAGACTAAGCAGATATAGAGACACTGTCATAGATTTAACTGATAATTTATTGGAATATAAGTTTGTTCTTATACCTAGGAAAAAAAATATACAAGCTCATTGTCTTGCATCTTTTGCTAGTACATGAAATTTACCATTCCAGCCTAATCACAGATATACTTCTGAAGTCAAACATAGGCCAATAATTCCAGATAATCTTAAGAATTGGCTGATTTTTTCTTAGGATGAACATATTTATAAGTTTATGAACAATGAAGGAGAATTTGAGAATTGTATTATAGATACAGATTGTACTATAAATCATGATTTGGATTGTGAAATATATTTAAATAACTTAGATGTAAATAGAATAAAGTTTGATAAACCTACTAGATTTATTAAAGTGGACATAGACAGCTTAGATAAAGTAGAGATTGAAGAAATTATTGAAGATGAATCAGATATATTGAATCTTAAGGATAATTTTTTACCTAAAGGTTCAACTCCATTAGAGGATCTTTTTGACTCCAATGATGTAGCTAGAAAACCAAAAATGGAGCCAATAAGATTTTACATAGAAGAGTGTAACATTGGTACAGAGTCAAAACCAAAGATAATCAAATTGTCCAAAAGTTTACCTCAACAAGAGAAGGATAAATATATTAAGCTTTTAAAGGAATATCAAGATGTGTTTGCTTGGAGTTATGAAGATTTAAAATCTTATGATACAAACATAATCCAACATAAAATTCCAATAAAAGAAGATAGAAAACCATTCAAACAAAATTTGAGAAGGATTAACCTTGTTCTTTTACCTTTCATTGAAAAAGAAGTTAAAGGGATGTATGATGCCCAAATCATTGCACCAATCAGATATTCTGTTTGGGTTTCAAACCTAGTTCCTACAAGAAAGAAAACAGGAGAAATTAGATTGTGTGTTGACTTTAGAAATCTTAACAAAGTATACTTAAGGGATAATTACCCTTTACCTAAAATGGACCACATATTACAAAGGGTATTAGTTTCCTCAAGGATTTCATTGTTAGATGGTTTTTCAGGATACAATCAGATCCTAGTTCAAGAAGAAGACCAAGCTAAAACAACATTTACTACTCCTTGGGGCACTTTTATGTATGTAAAATTTCCTTTTGGTCTAATGAATGCAGGAGAAACCTTTCAACGAGCTATGGACATAGATTTTTCAAAGGAAATACATGAGTTCTTAGTAATTTACTTAGATGACATTATTGTGTTTTCCAAAATAGATAATGAACGCTTGGATCATTTGAGACAAGTTTTTATTAAGTGTAGGAAATATGGCATCTCTTTAAATCCTAAGAAAAGTCTATTTGGATTAGAAGAAGGTAAGTTACTTGGAAATATAATCTCGAATGAAGGAATTAGGATAGATCTTGCTAGAATAGAAGCAATTCTGAACATCAACCCACCAAGAAACATCAAAGGATTACAAGCTTTTCTAGGTAAGATAATTTTTTTAAGAAGATTCATATCTAATTTAGCTGAGATAATTAGAGAATTGAATAACATGATAAAAAAAGATTCAGTTCTTAGATGTAATGTTGAGGCTAAACAATCATTTGAATCTATCAAACAAGCCTTAACCAAAACTCCAGTCCTAATAAGTTCTAATTTTAAGAAATATTTCATGTTTTTTTCATTTTCTTCAGAACACACCATTGCTACAGTTTTACTGCAGAAAAATGACCAAGGATTTGAACAACCCATAGATTTTTTCAGTAAGGCCCTTAGAGATGCCCCTTTGAAGTAAAACACTATGTAAAAACAAGCCCTAGCCTTGGTTAAGGCCATTAAGGACTTCAGAATTTATATCCTCTACTCACACATTATTGCCTATGTCCCAAATTCTATAGTTAAAGACATTCTTACTCAGGATGGTCCTGGTGGAATAAGAGGTAAGTAGATTGCCACTATCTTGGAAAATGACATATAGATAAAACCCACCAAGCTCATTAAAGGTCAAGGATTAGCCATACTTATGGCTGAATCCAATTGTAATGCCTTAGATATAAATTTTATTGCTCAAGTAGATGATCAGGAAGAGATGGTGACTCCATCGATTAGTGAAGCCTTTTCACACTCACCTTGGTATAAAAATATTATATTTGTACTCAAAAACTTACAAGCTCCTCCTGGATTGTCAAGAACCAAATCTAGATTTTTAAAACTTAAAGCAGTAAGATTTTGTATCTTAGATAATGTACGTTTTTTGGAGAGATCATAGTGAGATTTTACTAAATTTTTTACTAAAGGAAGAAGCTGACAAAATACTTGAATAATTTCATGTAGGTGAGTATGGAGGACATTTATACTGGAAAACTACTGCTGACAAGATCCTGAGAGCTGGTTTATATTGGCCTACCTTGTTTGTTGATGTCAAAAAATATGTTACTTCATGTCATAAGTGCCAAATTTTTGAGGGTAAGAAGAAATTATTACCCCTCCCTTTAAAGCCAATTTCAACTGAAATTCCATTTTAGCAATGGGGTTTAGACTTCATTGGTGAAATTCACCCTCCCTCTTCAGGCCAACATAAGTGGATTTTGATAGCCACTGATTATTTTACCATGTGTATTGAAGCCATACCCTCCAGACAATCAATAGATACTATCATTTTTTCCTTCCTAGAAAGCAACATCCTTTGGAAATTTGGATGCCCTCAAAATATAATTACTGACAACGCAGTAGCATTCCAATCCAAGAAAATGATTTACTTTTTCCACAAATACCATATTACCCTAGGCCACTCTACTGCATATTACCCCTAAGGTAATGGCCTAGCTGAATCCTCAAACAAAAGCCTTGTAAATATCATCAAAAATTTACTTGAAGACAATAAAAAGACTTGGAATAGGAAGTTAGTCAATGCCTTATGGCTAGAAAGACGAACTACTAAGAAATCCATTATTACTTCACCTTACCAACTATTTTATGGAATGGATGTTGTTTTTTGTTCCTCCCTAGGTGTACTAGTGATGAAAATTATCCAATAATTACAGGTTGAAATAAATGACATCCAAAGAAGGATAAATCAAACTATTCACTTGCAACAAACAAGGGAAGAATTTTATATCAAATCTCAAGTAATTCAGGATAAGATCAAGAAAATCTATGATAAGAAGACTAAAGAGGATGATTTTTACATAGGATATAAAGTATTAAAATGGGATTTTAGAAGAGAAGACAAAGGAAAACATGGAAAATTTGATTTTCTATGGAAAGGACCTGATGTAATTTGCGGATATAGAGGTAATAATGCTTTCCTTCTGAAATAATTGGATGGAAAATATCTACAAGAAGGACCAGTTAATGGCAGAATTTTGAAGCACTACTACTCCCCTGAGTTAACCAATAATTAGTTTTTATTCATTTTGATCATTGTACATATACATTGCAAAGTTTATATTGGATTGGATGTTTCCTTAGCAAAGTTGAAGCCTGAAGAGAAGGCTTTAATCTTTAAAAAAGTGAATATCATAAATATGAATAAGTTGCAGATATCAGGAGACATTCACAAGATCATCACAGTCAAATTTCAAAGGCTACTAGTTTCATAGTTCTAGATATTTCACCTGGAAATGTCATCCCCATGTGGAGCCACTGTTAGGGTCCTATAATAATAGGGTTCATAAAATTTTGAATTGACTTTGATAATTCTTGTAAATATGTACATACCTTGCCTTCTGCAAGATGTTTTGCCATATTTTGAAAAAATGAAAAAATAATAAAAAATAAAAAAGAGGGTAAAAAGTCCTAAAAGAAATATTAAAGGACTTAGAAAAATATAAACCCCAAAAGAAAAGAAATAAGACCTGAAAGTGAGCAAGTCCAAATGCAACTAATTTTACTTTTACTGCAAGAATAATGATTATGTGCAAAGTGTCAATAAATGCCATAATCCATGATTAGTTAAACAGTTTAATCTTAACTTTTCACGCTTTCAATTTCATGTTTTAGATAGAGAATAAACGTTTGTCAAACAGTTTAAAATTGAAAAATCAGTAGATAGGTAGAGAATAATGAGGAGCTCAACAGTTTAATATGAGCCCTCGGATGAAATAAGGTAGATTTAGATAGTTTTATGCTTTGAAAGAAATTTTTTTAAGGTTGCAAGCCTAAATGCACCTGCAAAATGAAGAAAAAATGTTTGAAATAGAAGTTGGGTAGGTAGAAAGCAGTGGAGGAATCATGTAAATAATAAATCATCGGGAAAAATCACTAATTTCCCCTTCCCTATAATTATTCAGTATTCTAAGCTATTAGTCAAATAGGCTCAGAGCATTTCTCTGACTTTTTTTGGGACCGGACCCAAGGCTCTATGACTAGTTAGTTAAAAATATCGTGTTCTTATGCTAAATCCTCATTTATCATCATTTACCCTTAATTCATGTATTAAAACCCCTTTTTCCTAAGAAAAAACACATCCTTACCTAGTAAAATTGTAACCCCAGAATAATTAACTTCATCCCTTCATAAGCATTCATAAAAACCCACAAAATCACATTTATCCTAAGTATTAGTGAAAGAAATATAAAGATGAGCAATGCTTGATTTTGTACTATACTCAGAGATAATGTGTATTTTGTTTTACGCTACCCTTTCATATTATCCTTTAACTTATTTTATTAAATTCCTAAGAAATACCCTTCCTTATTTATTAATTTCATTATATCTAAATACCCCAAAAAACCCACTATTATGAACTTTTGACCAAAGTCTATTATCCCATGTGCGTAAATGAAAAACCCAAAATATAAAGCCCTATGGTCTAAAAGATTATCATTATTCTAATGTATCTCGCCCCTATAGTATTTAAACTATCAAAACGATTGAAAACTATATAAATACATATATAACACTCGCACAATAAAATTTGAAACATTTAACAAATGTTTTAAATAAAAAATGATAAACCCACATATACCATCATTAAAACATATCATATATGTTTTATATCATTTACCCCTTGGCGATATTATAAAGGCTTTAAACATATTATAGCCCCTGCCACATATTAACCCTTCTGCTGCATATAATTAGACCCGGTCCCACCTTTCCACTCCAATGCAATTCCCGAACACATCTTCACCGTTCACTTTAAACTTCTTGATTCGACGGTCGGAGGACGATATCACATGGAAAATATGCCCGACCGTCTGATAGCCAAAGCCACACGAAATAGGCAGTTTTGTATCGACCCCTCCCCTCCACGTGGCCTCTCCTAATTGGATCGTGTGGGTTTTGATTGAAACCACTTACCACTAAAATCCCACGTGATAACCACCAGTTTTCGTCCATTCAAAACTCCAAAACCACTTCCCGCCAGACAAGACTTGCATTCAATGTTATTTCAAACATTTTAATAAAAACTTGGCAAATGCATTAATTCACTTCTTTTGCACGTTTAACCATTGTTTTGCTTCCCCCGACTGTGTAAACCTGTTAAAGCCCCTGGTACCCATTTTTATGTCCAAACCTCCTAAATTCGCCAAAGAAACCCGTGAAGACAGTGAAGTAGCTGCACATTGCTCCAAATCAACCGCTGAAAGCCATCAATTCAACTAGAGATTGAAGTAACCCTTTTAAAAGCTGATACCTGCATTCAAACAGGTATTCTTATGAGATTCAAACCTGGAATTAAATTCAAAAAAGCTTTTTAAAAGAAAAATAATCAGTTCAAAATCAAGAAATTAAGAAATTAAATTGCCCAAAAGTCCCAGAAACAGGCCAAACTCTGTAAAATTTTTCCAGAAACCCTAGTTGTTTGTTGCACGATATTTTCAAAGAAATTTATCAGTTTTCACAATTTAATGATCAATTTCAAGTTCTAAAATGCCAAAATTCCTCTGCAGGTGTCCTAATCTTTTGTTAATCCTTTTTCAACAGAGTTTTATCCTATTTTGCAGTAAAAAAACTCAGAAACCCCTGTTTTCTGTTTTATACCAGTTTCTAAAGCCTAAGAACTTATTTGAGAAACCTAATTGAGCATAAAATCCAAAAGTACATTCTAGTTTGCTAAATTTTCTAATAAAGGCCCTAGAAGATTTAGTATTACAGGTAGGATATGATGCTACAAACATCAAAGCAGCAGAAGTATTGGTTAAAAATAAAAATGAGGATATAGCTGCCTTGAGGAAACATCTCAAGCTTCCTCAAGGTGAGCATCCTCAGACAAAGGAAGTTTTACAGGATCAAAAGGAGAAAGATGAAATGACGAGTTTGATACTTCAACTGACACCTCAAATTAAGGAAATGGAAGTACAAATGGACCAACTTGTCCAAGAAAAGGAGACAGTAAAAGAACCAGTGATTCCCACAGTTACCCCAGTCATCACTGCAGCAGTGCCTTCCACTTTAGGAGAAAGGTTGGCACCCAAAGAGCCACTGGCCACTGCAGTGCCAGTGACTTCTTCAAAAACTTCGGTAATTGAATCCTCTACAATAGTGTTTCCACCTACAGATGAAAGCAATCAATTAGTAAAATCAATGGAAGAGATGTCCTTAAAGATAAATGAAATCAATAGATTGACAAAGATAATTGAAAATCTTGAGAAGACAAACAAATCAACTCAGATAGATGCTAAAATACATGAATAAAATGCCCATAGATTAAATGAAGAGGTAAATAAGCTCCAAAAAGAATTAACTCTCAAGGATCAAATATCATATATTAAAAATTACCTATGGAATAATGTAATTGAAGCCATCCATGATGTATGGCCTTCAATTCAGGTAATTTTTGAGCAGAGAGAGTTATTATTGGTAGCCCAAGTAGAGATCCAAAAGACACAAGTTGATTTAGCTGATAAACCAGAACAGTCTGTAAGGTTAATCAATTTCCTCAACATCAAGAATAGACAGGAACTAGAAGAATTAAAAATCAATGACAGGACAACAACTATCCTAGAAATTAGGAAAGTTACCACCAAAATAAATTTAATGGGATAGCTTGAAGAGAAATGTGAAGGAATGAATACTACTATAAGTCTTTATTTTAAGAAACATTTCATGTTTTTTTCATTTGCTTCAGAACACACCATTGTTTCAGTTTTACTCCAGAAAAATGACCAAGGATTTGAACAACCCATAGCTTTTTTTAGTAAGGCACTTAGAGATTACCCTTTGAAGTACAAAATTATGGAAAAAAAAGCCCTAGCCTTGGTTAAGGCCATTAAAGACTTCAGATTTTATATTCTCTACTCACACATTATTGCCTATGTCCCAATTTCTATAGTTAAAGACATTCTTACTCAGGATGGTCCTGATGGAAGAAGAGGTAAGTGGATTAGCACTATCTTGGAATATGACATAGAGATAAAACCCACCAAGCTCATTAAAGGTCAAGGATTAGCCAGACTTATGGCTGAATCCAATTGTAATGCCCTAGATATAAATTTTATTGCTCAAGTAGATGACCAGGAAGAGATGGCGACTCCATCGATCAGTGAAGCCTTTTCACACTCACCTTGGTATACATATATTATATTTGTACTCCAAAGCTTACAATCTCCTCCTGGATTGTCAAGAACGAAAGCCAGATTCTTAAAAATTAAAGCAGTAAGATTTTGTATCTTAGATAATGTACTTTTTTGGAGAGATCATAGTGGGATTTTACTAAATTGTTTACTAAAGGAAGAAGCTAAAAAAATACTTGAATAATTTCATGTAGGTGACTATGGAGGACATTTATACTGGAAAAATATTTCTGACAAGATCCTGAGAGCTGGTTTATATTGGCCTACCTTGTTTGCTGATGTCAAAAAATATGTTACTTCATGTCATAAGTGCAAACTTTTTTAGGGTAAGAAGAAATTATTACCCCTCCCTTTAAAGCCAATTTCAACTGAAATGCCATTTCAACAATGGGGTTTAGACTTCATTGGTGAAATTCACCCTCCCTTTTCAGGCCAACATAAGTGGATTTTGACAGCCACTGATTATTTTACCAAGTGGATTGAAGCCATACCTTCCAGACAATCCACAGATACTATCATTATTTCCTTCCCAGAAAACAACATCCTTTCGATATTTAGATGCCCTCAAAAGATAATGACTGACAATGCAACAACATTCAAATCCAAGAAAATTATTGACCTTTTCCACAAATACCATATTACCCTAGGCCACTCTACTGCATATTACCCCCAAGGTAATGGCCTAGTTGAATCCTCAAACAAAAGCCTTTTAAATATCATCAAAAAGTGACTTGAAGACAATAAAAAGACTTGGAATAGAAATTTAGTCAATGCCTTATGGCCAGATAGACTTACTACTAATAAATCCATTGGTACTTCACCTTACCAACTAGTTTATGGAATGGATGTTGTTTTTCCTTCATCCCTAGGTGTACCAGTGATGAAAAGTATCCAAAAATTATAGGTTGAAACAAATGACATCCAAATAAGGATAAATCAAACTATTCACTTGCAACAAACAAGGGAAGAATTTTATATCAAATCAAAAGTCATTCAGGATAAGATCAAGAAAATCTATGATAAGAAGACTAAAGAGGATGATTTTTACATAGGAGATAAAGTGTTAAAATGGGATTCTAGAAGAGAAAACAAAGGAAAACATGGAAAATTTGATTTTCTATGGAAATGACCTTATGTAATTTATGGATATAGAGGTAATAATGCTTTCTTTCTGAAAAAATTGGATGGAACAGATCTACAAGAAGGACCAGTTAATTATAGAATGTTGAAGCACTACTACTCCCCTGAGTTAACCAATAATTAGTTTTTATTCACTTTGAACATTGTACATATACATTGCAAAGTTTAGATTGGATTGGATGTTTCCTTAGAAAAATTGAAGCCTGAAGAGAAGGCCCTAAGCTTTAAAAAAGTGAATATAATAAATATGAATAAGTGGTGAATATCAAGAGACATTCACAGGATCAACACAGTCAAATTTCAAAGGCTACTAGTCTCAGAGTTCTTGATATTTCCCCTGGAAATGTCATCCCCATGTGGAGCCACTGTTATGGTCCTATAATAATAGGGTTCATAAAATTTTGAATTGACTTTGATAAGTCTTGTAAATATGTACAAACCTTGCTTTCTGCAAGTTGTTTTCCCATATTTTGAAAAAATGAAAAAATAATAAAAAATCAAAAAGAGGGTAAAAAGTCCTAAAAGAAAGATCAAAGGACATAGAAAAATATAAACCCCAAAATAAAAGAAATAAGACTTGAAAGTGATAAAGTCCAAATGCCACTACTTTTACTTTTACTACAAGAATAATGATTATGTGCAGAGTGTCAATAAATGCCATAATCCATGATCAGTTAAACAATTTAATCTTAACTTTTCATGCTTTCAATTTCATGTTCTAGATAGAGAATAAACATTTTTCAAACAATTTAAACTTGAAAAATCAGTAGATAGGTAGAGAATAATGAGGAGCTCAACAGTTTAATCTGATCCCTTAGATGAAATAAGGTAGATTTAGATAGTTTTATGCTTTGAAAGAAAATGTATTAAGGTTGCAAGCCTAAATGCACCTGCAAAATGAAGAAAAAATGTTAGTAACAAAAGTTGGGTAGGTAAAAAGCAGTGGAGCAATCATTTAAATAATACATCATCTGGAAAATAACTAATTTCCCCTTCCCTATAAGTATTTAGTATTCTAAGCTATTAGTCAAACAGGCTCAGAGAATTTCTCTAACTTTTGTTGGGACCGGACCCAAGGCTCTATTACTGGTTAGTTAAAAACATTGAGTTCTTATGCTAAATCCTCATTTATCATCATTTACCCTTCATTCATGTATAAAACCCCCTTTTTTCTAAGTAAAAACACATTATTACTTAGTAAAATTGTAACCCCAGAACAATTAACTTCATCCCTTCATAAGCATTCATAAAAACCCACAAAATCACATTTATCCTAAGTATTAGTGAAAGAAATATAAAGATAAGAAATTCTTGATTTTGTACTATACTTAGGGATAATGTGTATTTTGATTTACACTACCCTTTCATATTAACCTTTAACATATTTGATTAAATCCCTAAGAAATACCCTTACTTATTTACTAATTTCATTATATATAAATACCCCAAAAAACCCACTATTATAAACTTTTGACCAAAGTATATTATCCCATGTGCGTAAATGAAAAACCCAAAATATAAATCCCTTTGGTCTAAAAGATTATCATTATTCTAATGTATCTTGCCCCTATAGTTTTTAAACTATCAAAACGGTTGAAAACTATATAAATACATATATAGCGCTCGCACAATAACATTTGAAACATTTAACAAATGTTTTGAATAAAAAACGATAAACCCACATATACCATCATTAAAACATATCATATATGTTTGATATCATTTACCCCTTGGCCATATTATAAAGGTTTTAAACATATTATAGCCCCCGCCACATATTAACCCTTCCGCTCCATATAATTAGACCCGGTCCCACCTTTCCACTCCAATGCAATTCCTGAACAAATCCTCACTGTTCGCTTTAAACTTCTTGATCCGATGGTCGGAGAACGATATCGTGTGGAAAAGATGCTTGACCATCTGACAGCCAAAGCCACATGAAATAGGTAGTTTTTTATCGCGTGGGTTTTGTTTGAAACCAGTTACCACTGAAAACCCACGCGATAACCACTAGTTTTCGTGCATTCAAAACTCCAAAAAAACTTCCCGTCAGACAAGACCTACATTCAATGCTATTTCAGACATTTTAATAAAATGTTGGCAAATGCGTTAATTCCCTTCTTTTGCATGTTTAACCATTGCTTCACTTCCCTCGATTGTGTAAACTTGTTAAAGCCCCTGGTACCCATTTTAATGCCCAAAACCTCCTAAATTCACCAAAGAAACCCATGAAGATAGTGAAGGAGCCGCACATTGCTCCAGAACAACTGTTGAAAGCCATCAATTCAACCAAAGATTGAAGAAACCCTTTTAAAAGTCGATACCTGAATTCAAAAATGTATTCTTCTGAGATTCAAACCTACAACTAAATTCAAGAAACCTTTTTAAAAGAAAAAGAATCAGTCCAAAATCAAGAAATTAAGAAATTAAATTGCCCAAAAGTTCCAGAAACAGGCCAAACTCTGGTAAATTTTTTCCAAAACCCATAGTTGTCTGTTGCGCAGTATTTTCAAAGAAATTTATCAGTTTTTCACAATTTAATGATCAATTTCAAGTTCTAAAAGGCCAAAAATCCTCTGCAGGTGCCCTAATCTTTTGTAAATCCTTTTGCAATAGAGTTTTATCCCATTTTGTAGTAAAAAAACTCATAAAACCACTGTTTTCTTTTTTATGCCAGTTTCTAAAGCCTCGGAACTTATTTGAGAAATCTAATTAAGCGTAAAATCCAAAACGACATTCTATTTTACTGAATTTTCCCAATCAAGCCTCTGTTATAGTAAAATTGCCTCTAAATACAGTTTAAACTTGCAGAAGCCAATCAAAATGCCTAAAAAATAGGATGTAAAAAATCTTGAAGGTTCTAAAACTCCTAAATCTACTCTTTCCATGACTCCAAATACTGCAATTGTAGTCAACACATTACAACTCCCAGTTGTTGATATTGAGCATATTCCCTTAGCTGATATTGACTACAAAATATCTGATCCTATAGTTGAATTCAATATGTTAGATATCCATAACTGGTGTTTTGAAAAATCTCTAGATGATCATGGAGAAGTTCATATTTGGGAATCCAATCTGCGCAAATATATAGTCCCCTTGACTCACCCTTGTTAAGAAATTATCAGATTATGCCACAAGTACTACATTCCTGAACGAAGAGCTATTGTGAATGCAAATAAAGAGGTCCTATTTACCATTACTGCAGAATAAATAAACCAAATGTTGCAGCTTCAACCAGATCCCCAAGCAGTTCCTTTGTCTATTAAAGCCCTCACTAAGCTATACATTGGCTTAGAATTTCCTAAAAGGTTTATGATTTTTCAGACTTTTATGCCTCTGCATGTTGAAATTCCTAAGTTAAACCCTCCATATTCAACTGCCAAGTTCCCTAAAGGTTCAAGGCATATAATATCCATGTTATCCTTCATACTTGGGTATTTCACTGATGAGCACACAGATGACTCTATCTTGGGATTTTTTTCCACCTTTTCTCCAGGTCAACCACCTTCAGTTATATTTGACTATGTTGGTTTCATTGCTGATAGTATTCACCATTAATTGACTAATTTATAGTTGGAAGGAGTATTCAGATATACCTCATATATTTTCCACTTGTTTCTATTATTCCAATCAGAGAGCTTTCCAATTTCACTTCAAAAGTTGGATATAGAAGGAAAACCCCTATCAATTATCTTTTGGACATCTATACTTAGAAAAAAAGGCATATAATTCAATTATTCAGAGTTTGCAGAGATGTTTTTACATCCATTGATCACCATCTTGAAAAAAACAGAGCATCCAAGAATCAATGAGGAAATGAAGAAAATATTGCAGCTATCATAGCAGAGCAAAGTGGGTGATTGGTATTTGTATGATAAATTCACTGAAATCATAGTTTTTGTTTCTAACTTGTTGCCTTACAAGTTACCTAAGCATCCATAAATGAGGATCTTTGCCTTAGAGTACATTAGACAGATCCTAAATTTAGATTCAATTAATTTCATAGCAACCAAAAAGAAGATCCAAATCAAACTCAAAAATCAAATTGGGTCTTTTATATGTAATCACAGAGATGCAGAAAAGGAAGCAGCAAGTCAACTACTGGAATATAAATTAGAAGAAAGCTTCCCATGGAATTATGATCCACAAGGGATCTTAAGTAAACTAAGGGTAAAATGTAAATTAACACCCTTTATCCATGAATCAAAACCAAAAGTAGAGAAGTTTGCTAATCAAATTGAGTGGGTTGAAAACACTTTAATAGAGGTAGTTAACCAAAGGAATACTAGTCACACTTTGGAAATTTCGAAAAAGCCAGAGACATCCACTAAGAGAATCATAGAAGAATGAGCTTATACTATAGAGATTACAACAGAAATATAATTTAAGACCATTTACAACAAGAGGCCAAAACTGGATACAACACCTAAAGGTAAAGTAACAATATATGTTGAAGAAATAGAGACCTTGAATACCAACACTGAACAGCCAGAGACCAACGTAGCCACTGTAATGATCAGTGAGCCAAATCAGAATCAAGAACAATTGAATAATGAATATGCACAGATAATGGAAAGGAAGCAAAGTATGGAGGCTTCTTCCTCACATTTAGCTGAATAGAAGGATTTAGATATTAAGGAGAAATACAAGCAAATAAAATTGAAGAATGAGGAAATCAAAACTGAAATATATTCTCAGTTCTTAAAGAAAAATCCAGGTAATCAAAATAGATTCCTATCAGCATTTGATTATTCAACTAAAAATTTGATTATGTCAGTATTACAATGCATAGCATCAGTGCTAACTATAAAAATTTTGATATGGAAGTAGCTACAAAAAAAAATCCACGAATTAGATCAAATTAAGTTTCATAGGAAAACCTTAGAGATGCTCTATTCCACAGTCACAACAAAAGCTATGAGTGCTCATAGGCTTCAAAATACCATCTCTAATATGCAAGATCAAATGAAGATGGATAAAGCTTCATTATATGTAAAGGATCTAAGGATAAAGGCCTTAGAAGTTTTAGCATTACAGGTAGGATATGATCCTACAAACATCAAAGAAGCAGAAGCATTGGTTAAAAAGAAAAATGAGGATATAGCTGCCTTGAGGAAACAGCTCAAGCTTCCTCAAGGTGTGCATCCTCAGACAAAGGAATTTTTACAGGATCAAAAGGAAAAAGATAAAATGATGATTTTGGTACATGAACTGACAGCTCAAATTAAGGAAATGGAAGTACAAATGGACCAACTTGTCTAAGAAAAGGAGGCAGTAAAACAACAAGTGATTCCCGCAGTTATCCCAGTCATCACTGCAGCAGTGTCTTCCACTTTAGGAGAAAAGTTGGCACCCAAAGAGCCACTAGCCACTGCAGTGCCAGTGACTTTTTCAACAAATTCAGTAACTGAATCCTCTACAACAGTGTTGCCACCTACAAATGAAAGCAGTAAACTAGGAAAAGCAATGGAAGAGATTTCCTTGAAGACAAATTAAATCAACAAATTAATAAAGATAATTGAAAATCTAGAGAAGAAAAACAAATCAACTCAAATAGATGCTAAAATACATGAAAAAAATGCCCACAGATTAAGTGAAGAGGTAAAGAAGCTCCAAAAAGAATTAACTCTCAAGGATCATATATCATATATTAAAAATTACCTATGGAATAATGTAATTGAAGCCATCCATGATGTATGGCCTTCAATTCCGCTAATTGTTGAGCAGAGAGATTTATTATTGGCAGCCCAAGTAGAGATCCAAAAGACACAAGCTGATTTAGCTGATAAACCAGAACAGGCTGTAAGGTTAATCAATTTCCTCAACAGAAATAATAGACATGAACTAGAAGAATTAAAAATCAATGACATGACAACAACTATCCTAGAAATTAGGAAAGTTACTACCAAAAGAAATTTAATGAGACAGCTTGAAGAGAAATGTGAAGGAATGAATACTGCTATAAATAGATTCATGGTTAAATTCACCAATTTAAGGAAAAAGGGACTTCCTGATATCATGGTTATTAATGATAAGTTAATGCCTCAAAATTATTATGACAAGAATATAAGAGCATATGCCAAGGAGCAGGTGAACAAGCCAACATGTCAAGGTATTCCCACATGAAAAGTATTGTTAAAAAGTTTGGAAGATTTGTTTTATTTTGCAGTTTGAAATCAAACACTTATTTGTCATCAAGCCCACATTTTCTAGGTACACTGACGCTGATGAGAGTTTTAGGAAACTCAAAAATATTCAAATTCCTAAAAATGAGGATTGGCAAGCATTGACTGATTTGCTATGAAGAATGAAAAGCAAACAAATGAAGAAGAAAAAATATGTTTATTGTTTTCACTGTCAAAACAGATCTTACAGCAGTAGAGCAGTTTCACTGAAGTTAAAGAGTATTCGAAGATAAAGAGTATCAGTGAGAAAGAGTATCAGTGAAGTCAAGTTAGATTCAAAAAATATCTAAAGAGTCAACCAAGAGGACACATGAGGAGCCAGCTACTTCTTATCTTAAAATAGTTTCGATTTATTTTGAATAAAATAGGACAGCTTGCTAATTTGTTGAGTAGTTGTCACTATTATTGTTGTAAGATATTTTATTTTCCTAAGTTAATTCCTAGAAGTCATCTAGGATATTTTTTCAAGCATTATGTATAAGTACTTCACTCTTTTGAAGTATTTTTTTGTGGAATAAAAATTGCTGAAGATTTCTATAGATATTTTGTTGACTTGAAGGCTTTGGATTTTGATTTTGAGTAACATAATGAATCAACTATTTGGCATGATACTTCAGGATCCCTGTGATAAGATATCTGTAGTAAAGTACTCTCTAAAACTTGTCATTGTTATTCTTCTTTTGTTACATTCATACATCTGTGTTTAATTCTAAATCTGAATGTATAACTAGGAGTATTACTAAATGACATGTTAATAGCACCCTGTTTTTAACTAGTTATCATTTCTTTGTTTTCTTCTGATTTCTGGTGTAGGGAACCCTTAATTTCTCCCTCTCCCATTTTACCTCTATCTTCTACTTCCCTTTTCTGGATTTAAGGTTTCTCAAGTGCCCTTTATCCCGACCATACCATCTCAAAAAACCAATTTTCCAAGATCTCCAAGGCTTATCTATCTTTCCCTGCAGAAATTTGACCTTTTAGGCCTTGATCCCAGTTCTGTTAGCTTGACTTAGACTCCATAGCCCAATGGACAGGTAGATTTCCCTCTATCTACCCTCCAAGTGAAATTTTCCCACCAAATCCAAAAAAACCAAACCAAAATTGCACTTTAATAACTAGCCTAATATTAAAAAATTAAAACAAAGATAAAATTGAAAGAGAGAGCCCTCTCTGAGCCCTAGGAAGGCTAGATCCTAGAGTTTGAAGTAGGTTTTTGGTTACCTCTAGTATTCTTTGACTAAAAACCAAAATCCCAGAACTTAATAATTTACTGGAGTGATAACATTACTGGCGACCATACTGGGGACAGAACCAGTCCTCAGTCATAAAATTAGTCTTAAAGGAATCATTTGATTCATCCTTTTACTTTAAGATTGTTTTTATAGGTTGTGGGTATTGAAAAATTGTAATTTTGGCTTCTAGGAAAGTCTATTATACCACGTCTAATCCGGATCCTAAGCCTTCTATTATAGTATATAACCCATACCGAATTGCTAAAAAGAAAAAACAAATAGAAAACTTAGAGTCTGAAATCTCATTAATAAGAGTCAATTCATTACCAAGAGAATTAGTAAGTCTGCAAGATATTGATTTTGATCTGAAATTTGAGCATTCATTATTTAAAAGTAAATTTGAAAGTGATTTAAAAACCACTATTTTAGACCCTGCTTTTATTTCATTTTTGAACGTAAAACAAAAATCTATTGCAGTAAATTCCAAATCTAATAAAGCTGAATATCAGACCAAAGTTGAAGAAATTAATGTTACTATTCTAAAGGATATTGATGAAGCTATTGAATTAGCTCATTTATTGACTTATGCAAACAGAACTCCAGTTTCTCAATTACACACCACAATAATTCCAGCTAGAGATTCATCTATGTATGCTATTACATCATTCATAAATTCTTCTACCAGCTCATCTACGGATCCATTTATCCCTAAAATACCTCTACAACCCAGAGTATTATTTCCACCAATAACTTCATCCTCTATATCCATTAGTTCACCTTTTGATTTCTTAAATACATCATCCTCATTTACCAGCACTTCAAATACAATCTTTAGCTCATCTACTGTCATTTCCAGCATATCTCCAAGCAGTTCTACCTTACCTCCTAGACAAGCTAAGCTTCAAGCTATGGCTGCTAGATATGCTCCCCTTTTCCTACCACAACAACTTCATGATATGCCACAAGACTATCAAAATAAAATACCACTGTTTGATGGCACTACTCAATATACTTCTCAAAAAAGCATTGCTAAGATGGCAGACTTCCTTGAAATTTATGAAATTGATGATTCAGATGTTCAAATGAGATTGTTTGCTCAAACTTTAACAGGATCAGTTAACAAATTGTTTAAATATTTAGCTATTGGTAGTGTAACTAATTTAGCTTTATTTTTTACTTTGTTTTTAAATAAATGGGAAAATAAAAATAACCCCCTCCAAATTTTTTCTGAATTTGATTCTTTGAAAAGAGCTCCAAATGAGTCAGTCCAAGATTATTGCACTAGGTATAATAGTGTCTATAATTCTATCCCTGCAAATCTGAAACCTACTCCTTATTCAATTTTGCTCAAATTCCCTAATGGATTTGACATAGATATGGCTTACCAATTAATGGAAAGATATGCAGACACCTTATAAAAAATGAAAACTGATGCAGTTAGTGTAGAAGTGAACATTCTAGCTAGAAAAGCTAGACTTAGAAATGAAAGAAGAGTGATTATTAAAGAATAAAATGCTAATTCAGATACAAAAATGGATTTTATAGCTAAAAATTTATAAAGAGTGATTTATAGACTAGATAATATAGAGAGAAGACCTCAGTGGGATAACCAACAACTTCTCAGAAATCCCAATTTTAGAAAGAACATAAATTATGGAAAAGCAAAAGAAACATCCCCAGACCAAACAATTAGGCCACCATTCCAAGAGAACTATGCTAAAAGTTCTCAGAATAATAATGATGATGAGGATGATACTATTAATATAATGGGAATTGATGACAATAATACTATTTTCCTTACTCAGGAAGATCAAGAATTGTTTGAACTTCAATAGCTTAAATTAGATTCTACTGAACCCTTTGATTATAAGCAAGGTTATGACTATGCAATAAATGAAATACACAGCCAATATAAGCTTAGAAACAAGAAAAAAAATGAGCCTTATACTAAGAAATATTCCCAAACTCAGAATCAGAAAACAATAGAAGCCCCTAAAACAAAAGTTCTGCAAATTCTCCCAAGGGAAAATAAGCAAAACTCAAATTCCTCCCAAAACATTTCTAGTCCTAAGAAAGCATCAAGGCCTAAAATTTTTGATATTACTGATGAATTTTCTCAAGCTGCAAAAGATTCATAGAAATCTGATGCTGCTAAAGCTTCTTATTATGCAAAAAAATCAAATTTAGATGCCAAAAAACCTTATGTTGATCCTAAAATAGTAGACCCAAAAAACAGTTACTTCAAAAACATCTACTGATAATTCTAAGTCGGAAAAAACATCTACTACTTCACAAACAGTCCCTAAAAAGAAAGTTAGAAGTATTAAAACACAAGAAACACAAGCAGAGAATCCTAAAACAATTGAAAAAGAAAAAACAACTGTATAAAAACAAGACAAACCAACACAAACTACAGTTACCAAAGAAGAACTGATTCAAATCAGTAAAACTCAACCTGCAATCAACATACAATTAGAAATTGCAAAACTTAAAATACCAATTCCTTTGACTGAATTGGTAAGGAATGACTTGTATAAATCAACCATAACTAATACATTAAATGTGAATGATGGAAAAGACTCCATAAATCTAAATGATGATCAGCCATAGTTGATTTTTGGCCCAGATGTAAATGGAAAACATGTAGATGGTGTAGTTCCTCCATTTTATATCAGTCTCACTATTCATGATCAAATTCTACATAACACAATGCTAGATTCTAGAGCTTCCCACAATTTAATGCCAAAAGCCATCATGGAAAGTCTGAATCTAGATTTTACAAGGACATATAAATATTTGTTTTCTTTTGATTCAAGTAAAGTTAAATGTCTAGGTTTAATCAAGGATTTGTGTGTAACAGTAGTTCAATACCCTGGTAAGAGTATATTAATGGACATTGTAGTAGCTGATATCCCACCAAAATATGGTATGTTACTCTCTCGCTTATGGGGAACAAAGTTGTAGGGATCTCTACAATTGGACATGTCTTATGCTACTATATCAGTGTTTGGCCAACCTAAAAATTTATATAGGGAAAAATTAATGAATTACATGGTCAGTAGTGCTGAAAGATTTATAAACTACCCAATTTATTCTACACCAAATGGCCTTGATTATTTTATCCTATGTAACTCTAAAACAAATGAAATCCAAATTGAACTAGATAAAAAGAGAGCACCAAACAATGATAACATTTTTCATGAATCTCAATGGCATTTAGCCTTTGATGGTTTAGTGAATAAATTAGGAGCAGAAGTAGGAGTCTGGATGACAAATATGGAGACCAATCATTCTGAACGTCATGCTTTCAAGCTAAATTTCAAATGTACAAAAAAAATGGCCAAGTATGAATCCCTCATCCTAGGACTCCAAATCATTAGGAACTCAGGAGGAAAAATAATTTTAATCATGGGATATTCAGATTTGATCATAAAACAAGTAAATGGAGTTTATTCTGTTTATAATCCTAGACTAAGCAGATATAGAGACACTGTCATAGATTTAACTGATGATTTATTGGAATGTAAGTTTGTTGTTATAACTAGAAAACAACATATACAAGCTCATTGTCTTGCAAATTTTGCTAGTACATGCAATTTACTATTTCAACCGAATCACAGATATACTGCTGAAGTCAAACATAGGCCAATAATTCCAGATAATCTTAAGTATTGGCAAAACTTTTCTCAGGATGAACAGATTTATAAGTTTATGAACAATGAAGGAGAATTTCAGAATTGTATTATAGATACAGATTGTACTATAAATCATGATTTGGATTGTGAAATATATTTAAATAACTTAGATGTAAATAGAATAAAGTTTGATAAACCTACTAGATTTAGTCGAGCTGACATAGAAATATTAGAGAAAGTAGAGATTGAAGAAATTATTGAAGATGAATCAGATATATTGAATCTTAAGGATAATTTTTTAACTAAAGGTTTAACTCCATTAGAGGATATTTTTGACTCCAATGATGTAGCTAGAAAACCAAAAATGGAGCCAGTAATATTTGACATAGAAGAGTGTAACATTGGTACAGAGTCAAAAACAAAGATAATCAAGTTGTCCAAAATTTTACCTCAACAAGAGAAGGATAAATATATTGAGATTTTAAAGGAGTATCAAGATGTGTTTTCTTGGAGTTATGAAGATTTAAAATCTTATGATACAAACATAATCCAACATAAAATTCCAATAAAAGAAGATCAAAAGCCATTCAAACAAAAATTGAGAAGGATTAACCCTGTTCTTTTACTTTTGATTGAAAAAGAAGTTAAAAGAATGTATGATGCCCAGATCATTGCACCAATCAGATATTTTGATTGGCTTTCAAACCTAGTTCCTACAAGAAAGAAAACAGGAGAAATTAGATTGTGTGTTGACTTTAGAAATCTTAACAAAATATCCTTAAAGGATAATTACCCTTTACCTAAAATGGATCACATATTACAAAGGGTAGTAGGTTCCTCAAGGATTTCATTGTTAGATGGTTTTTCAGGATACAACTAGATCCTAGTTCAAGAAGAATACCAAGCTAAAACAAGATTTACTACTCCTTGGGGCACTTTTATGTATGTAAAAATTCCTTTTGGTCTAATGAATGCAGGAGCAACCTTTCAAAGAGCTATGGACATAGATTTTTCAAAGGAAATACACGAGTCCTTATTAATTTACTTAGATGACATTACTGTGTTTTCCAAAACAGATAATGAACACTTGGATCATTTGAGACAAGTTTTTATTAAGTGTAGGAAATATGGCATCTCTTTAAATCATAAGAAAAGTCTATTTGGATTAGAAGAAGGTAAGTTACTTGGACATGTAATCTCAAAAGAAGGAATTAGGATAGATCCTACTAGAATAGAAGCAATTTTGAACATCAACCCACCAATAAACATCAAAGGATTACAATCTTTTTTAGGTAAGATAATTGTTTTAAGAAGATCCATATCTAATTTAGTTGAGATAATTAGAGAATTGAATAACATGCTCGAACGAAATTCAGCTCTTAGATGGACTGTTGAGGCTAAACAATGTTTTGAATTTATCAAACAAGCCTTAACCAAAACTCCAGTCCTAATAAGTCCCGATTTTAAGAAATATTTCATGATTTTTTCATTTGCTTCAGAACACACCATTGTTGCAGCTTTACTGCAGAAAAATGGCCAAGGATTTGAACAACTCATAGCTTTTTTCAGTAAGGACCTTAGAGATGCCCTTTTGAAGTACAACACTATGGAAAAACAAGCCCTAGCCTTAGTTAAGGCCATTAAAGACTTCCGAGTTTATATTCTCTACTCACACATTATTGCCTATGTCCCAAATTCTGTAGTTAAAGACATTCTTACTCAAGATGGTCCTAATGGAAGAAGAGGTAAGTAGATTGCCACTATCTTGGAATATGACATAGAGATAAAACCCATCAAGCTCATTAAAGGTCAAGGATTAGCTAGACTTATGGCTGAATCCAATTGTAATGCCCTAGATATAAATTTTATTGCTCAAGTAGATGATCAAGAAGAGATGGCGACTCCATCGATCAGTGAAGCCTTTTCACACTCACCTTGGTATACACATATTATATTTGTACTCAAAAACTTGCAAGCTCCTCCTGGATTGTCAATAACCAAAGCTAGATTTTTAAAGCTTAAAGCAGTAAGATTTTGTATCTTAGATAATGTACTTTTTTTGGAGAGATCATAGTGGGATTTTACTAAATTGTTTACTAAAGGAAGAAGCTGACAAAATACTTGAAGAATTTCATGCAGGTGACTGTGGAGGACATTTATACTGGAAAATTACTGTTGACAAGATCCTGAGAGCTACTTTATACTGGCCTACCTTGTTTGCTGATGTCAAAAAATATGTTACTTCATGTCATAAGTGCCAAATTTTTTAAGGTAAGAATAAAATATTACCCCTCCCTTTAAAGCTGATTTCAACTGAAATGCCATTTCAGCAATGGGGTTTAGACTTCATTGGTGAAATTCACCCTCCCTCTTCAGGCCAACATAAGTGGATTTTGACATCCACTTATTATTTTACCAAGTGGATTGAAGCCATACCCTCCAGACAATCCATAGATACTATCATTATTTCCTTCCTAGAAAACAACATCCTTTTGAAATTTGGATGCCCTCAAAAGATAATTACTGAAAATTCAGTAGCATTCAAATCCAAGAAAATGATTGACTTTTGCCACAAATACCATATTACCCTAGGCCACTCTGCTGCATATTACCCCCAAGTTAATGGCCTAGTTGAATCCTCAAACAAAAGCCTTGTAAATATCATCAAAAAGTTAATTGAAGGCAATAAAAATACTTGGAATAGGAAGTTATTCAATGCCTTATGGGCAGATAGACTTACTACTAAGAAATCCATTAGTACTTCACCTTACCAACTACTTTATGGAATGGATGTTGTTTTTCCTTCCTCCCTAGGTGTACCAGTGATGAAAATTATCCAAGAATTACAGGTTGAAACAAATGACATCCAAAGAAGGATAAATCAAACTATTCACTTGCAACAAACAAGGGAAGAAGTTTATATCAAATCTCAAGTCATTCAGGATAAGATCAAGAAAATCTATGATAAGAAGACTAAAGAGGATGATTTTTACTTAGGATATAAAGTGTTAAAATGGGATTCCAGAAGAGAAGACAAAGGAAAACATGGAAAATTTTATTTTCTATGGAAAGGAACTGATGTAATTTGTGGATATAGAGGTAGTAATGCTTTCCTTCTGAAAGAATTGGATGGAACATATCTACAAGAAGGACCAGTTAATGGTAGAATGTTGAAGCACTACTACTCCCCTAAGTTAACCAATAGTTAGTTTTTATTCACTTTGATCATTGTACATATACATTTCAAAGTTTAGATTGGATTAGATGTTTCCTTAGCAAAGTTGAAGCCCGAAGATAAGGCCCTAAGCTTTAGAAAAGTGAATATCATGAATATTAATAAGTTGTAGATATCAGGAGATATTCACAACATCATCACAGTCAAATTTCAAAGGCTACTAGTCTCATAGTTCTAGATATTTCACCTGGAAATGTCATCCCCATGTGGAGCCACTGTTAGGGTCCTATAATAATAGGGTTCATAAAATTTTGAATTGACTTTGATAAGTCCTGTAAATATGTACATACCTTGCCTTCTGCAAGATGTTTTCCCATATTTTTAAGAGATGAAAAAATAATAAAAAATAAAAAAGAGGGTAAAAAGTCCTAAAAGAAATATTAAAGGACTTAGAAAAATATAAACCCCAAAAGAAAAGAAATAAGTCCTAAAAGTGAGCAAGTCCAAATGCCACTAATTTTACTTTTACTGCAAGAATGATGATTATATGCAGAGTGTCAATAAATTCTATAATCCATGATCAGTTAAACAGTTTAATCTTAACTTTTCATACTTTCAATTTCATGTTTTAGATAGAGAATCAACATTTGTCAAACAGTTTAAAATTGAAAAATCAGTAGATAGGTAGAGAATAATGAGGAGCTCAACAGTTTAATCTGAGCCCTCGGATGAAATAAGGTAGATTTAGATAGTTTTATTCTTTGAAAGAAAATGTTTTAAGGTTGCAAGCCTAAATGCACCTGCAAAATGAAGAAAAATTGTTAGAAATAGAAGTTGGGTAGGTAGAAAGCAGTGCAGCAATCATGTAAATAATACATCATCGGAAAAAATCACTAATTTCCCCTTCCCTATAAGTATTCATTATTCTAAGCTATTAGTCAAACATGCTCAGAGCATTTCTCTGACTTTTGTTGGGACCGGACCCAAGGCTTTATGACTACTTAGTTAAAAATATTGAGTTCTTATGCTAAATCCTCATTTATCATCGTTTACCCTTCATTCATGTATTAAAACCCCTTTTTCCTAAGAAAAAAACACATCCTTACTTAGTAAAATTGTAACCCCAGAATAATTAACTTCATCCCTTCATAAGCATTCATAAAATCCCACAAAATCACATTTATCCTAAGTATTAGTGAAAGAAATATAAAGATGAGCAATGCTTGATTTTGTACTATACTTAGAGATAATGTGTATTTTGTTTTACGCTACCCTTTCATATTAACCTTTAACTTATTTTATTAAATCCCTAAGAAATACCCTTCCTTATTTATTAATTTCATTATATCTAAATACTTCAAAAATCCCACTATTATAAACTTTTGAACAAAGTCTATTATCCCATGTGCGTAAATGAAAAACCCAAAATATAAAGCCCTTTGGTCTAAAAGATTATCATTATTCTAATGTATCCTATCCCTATAGTATTTAAACTATCAAAATGGTTGAAAACTAGATAAATACATATATAGCACTCACACAATAAAATTTGAAACATTTAACTAATGTTTTAAATAAAAAACGATAAACCCACATATACCATCATTAAAACATATCATATATGTTTTATATCATTTACCCCTTGGCCATATTATAAAGTTTTTAAACATATTATAGCCCCTGCCACATATTAACCCTTCCGCTGCATATAATAAGACCTGGTCCCACCTTTCCACTCCAATGCAATTCCCGAACAAATCCTCACCGTTCACTTTAAACTTCTTGATCCGACGGTCGGAGGATGATATCACGTGGAAAATATGCCCGACCGTCTGATAGCCAAAGCCATGTGAAATAGACAGTTTTGTATCGACCCCTCCCCTCCACGTGGCCTATCCTAATTGGATCATGTGGGTTTTGTTTGAATCCACTTACCACTGAAATCCCACACAATAGCCACCTTTTTTCCTCCATTCAAAACTCCAAAACCACTTCCCTCCATACAAGACCTGCATTCAATGTTATTTCAGACATTTTAATAAAACCTTGGCAAATGCGTTAATTCACTTCTTTTTCGCGTTTAACCATTGTTTCACTTCCCCTGACTCTATAAACCTGTTAAAGCCCCTAGTACCCATTTTTATGCCCAAAACCTCCTAAATTCACCAAAGAAACCCGTGAAGACAGTGAAGGAGCTGCACATTGCTCTATATCAACCGCTGAAAGCCATCAATTCAACCAGAGATTGAAGAAACCATTTTAAAAGCCGATACCTGCATTGAAACAGGTATTCTTATGAATTTCAAACCTGCAATTAAATTCAAAAAATATTTTTAAAAGAAAGAGAATCAGTTCAAAATAAAGAAATAAAGAAATTAAATTTCCCAAAAGTCCCAGAAACAGGCCAAACTTTGGCAAAATTTTTCCGAAAACCCTAGTTGTCTATTGCGCGGTATTTTCAAAGAAATTTGTCAGTTTTTCATAATGTAATGATCAATTTCAAGTTCTAAAATGCCAAAAATCCTCTGCAGGTGCCCTTATCTTTTGTAAATCTTTTTTCAATAGAGTTTTATCCCATTTTGCAGTCAAAAAACTTAGAAACCCCTGTTTTATGTTTTATACCAGTTTCTAAAGCCTAAGAACTTATTTGAGAAACCTAATTGAGCATAAAATCCAAAAGGACATTCTATTTTGCTAAATTGGCTAATAAAGGCCTTATAAGATTTAGTATTATAGGTAGGATATGATCCTATAAACATCAAATCAGCAAAAGCATTGGTTAAAAATAAAAATGAGGATATAGCTGTGTTGAGGAAACATCTCAAGCTTCCTCAAGGTGAGCATCCTCAGACAAAGGAATTTTTACAGGATCAAAAGGAGAAAGATGAAATGATGAGTTTGATACTTCAACCGACACCTTAAATTAAGGAAATGGAAGTACAAATGGACCAACTTGTCCAAGAATAGTAGACAGTAACAGAACCAGTGATTCCCACAGTTATTCCAGTCATCACTGCAGCAGTGCCTTCCACTTTAGGAGAACGGTTGGCACCCAAATGGCCACTGGCCACTGTAGTGCCAGTGGCTTCTTCAAAAACTTCAGTAATTGAATCCTCTACAACAGTGTTTCCACCTACAGATGAAAGCAATCAATTAGTAAAAGAAATGGAAGAGATGTCCTTGAAGAAAAATGAAATCAACAGATTAACAAAGATAATCGAAAATCTTGAGAAGACAAACAAATCAACTCAGATAGATGCTAAAATACATGAATAAAATGCCCACAGATTAAGTGAAGAGGTAAAGAAGCTCCAAAAAGAATTAACTCTCAAGGATCAGATATCATATATTAAAAATTACCTATGGAATAATGTAATTGAATCCATCCACAATGTATGGCTTTCAATTCAGGTAATTTTTTAGCAGAGAGAGTTATTATTGGCAGCCCAAGCAGAGATCCAAAAGACACAAGCTGATTTAGCTGATAAACCAAAATAGTTTGTAAGGTTAATCAATTTCCTCAACATCAAGAATAGACAGGAACTGGAAGAATTAAAAATCAATGATAGGAAAAAAACTATCCTAGAAATTAGGAAAGTTACCACCAAAATAAATTTAATGAGACAGCTTGAAGAGAAATGTGAAGGAATGAATACTGCTATAACTAGATTCATGGTTAAATTCACCAATTTAAGGCAAAAGTGACTTCCTGATATCATGGTTATTAATGATAAGTTAATGCGTCAAAATAATTATGACAAGAAGATAAGAGAATATGCCAAGGAGCAGGTGAACAAGCCAACAGGTCAAGGTATTCTCACATGAAAAGTATTGTTAAAAAGTTTTGAAGATTTGTTTTATTTGCAATATGAAATCAAGCACTTATTTGTCATCAAGCCCACTTTTGCTAGGTACAATGAGGCTGATGAGAATTTTAGGAAACCAAAAAATATTCAAATTCCTAAAAATGAGGATTGGCAAGCATTGACTGATTTGCTATGATGAATGAAAAGAAAACAAATGAAGAAGAAAAAATATGTTTACTGTTTTCACTGTCAAAACAAAATTTTCAGCAGTAAAGCAGTTTCACTGAAGTTAAAGAGTATCAGTGAGAAAGAGTATCAATGAAGGCAAGTTAGATTCAAAAAATATCTAAAGAGCCATCCAAGAGGACACATGAGCAGCCAACTGCTTCTTATCTTAAAACAGTTTCTATTTATTTTCAATAAAATAGGACAACTTGCTAATTTTTTGAACAACTGTCACTATTATTATTGTAAGATATTTTATTTTCCTAAGTTAATTCCTAGAAGTCATCTAGGATATTTTTTTTCAAACATTGTGTATAAGTACTTCACTCTTTTGAAGCATTTTTGTGCGGAGTAAAAATTGTTGGAGATTACTATAGATATTTTGTCGACTTGAAGGCTTTGGATTTCGATTTTGAGTAGCAGACTAGATCAACTATTTGGCATCATACTTCAGGATCCCTGTGATAAGCTATCTGGATTAAAGTACTCTCTAAAACTTGTCATTGTTATTCTTCTTTTGTTACATGCATACATCTGTGTTTAATTCTAAATCTGAATGTATAACTAGGAGTATTACTACAGGACATGTTAATAGTACCATGTTTTTAACTAGTTATCATTTCTTTGTTTTCTTTTGATTTCCGTTGTATGGAACCCTTAATTTCTCCCTCTCCCGTTTGACCTCTATCTCCTACTTCACTTTTCTTGATTTAAGGTTTCTTAAGTGCCCTTTATCTCGATCATACCATCTCAAAAAACCAATTTTCCAAGATCACCAAGGGTTATCTATCTTGCCCTATAGAAATTTGACCTTTTAGGACTTCATCCTAATTCTGTTAGCTTGAATTAGACTCCATAGCCTAATGGACAAGTAGATTTCCCTCTATCTACCCTCCAAGTGAAATTTTCCCACCAAATCCAACAAAACCAAAACAAAATTGCACTTCAATAACTAGCCTAATATTCAAAAATTAAAACAAAGATAAACTTGAAAGAGAAAGCCCTCTCTAAACCCTAGGAAGGCTAGAATCTAGAGTTTGAAGTAGGTTTGTGGTTACCTCTAGTATTATTTGACTAAAAAAAAAAATCCCACAACTTAAGAATTTACTGGAGTGATAACACCTATGAATTTTCCATTACCCACTTGGAGTTTCTTTACGAAGTTTTCCTCTTCTTCTTCTAATACATAACCTGGTTCTTCCTTTCCTTTTCCTTTTGAAGTAGCTTTAAATGCAACTTCTCTAATACCTGAGGGAAACCCGTTTCTCATTTTATACGCTGTTAATTCCTATGTAGTTTTTCAACAAAAATATTCTTCAAGTCTTGCATTTATTCTATGGAATTTTTTTTAATTGAATTTAGGAGTTAGATCCCTTAATATTTTTTCAACCAGTGGTGATTCTTTTATATCTTCACCAACATTTCTCATAGAATTCATGATCTCTTCTACCCTAAGAAAGAAACCTATGATGCTTTCATCATTGTGCATTCTGAGAGTTTCATATTGAATTATAAGAATTTAAAGTTTGGAAATTTTTACCTTGGTGTCACCTTCATAAGTTTGGATGATCTTGTCCCATATATCCTTTGTGTTATTCAATGAATTTGACAAATTTTGATTCTACCAAGCTTCCCAACAGAGCATTGACAAACTTTGCATTGGTCTCATATTTCTTCTTTTATGCTTCATCTGTGGGAATGGAGGATGGATATTGATAGCCTCCTTCAATGATTCCAAATACATCTGCTCCAAGTGCTTATAGGTAAGCTCTTGTTCTTACCTTTCAGAAAACTAGATTGCTTCTATAGAGCAATGGTGTCCTGATAGATGTTTTCCCCTCTTGATTGCTCATCTTGATGAATATTCCTTCAAGCGATCAAGCTTCTTACGAAGGACCTCCTATGATACCAATTGTTAGGAAAAGTACTGGAGGGGTGAATCAGGACTTTAAAACTTGATTCATTTTTCCAATTTTTATTTCTCTATGTGACTATTCTAAAGCAAACCTACGTATGTACATGACTTATATGCATAAAAATAGCATATATCCAGTCAACTTATTTTTTAGTAAATGTAATATCTATTTATATTGAACTAGTATGTCAGTACTTCATCAACATTAGAGAAACAATAACCATGTGCAGTAAGAACGGAATAAAAAATCACACATAAGAAACACATATGAACACCATGATTTTTAGGTGGAAACCAAATGTAGGATAAAACCACCGTTGATTTCATCTCAACCTTATTTTTATTATGATGAAATAATTCTTAGAATCTTGTACTGGTGCATACTCATACCAGCACGCAGGCACCCACCTACAGAAGGCTACAACCTTCTCTCGTTCTCCAACGCCCATGGGAAGGGAGCTCCAACCCCCTGATTTGATTAACAACTAGTACTGGAAGGAAGCTTTGACTTCCTTACTGAAGGCTCCAACCCTTAGCACCTACGTTGACAACACTTCATAAAATTTCACACTCGATCCATGTGATTTAAAACATCACAACTTGTAGGCCACTTTTCATCAAATTTTCATACTTGACGCACTACCATTATTTAAGCTCAAAATAAAATAACAAAAATGAACCCAAACACTGCATCAACTGACTAAACCAGCATAAAACCCTTATCAACCAAATTTCATAATATATACACTACTATTATCTAGCATATCCACATGTATACACAAATTCCTTGAAGTACACCTGCGTACATATCTCAAAGCATTGAACCCTGAAATGGAATCACTATCATTATGAAATAAACATTGAGTTATATAACCACTGAATCATTCTGAAATAATCATGGAACCATCACATATATTCTATCACATGCATCTAGTAGCATCATCACTCCTCAATATATCAATCCACAATCAATTCAACTTCAATCATCATAGTTAAAACCATATCATCAAGTAAGACTTCATTGATAAACAACAAAAAACTCAACAAGAATGATTAAATAGATCACATATCATATTAAGGAAAACCCTAGAATATATATGTGCTTCCCATAAAGCACTTCCATGTGTACACATTCCCTTCATTAATCAAAATCGCATACAGATATGCCCAAACTATAGAATAGACATGAAACTTACCAAAATGAGACCCATGTATGCATGCCTATTTTAGCTACAAATCTTCAATATTTGACTTATACCTTTTTTTCACATTAGACCTTCATAAAAAAACCATATATCAGCATACATAATAAAACATGCATCAAACATTAGTATCACAAGCTAAACTAATCCATACGTAAATTATCAATGTATAGTCATTTCAGATCTATTGGATAGGATCCATCATCATATTCCCAGGTGCACACTCATTTTATAAAAAACACTCATTAATAACCCGTACCATGCACACTTTCTTAAGGTCAAACTATTCATCAAATACCTGTCACTTTCACACAAAATTTTTTGATCTTTATCTTCTTATATAGATTAGGCCTTAGCAAATACCACAGGTCAAATTGATAGTAAGGTCAATGGTATTCCTGGACAGGATAAAATATTCATTGACAAGCTCATTAATATGGGCCAATACCATGGTAAAGACCCTTGGTATTTGGGATACCATAGTGTGGAAACTGTATGAGATTCCTCTTCTCCATACCCATGTCTGTATAGGGCTTTTCTTCATAGAAATAACATGTATTTATTCAACATATCACCTTGAACATTCTTCTATCCCTGAACTATTATGCCTTTTCTTACTCTCTCTGTCACATGTGAAGTGGCCTGCAGACTTATCTTGTTATCAATAAGTTTACATATTCATCAAGTAGGTTGTCATCAAGGACAACCCATGAAGTAGGTTTCCATCAAGGACAAAACGTTTCATAATTCCAACAAAAATATTTAATACTAATGGATATATTTGGAACGAAGTATTGTACACGCCAACTGGAGATCATATGACCAAGTTATGACCCCAGGAAGCTATATTCCCAACTAACCCTAATAGGGCCCACAAAATCTTGGTGTTCCATATCCTAAGGTTAGGTTTTAGGTTTTTTAGGGTTTAATTTTGACATTCAATAATAAAAATACCTTTGAGCCTCATCGTAACACAATTAAGAGGCATGTAGCTACCACATATCTTCCTAGAGATAACCTACCATCGCTTGAGCTAGTTTATTTCCATTGTGTATGTAAGCATATTTGAATTCATTGATATTAATGAAATGAGAATTTATTTTTGTTGCATCTCTATGTTTATGATTATATATATATATATATATATATATATATAGATATTTTTTTTGCATTGCTTCATAAGTCTGGATCAGTGGTATCATAGTAGTTTTTGCTTTCTCTTTTTTTCTTTGCATGTCACCAATGAGGTCAGGGTATAAGGAGCTAGGGCTATAACTACTTGAAAATTTTCAAGGCCAGCCTCACAAACCCCAACGACCTCCAATGGCAAAAGAAATGAAAGACGGGGGAGCAAGAAATCCTTTCGAAATATTTTTCAAAGAAGCTCTTGAGTGACAAATGAACGTGATGATGGACAAATTTTCCTAGATCATTCCACGGCTACCCACAAACCACACATATTCATCTAATATCCACTCTAGAGGTGACACTCCCTTTAAGGTACAAGTCAAATTTGACATTCCCATTGAAGGTTAGATAGATGCAGATTTCAATAAATGGTTAAATTTGTTAGAAGGATATTTTTAAGTACATAATTTTTCCAATAGGGAGAATATTAATTTTTCACTCCTTAAATCCCCCCCACCCCGCCCCGCCTCCCGCACATCAAGGATTGGTGGGAAGCCTACTATGAGAAGAAGGATGAGGGGGAACCCTCTCTATTTTTAGTAGCACCCATTAGGAATTATTTTTTAAACGCCATCAAGGAGGATTATTAATCTGTCAGGAGCTTTGAAGATAAATACACCACAGTACGAAAGTGAAGGGACCAAAACATGCTAGAGTTCACAAATATTTTTCATAAACTTTGCACGAAGTTGGGTATCAAGGATTCTGAGTGAAATTTGGTACTCAAGTACCACAAATATCTATATAAGTACATCCAGGATGATATGGAGTTCGTGGACATCTCCTCTATTAGCATCGCCTATCTATACACTGTCAATATTGATTAGAAATTTAAACAAAAGAAGCGAGATTTTGGATATGAAAATCTGAAGCAAGGGAAAGGCACCCCCAAACTACAGAAAAAAGAACAAAGACAAGTCAGAGTGACCCACGAAAACCCACTGAAGCCACAAGAAAAGAACAACACCACGAAGAAAAAGAAGGACACATGAAAATGGTGTGAATTCCCTAAGAGCCCCACTAACAACACAAGTGAGTGTCAGGCCATGTAGTCATTAGTGGTCGGGCTGAAGGATACAAATTCATATGAATGTTATAAATTTGAGTTATAAAATCACAAGGGGAATGAAAAAGGGAAGAATATTATCTATGTGGAGTCCAGTGCCACCATTTCCAACATAAATGTCCAACAGATTGATCCCAAAGATCCAGAGGAGGGGGAGCGTCTCTTCCACTCACATATGTGGGTGAAGGGTTCTACATTGTAGTTCATTATTGACAACGGGAGCCAAAATAACCTCATTTCAATATACTTCAGGAAGTGGTTGGGCCTGTCTACCACACCACACCTGCAACCATGCACCATCGAGTGGCTTCAATAAGGATGAGATCTCCACGTCAGTTGGTAGTGTCGCCTACCCTACAACATCAAGCCCTTCACATATGAGGTACTATGTGATTTTTCTCCTCTTGAAGTGTGTGATGTATTATTGGGTGAACCATGATTTTGGAAGCTTTGTGCAGTGTATGAGTATAGGCCTCACACTTTTTCGGATTGACTACAAAAATAATAAACCATTTACCTGGAGGAATAAACATAAAAATCCAACAACAAATCATAAACATAAACACAATGTTTATCTGGGAAAACCCCAAATCTGGGGCAAAACCAAACCAATGAAATTTCATTAAGCATTGGCCAAAACCCTTGCCAATCCGGCCAAGTGAGCCTTCATCGCTCACCTTCAGGCCTACATTACAATGAAGTCCTCACAGTCTTTTATAGGCTCCATTACATGCAATACCATGGGCCAAAAAACCATGGGTGCACAATACCATGTGCCCCAAAACCATTGCTATTTACCCTAGTCAACATTGACTCTATCCCGAGTCAAGTTTACCAAATAATTCCCCCCTTAAACTTGACTTGGGGTTTCTTGACTAAATCCAACCAAAACTGCTAAGTGAGACAAACCCACTCACTCTAGCTCTTCCCCCCTCAAATTTTTACCCAGGGTAGTTGTTAACTTGGCATCCCCCCTATCACCGAGGTCTAACCTAGACTTTACCAGTGATTCCCCAGGGGTACGCATGCCATACCAAGTCTTACAACAGTATGCCAATTTACATGTAAAAATTAACTCCATTATAATAAATTTTTTTTCTTTCATTATTGTTGTGTTTGTACATATGAAATCAGTGTACATATAAAAAAACCCATCTGCCAGATTACATGGGTCACCAGCCGCTGTAACCGCTAGTACTCTAGGAGTTCTCTTTAGATACATGGTTGATTAATTAATTAATCCTAGTGCATATATCCTCCCTCATTTTGACATATTGTTCTCTCCTAGCACAGCAAAATTAGATGGCTTCCCTTTTCAAAATGTGGCAACTTCATCTTTGTCATGATTACCAGTGGCATATGCTTGCTCGGATCCAACTGTAAAACAATGTAAGACTCGTAACAGAACATCATTTTCATTTTCATTGACGATGATGTCCAACCATTTTCCACCACAAAAATTAGATCTCTCTTTTTCCAACACCGCTGCATCATAGCCATCTAAAGTATCTAAAATTAATACTCCTTCGCCATCAAGGATTCCATGCAAGAACTTGTTTGCACACCTCTGTCACCTACACTAGAGAAATAAATGACTTGTATCTAAACAACGAATCTTGGTGTTTACTGATCCAACTAATCCATAAATATCAATCACTGACTCGACAAACTCAAATGGCTTCCCGTCTCCACTTTTATTTTAGGCACAATATTTCTACAGTGTTGGACGAATTTCGGCTACCTTTTCATACATATAAAGTGGCTTCCATAGGTATAACTCATCCACACTTATGACCCTTTCACTTGGGTCGTTTCTTGACCTATAGGCCATCATTCGATTTGAATCCTCTTGGATATCGCTGCAAAATGCATCTCCATGTCACTGCCAACATTCGATTTGCAAGTCCCTTCACGAATTCCTCAACATGCTGGAACTCTCTTCGATCACTGCTCAACCCAACCACCATATCATAGATTGGCTTTAGTGCAGATCAAAACCATGTGATTCAACCAACCATCAGATGGTGATCAGGGCATCACACGATATATGACAACAACAGGCTCCATGCAGTCTCTAATTTAAGAATGCTTCATCGAAAATTCCATGACCGTGGAACTGTTTATGTGATCTCAAATCTATGTAGAACAAGCTTGACATCAATTTCTTTGGCGTAGATTTGGACGTTAGGAGAAGCCCTTCTCAACTCCATTCCCCACTGATCTGAAGCTTCCAACATTCACCATGGGAAACACTTTCAATATATGCTTCGGACTCACCTTCACTGAGAAGAATCCAGATCCAGATCTAAATTCGATTTCCTCTTTTCTAGCAACACCATGTTCATTACACTAGAAATTTCAAATACATGTTGCATCCTCTTCCACCATCGGAGTCCTCCATGGGATTCCCTATTATTCCTCTGGCTTATGCTATCAACAGATCCATGAACTCGCTTATGTTTTCAAGCCCATGTACTCGATTGTCCACCCAACACACACTCGTATTCCTTGGCGATATAACTTAGTGCTACCTTTGAAAATTTAGATCGAGCATGTCACTTTGTTGATCTGTAGTTAGATCTCTCCATTCACCAAGCCATATAACCCTTAGCAAAAAAACAAGCCAAAATTCCTTTGATACCAGTTGTTAGAATTTATGGGAGAAATAATAAATAATTGTCGAGAGGAATAATAAAACATAACCAACAACAAAACACATAAACATAAACACATATGTTTATCTAGGAAAACCCCATATCTAGGGCAAAACCCAACCAATGAAATTTCATCAAGCTTTGGCCAAAATCCTGGCCAATCTGGCTAAGTGAGCCTTTACTGCTCACCTCTAGGCCTACATTAAAATGAATTCCTCACAGTCTTTTATAGGCTCCATTAAATGCAATACCATGGGCTAAAAAACCATGGGTGCACAATACCATGTGCCCCAAAACCACTGCAATTTACCCTAGTCAACATTGACTCTATCCCAAGTCAATTTTACCTAACAACACTATGATTATTTCTTTGGGAAATAGGTTGTATAGGATATCTCAGGTAGCACCGCCTACCACCTTCCCTTTAATCTCCACGAAGAAATTCAGTAAGATCGTTTCCCATAATGGGAAATTTTTCTTTCTTATGATTCACCCTTATGGAAAGAAGGATATTGTGGCCACATCCACGACATCTAGATACGGCTCCTCCACATGGTAATAATGGATGGGAAAGTTTGTGGAGGAGTACAAGGACATCTTCACCTCACCCATGGGGGTACCCCTGCACTGTTAGGTCAAGCACTCCATCGATATGACCACGAGAATTCCACTACCCAATGGAATTTTCTACGAGTGTTCTCTTCTAGAGAATGACCAAATCAAGAGGTAGATGCAGGAGTTGTTGCAGAAAGGGTACATTAGGCCAAGTTGATCACCATGTGGGAGCCTGATCATGTTGGTAAAAAATAAGGATGGAACCTGAAGGCTCTGTATTGAATATCGAGCACTGAATAAGATCATTGTCTCAGATAGGTATCCATCCCACTTGAATTATCTGTATCACCAGGAACCAATTGAACCCTCCAATGTGTGGAATACTTCCTTCAAATCTAAGGAGGGCCTTTTCGAATAGTTGGTCATGCCTTTCAAGAATTTCCCCGAAAAATTCATGAGCTTGATGGATGCGACCCTTCACCAATTCATTTGTGGTAGTATATTTGGATGACATCCTAATCTTTAGTTAGAATTGGGAAGAGAACCTACACCATATTCGACAGGTCCTCCAAACTCTGCGACAACACAAGTTGTGTGCCAGTTTAGAGAAATTCACTTTTTGCATGACCCGCGTTCAATATCTAGGGTAAATGATTGATGAGATGGATGTGCATGTTGACCCAGAAAAGACACAAAATATTTGGGATTGTCCAACCAAAACCACTCTAATAAATCTCCACATCTTTTTAGGTCTTGCCAATTTCTACCGTAGATTCGTGTTGGGTTTCTCTCATATCACTTGTATTAGTATGAAATTTCTTGGAAGGTGTACCAAAAATATCTCACTTAAGTCACATGTGAAAAGTGACCCTAATAACAATTGTGGCTTCTTATACTTCAGATATGCAATAAGAATGTGAGAAAAACCTGCAGAAAAATAAATGTATGTGATCTAAAAGAACAAACAACAAAAATGAATCTAATGTAATAACCAAATTATGGAAAAGCTTTGAAATAATTGATATTTTATTAATATCACCTGCTGAAGGATATTTACAAAGGGTTATAAACCCCCCTCCATTGGATGGGGCCTTTGATGTCCTTGCCGCTTTAGTATTCAGACCTTCCTCTCTAAATGTGTGAAAACCCAAACAATATCTAGAACTCAAATGGGAGTTGAAAACGTATGAGATGATGATGGCGACGATGATAGTGATCATGGTTAGAAATGATTGAAAAACCCTCTTATTTATAGAAAAGTGTTGGGTTGATCTAAAAAATGGAAAATAATAAAATATTAATGAACAAAATCTAGATCTAACCATTAGGAATACTTTATTATATTTTTGGAGAGGGAAAAGATATTCAAAAAAGTAAAATATCTTTATTTATAAATATTTAACAAATAAAATGATTTATTAAATATTTTGCGAATTATAAGAAAAATGTGAAAATGAAATAATTATTTAACAATTATTCCAAGAATGGACTTAAGGAAAAATAAATAAATAGTGATTTATTTAATTATTCCAAGGTGATTTAGTGAAATGTGACAAGGAATAATTATCAAACAATGATTTAATAATTATTCCTAGAGAAAAATTTAATAAATAATGGTTTATTTAATTTCTCATGGGTTTTAATCATAAATAACTTAATAAAAGTGGTTTATTAAATTATTTCCTATAGTGAAAGTGATTTTACTATGGTAAAAATAGACTTACATGGAGTATTTCAATCCACCTAGTTAGAAATGGCTAGGTGATATATTTTGGTGGTAATAGATTCCCACCTAATGTACGAGTGTTAGGAGAAATTTTTATGACTGAAATATGTTGTAAGTTACACTTCCACGAGATATCGAGAGAGAGAGAGAGAGAGAGAGAGAACTGAAGTGATGCAAGGAAGGACAAAAATGGAGGGGGCGAGACCTACTAAACTGATATAAGTCTCCTTTTATTTTGGAGTACACGGCATCAAATGAGGCGGGGGAGGCATACCCACACACTCCGAGGTAACTGAGTAAAAAAAATAACGGTGAGCCCAATAATGTGGGATTGAGCTATAAGGTACATGATGCATGATACACTAGCATCAATGGGCCAAGACAAAATACAATGAATCACATAACATAATTCACCTGGAAAAACATAGGTCAGGAATGAATACAATAACATATAAGTATATGAGACATAATTCCCCTCAAGATGACATGGGGAGGGGGGACAAAAAATAAAGAAGCCCTTCTGAATAGGAAGTGGTTTGAAGACTTGAATGATCATCTGAATGACACATGGATGTTGTGGATGATGGAAGGGACTATAATTGAGCCCATCAAATCTACAAATCTGCATCTGAGGCTGGATCATAATCTGATGTCATCCAGGCATGTGGGGGGCTACCTAAAGGGAAACCCATGCATGAATTTTGGGACATCTCACACACACCCGGGAATAATTGGTATAATATATTGGCTCACCAGACCATCAAGTGTACAATTCTCAATCATGTGATAATGAAATGGAGTCGAGCACACAATAAACAACGAATCAATTCAAAGGGAAATGATGGTCCCCTTTTCTTGATCTGAGGCACCGAAAAATGATGGAAGTTGGAACCAAGGTATGCCGCACTTCAGGTCATTGTTCTGGAATGAATATGTTGAAGTTGATAGAAGAGGGCCTACCAAAGTTGAGGAAATAAGGAATCCTCAAGTAAGGCATGAGGGATCATAGTAGAGTGATTGATGGACTGACACGAGGGATAATAATGGAGGGGTATAAACTGAGAGGCAGACTGACAACTTTCCTTTTCAAAGCATAACATGCATGGGTGACTTAGAAGTGACTGACTCGATTCCTGACAGGTTGGTCAATTACTCATACAAGGGCTTTTCAATGATGGAACATTATAGTTGGAGGCCAAAAGGAGCAACACAGGATGAATGTGACAAGAATATGGATGAAATATTGTAACAAGACACAATGGGACTCAGAAAATACTCCATGAATGCAAGGGTGGCTCATCTCAGATGCTCTGAACAAGGGTGACTCGTGATGATGCCACATAGGATAGGCCTAGGGGGACCATAAAAAACATGAGTAAATAAGGGTTACTCATGATGAAAATTGACACATGAGTCGATGAGTGCTAAGGAAAAGTAGTAACAAAGTACAGTCAGCTCATATGACTAAATTTGGTTTGAATCGACGGCAATGTGAAACTTCGTGGAAAAAATGGCTTCTGGGTGAAATATCAAATTACCAAAAACAAAGGGAGACCCATTATAAAACTCAGTGAGAGATTTCCAATAGTGTTGATGGTTCATCAAACCTAAATACAATTTGGTCGAAATATGTGACAAAAAAACTAGGGTTTTTCCTATAAAAGGGCTTCTTGACTCCAAATCTAATTAATTTTCGTAGTGAGTTTTGGAGAATTTGGAGAGGATTAGAAGGTCCTAAATCTTGTGGATATCATAGCAGACAAACCGACCATTAGAATCCGGATCTACGAGTTGGAGGTAGGTGGACTAACCTTACTCTTCAATTTCAGTGGTTTAGAATTTCATGTTATGGCCTTAGGTTGTTGTGGGAGACCCTTGCTAATCCTCACAGTTGCAACACACTCTTGGGGGCTTGATCTGCAATCTCAAACCCATAAATAGGGACATAAAGTGCGTTGAATGTTATTTTAAAGGGTGGAACTGTATTTTTGGCAAGGATGAAAAGAAATATTGATGGCCTGTGGGAAGCAAAAGTTGAGGAATAGTGATGTATTCCTTTAACTCTGAACTGAAAAAACATAATGGTATTTTTAAAGTATGGTTGAGCTAAAGGTGTCATGGTGAGAACGAGATTTATAGACTCTTCTTACTGATATTTGGGGGAATTTGATAGTCTGACGGTTTTTGGCTTGTTATGGGGTTCTTTAGTTGTTGGAGAACCCATTGATGAGGGATAGTGAGCCCTTTCTCTTGAGGATAGTGAGCTAATGGGACCCATATTAGGAGGCATTTATGGTACAGGGCCACAAGATCAAGCTAACAATCTAGGACATATAATTTCTGAAAATACTGCCCCACTTGAGGATTATAGGGGAGATACATCTAGTGTGTAGTATTCCTATTTAGGAAAATCAGCAACATAGGCACCAAAAATGAAGTTTTCAGAACATTACGCTATAAAAATAAAGAAAAGAACATGGATCCATTATTTTATGTATTATAGCACCCAAATATACAAGGGGATGAGAAACAAATCATTCTATCTTAGTTAAACAAATCTCCCAAGCCCAATATATCCTAAAAACACTAAAACCCCATGACTATTGCAACACAGAATTTTGGAAGCATGTGAAAGCGTTGTTTAATGAGGGTTTTTGCTACCTAAATATAGAAAAAAAATATATCTACTGATATATTACTCAAAGAGTGAAAAAAAAGGAGATCTAGTCTCTTTTACAAAATCTCAAAATAACCCGACAAGGGTTTCTTTGAAGGGCATGAGATACAAAAAGTATAAATTGCAGATCTATGGATGAATCATCTTGTTTGACTAAATATATGCATATATATGGCTGAAAAGATAAATAAATGGCTGAAACTTATTCTTAACATCTTTCCGGGTGAAAGGCGGATCCTTTCACTACGAAACTAGCTCATCAACAGGGGTTTTGACACTTCCACTGCAGCACCATGAAGAATAATGAAGTTTGTCAAGAAGAATATGGTGTGGCTGAAGATGAATACTTGTCCCAATGCTATATGGTGGAAATGAACCCCAGAATAATCCTCTCATATTTCTTCAACAAGTCCTCCAAGGAAGAGTGGGGAATTCCCGCATGAGAATACCCTTGTACTAAACAGTACAACAAACCCAGGTAAATAGCTGAAGCATGCAATAAGTCATAAGACTCAAACATATACAATATTATGAATTCCTCTCATGGCTTCCATCCCTTCCCTTATATTCTTGGTGATCTCCCTCACCATTGGCCCCACTCATTTATGAGGTTACTTCCATGAAAAGATTCCTCCTCCAAAACTGCGTTGTTCCCACTAGCTCCACTATCTTCTTTGGCATTTTTGTTGATTTGGTCAACCTTGATCTAGTCCACATGCATTGCTCCCTTTCACACCCAAGGTGACTTTATTTTTCCTACCTAAACTGAACCACATTCACACAGGAAGTTTTTTATTACTACTAAAGAGCTTTAAGGGTATCCTTACCCCTTTTATTCTTCTAAACTAAAAATAGAAGTAACATATAATATTCCAATTAGGAATAAGCTAATTGGGAGTATTACAGTCCTCCCCTCCCAAAATTTTCTTGTCCTCAAGCAACAGTAAAGAAGGATGCTACAAGATCTTCTCTCCTTCCCAAGTGGCATCCTCATCAGGAAGATTCCTCCATCGAATCAGATATTCTTTGATCACCCTGCTCCTTAGGTACCTCTCCTGAGTATCCAAGATAGCCTCTGGTTGCAAAACTAGATGGCCCTCATCATCAATAGGTGGGAGAAGCATAGTGGCAACTACATGTTGTCCAATGGCCTTCTTGAGGTATGAGACATGAAAAATGCTATGGATATTGCTCCCAATAGGAAGCTCTAGATCATATTCTATTTCTCCAACTCGACGGATCACCCTGTATGGTCCATAGAATCGAGGTTTGAGCTTTTCATCCCCCTTATCCTTGAGTGTACACTGTCTACATAGCTGAAGAAAAAGATAGACCAAGTCATCTACCTCAAACTACCTCTCTATCCGACCATGGTCTACATATATTTTCTGTTGGTTTTGGGTTGTAGCAATGTTGTCTTTGAGAGCCCAGAGTATATCCTGCCTTTCTTGAGTCCACTCCTTTTCTCTAGGAGCTTTTCTTGCCCCAAACATCACATCAGCAAATGAAAGTGCATCATACTCATAAAGGGCTCAAAATGGGGTCATACCAATGGACATATGATAATTTTTGTTGTAACAATACTCCCCCAAATGGAGCCAATGCAGCCATGCTCTCTGCTGGCCCGAAACATAGTTTATCAAGTAGCCTTCCAACCACTTCTTTACTATTTCAATTTTTCCATTGGTTTGCGGGTGATAGCTAGTACTTGGTGTTAATTTAGTGCCCACTAAACAAAAAATCTCTTGCCAAAAGCCACCCATGAAGCGGCTATCCCGATCACTGACTATCGTATTTGGAAGGCCATGGAGTCTAAACACATCCTTGAAGAAAATATCAGCTACTTGTGAAGCAGTATACGGTGTATAAATAGCAAAGAAATGTGAATACTTTTTTATTCAATCAAAACCTACAAAGATACAATCCTTACCCTGAACTGTAGGTAGATCGGTGATGAAGTCCATGGACATACTCTCTCATTTCCCATCCAGAATAAGGAGTGGCTGCAATAATCCTGCGGGATGGTTGTGCTCTCTTTTGTTCTGTTGGAAAACTGCACACTCCTTGATGTGTTGGAGTACATCCCCCTTGAGACCCTTCCATGAGAATCTCTCCCGAATAGTCCGATAAGTCTTGGTCAATCCTCGATGCCCGCAAAGTGGGGAATCATGTGATGCCTACAAAATATTCTCCTTGAGCTTAGAATCTCTAGCCAAGAAGACTCGATCTCAGTAATATATGACCTCATCCATCACTCTATACCTCTCATCAGTCACCACTCCATCTAAGATCTCACATGCAAAGTTGTCTTTGGAGTATTCTACTAACAATTGAGCCTTCTAATCTGCATCTATGCTCATCAAGGACAATGTTGTTGACCTCCTGGATAGAGCATATGCCACTACATTACTCTTCCCTTTGACATATTCTATGTCAAAGTCATATGCTTGGATCTTACTCACCTACTTTTGCTGCCTCTCCTAAAGCTACTTCTCCTCAAGAAAGAATTAGAGACTATTATGATCAGTCTTCACTCGAAATCTATTTCCCACCAAATATTGTTGAAACTTAGCTAAAGCATTCATAATAGCCAACATCTCCTTATCATATATGGGGTATAGTCTCTCATGTGGCAGCAACTTTTGGCTTTCAAAAGATATGGGGTGTCCCCCTTGCATCAATACTGTCCCAATGTGTTCCCTTGAAGCATCAAATTCCAACACAAAGGGTAGGGAGAAATCAGGTAGGGCCAATACTGGGTAGCTACTCATCACCTCCTTGAGCTTATCAAAAGCTCTCTACGCTATGGGTGTCAAACTAAAAGCTCATTTCTTGGTTAGATCTGTAAGTGGTGCTTTTAGTTGAGAGAATCCTTTTACAAACTTCCGGTAATAGGTACATATGCCTAAAAATCCTCGAAGTTTTGTGAAATTATTTGGTTCAGGCCAATCTCTAATAGCATGGATCTTTTCTTCATGGAATCTTACCCCAGCCACTCCAATGATGTGGCCCAAGTAAAGCATCTCTATGAGCCCAAACTCACACTTGGAGTTCTTAGCATGGAATTGTTGTTCCTTAAGAATGCATAATACTACCACAATATGTTGTAAATTCTCCTCCCATGTGTGAATATAAATAAGAATGTCATAAAATAAGACCAATACAAACTTCCTCAAGTTACCATGGAAGATGTTGTTCATGCAAGATTGGAATGTTGCCGGAGAATTGGTTAACCCAAAAGGCATTATCGAAAACTCAAAATGCCCATAGTGACATTGGAATGTTGTCTTGGGGATATCTTGATCCCTCACCTTGATTTGATGATATCCCGATCTCAAATCAATCTTCGAGAAATACTTGGACCCTATTAGTTCATCCATCAATTCATCGATCCTTGGAATTGGATATCTATTATTCATGGTCTTTTTGTTCAATGCTCTATAATCAATGCACATTCTCAATGTGCCATCTTTCTTCTTCACCAAGACCACTAAAGAGGAAAAAGTACTAGTGCTAGAATGGATATGTCCTAAGGCCAAAAGCTCCTGAATGGCCTTCTAAATCTCATCTCTATAGGATTTGGGATGCCTATAGGGTGTGGTGATCACTGCTTGGATCCCTTATTCCAACTCGATAGTATGCTCAAAACCTCGGTTAGGAGGTCTTCCAGGTGGAATATCTCCAAATACTATAGAATATCGGTCCAAGATAGATTGTACATCTAGATGTACTGATGAATCCTTGCTCCCAGCTTCTGAAAAACACAGTTCTACTGCCCATTCTATGTCCCCTCTGTGCAAATTTTCTTCCATCTTGTGGGCTAAGACAATATGGGGTGGATAAGTGTGTATGCCTTTGATTTTTTGATGTTTTCCACTCCCCTTTTCTTTCCACTCCATATCTAAGGTTTCCCAATCAGTAGTAACCTTCCCTAAGGTGATTAACCACTAGACACCCAATATCACATTGGTTTCTGGAATATCAACCACAAAGAAGTGGTATGTCAATGTGTAGGTTCCCATAGTTATGGTTAATGGTAGAACATATTTGGCACACTACATGGTTCTAGCTCCTGGAACCAGAAATGAGAACCCCTCAAAGTCTTCTATGTGAATTCCCCTCCTTTGCACCAACTGTGTATCAATAAAGTTATGGGTAGCTCCACTTTATACCAATATTGATACTCTTTGTCCCATAATAGTGCCCCTAACTCTCAAGTTTATATACTTGGGAACTCCTCTCAAAGCTACAAGAAACCCTCCCATTGGAGAAAATGATTTTACTACATCTTCTATGGGAGGTGCACCTCCTTCTTCTAATACAATACTGGTCTTTTCCTCCTCATCAGAAAATATCTCAATGCAATGCGCTTTCCTTGCAACACATTGGTGGTTTGGTACCCATGGCTCTTGATAAGTGAAACTGAGTTTTTTCTTCCTTAGATATCTATTATCAAGAGATGTCCTCTCTTGATTCTCCTTTGGGCAAGAAGAAATATTTTTTTGAAAGGGTGCTTTGGCCTTGGGTAAGGCATGCTACAAATCCCTAGCCTTCTCCATAGCTTCCCGAAGTGTAGTTGGTCTAGTGGATTTTACCAACCCATGCAATGGTTCAACCATCCCATCAATAACCATGCATACTCTCTAGTTCATGGTGAGGTCAGATACCATAACTAAAAGCTTTAGAAACTCAGAGATATATGTTTCTAAATATCCCAATTGCTTGAGCTTGGTTAGCCCAACAAAATGAGCCTTCGGATCCCTGGGGTCAAATCTATCCACCAACCTCCTGGTGAAGTATGAATATGAAGTGATACTAGCATGCCCAAGTGTAGATAACCCATGGAACCACCATTCATGTGCCTCACCTTGTAGGTGCAGCGCTGCAATTTTGATAGCCTCTACTTCAGAAAATATATTGAGTTGGAAATAAGTGTCCAAATTCTCTACCCAAGCCTTGGCTATGCACTTGGGTGATCCATCATAAGAGGGAAAAACGAATCTTCCCAAACTGCGTTGTAGATCTGAATTATGCATATACCCTTCCTTCTTAAGGTGATTGAAGGATCTCCTACCATCCTTGATCCGGCATAACTCTTGAAAGTTGAAATGTTATTTTAATCTTCGGGATTGAGATTCATATTCTACAAAATAATCACCAAGGGTTTCTTCCTTCAAGGGCCTTCCTTCCTCACCTTGCAAAGATAGTAATGTGGGCATAGTGGAGTGTTTTGAATAAGGTTGTGCTACTATTTTCTCCCATGACAATGTGAAGTGCCGGAGCTTTCTCCATGGTGAAACCCTCTAGGGGATTCCTTCTGTCTTTCAAATCTCATCTCCTTGATATCTTTGGCAATGTCTTGCATAGTCTAAATAAGGAGTTTTGGGATCTCTCTCTCTCCTCCATGGCTATATATTTTTGGTCTCCACAAGCTGATCCAAGGTCAGAGCTCTGATACCACCGTAATATTCCTATTTAGGAAAATCATCAATATAGGCACCGAAAATGCATTTTTCAGAAAATTACGCTATAATAATCAAGAGCAGCACATGGATCCATTATTTTATGTATTATAGCACCAAAATATACAAGGGGATCAGAAACAAATCATTTTAGCTTAGTTAAACAGATCTCCCAAGCCCAATACAACCCAAAAACACTAAAACCCGATGACTATTGCAACACAGAATTTCTGAAGCATGTGAAATCGAATTTTAATGAGTGTTTCTACTACAGAAATATAGAAACAAATATATTTTCTGATATTTTACTCAAAGAGTGAAAAAAAATGAGGTCTAGTCTCTTTTACACAATCTTAAGATAACTCGACAAGGGTTTCTTTGAAGGGCAATAGATACAAAAAGTACAAATTGCAGATATATGGTTGAATCACGTTGTCTGACTGAAGCTCTACATATATATGGCTGAAAATATAAATAAATGGCTGAAACCTCTTCTTACTATATTTCCGGGTGAAAGACTGATCCTTTCACTAGGAAACTAGCTCATCAACATGGTTTTGACCCTTCCACTGCAACACCATGAAGAATAACGCAGTTTCTCAAGAATACTGCGATGCGGCTCAAGAAGGCTACTTGGACCAATGCCAAATGGTGGAAATGAAGCCCAGAATACTCCTCTCATATTTCTTCAACAAATCCTCCAAGGAAGAGAGGGGAATTCCCACATGAGAATACCCTTGTACTGAACAGTACAACAAACCCAGCTAAATAGCTGAAGCATGCAATAAGTCATAAGACTAAAACATATACAATATTCTGAATGCCTCTCATGGCTGCCATCCCTTCCCTTATATTCTTGGTGAGCTCCCTCACCATTGTCCCCACTCATTTATGAGGTTACTTTCATGCAAAGATTCCTCCTCCAAAACTGCGATGTTCCCACTAGCTCCACTCTCTTCTTTGGTAGCATTGTTGATTTGGTCAACCTTGATCTAGTCCACATGCATTGCTCCCTTTCATACCTAAGATGACTTTATTTTTCCTACCTAAGATGAAGCACATTCATACTGGAAGCGTTTTATTCCTACTAGAGAGATTTAAGGGTCTCTTTACCCCTTTTATTCTTCTAAACTGAAAATAGAAGTAACATATAATAGTCCAACTAGCAATAAGCTAATTGGGAATATTACACAGTGCTGCCTCGTGGGAGGAAGGTCAGTGAGTTTTTGGATCCTTGTTTTATTTTGGGTGTTCATGCAAAGGGAATGACCATTTATATCAATGATATAGAGAGGTTGGAGGTACGATTTACATCAGCAACGGTGGTACAGATCTTGGGTAGTGATGCCTTTCATCACATCACTCGAGGGAATATCATGCTAGTAGAGAGTGTGTTGGAAGGGATCTACTATGGGTGGGCCCAATTGATGTTTTTGTTGTTGAAATGATAGTTGACCTTTTGAAGGTGACAAACCAATGATAATTGTTTATTTGGGATAATTTTATGCTCATTCTTCTTTGAGAAGATCCCTACCATCCATCCACATGTACATGTACAGCTCTGTGATGGGGATTTGTTCAACCTTGGGATTACCCTCTCTTTGATAGTTTTTCTCACCTCATTCCATCATTTTTCTAGAATATCACAAACACTAATCAATGAAGAATGCTTAGTTTTGTCTTAAGGATGCATTTAAATAATTGTCATGTTATATTTTCATGATTTTTCTATTTAGATAATTTTTTGCAATTTAGCTACAGAATGCTACTTTTTCTACAGCTAATTGTGTGTTCTATAGCCACTCTTATGGTTTAGCAGGTTCCAAGTGTCGACTGAGGAATTGGGCCACATGGTTGTTTCTAGAATCATGCCTACATGGATTCTATCCTACTCACTCGGTGCAAATCAACATAAAAAGGAGCCTAAACTCATGGTCAAAGATATAAGTCAAAATACATTACCAACAGCAGTAGGACTCCTGATTTTCTCTTCGTAGTAAATCATGAGTCCAAAAGTCCTATTTTAATTGCAGTTCAAGTTAGACACCTATAACTAGTTTAACTCATAATCAGTTATGTAGTTTCCTTTTAAATATTAGTTCTACAGAACTGAGAGATAGTTCATTATAGTTCAGATTTCTAAGTGTAAACGCAGGCTTTTTGTGGATACTATGTTTCCAGACTTTATTTTCATCATAATCAAAAGTTCAATTTTCCAATGATTTCTTTATTGCACCTTTAATAAGCTAGGAGTTCAACCGCATTAGTTGCAGAGGACCCCTGCTTCTGAGCGAGGTTTTTATTTGTGTTTTTAGTTAAATTTACTTTAATCTGTTTCAACAATTTTTGTTTCTAACTAGGCTTATGCTTCATTTCTAGTTTTCAAATAGTTTAATGATAAATCACAATTGTGCAGACTTACTCTTCCAAGACATTTCATGGAAATAGAAACTTTGTTTTCAAAACTGAATTAAGGATTGAAGTGCTAAGAAACCACAGTTGTTTAGTTTTATTGTTCTTGTCTTTTATTTCCATTAGAACAAAATTGTCAATTGTTGTGTCAACAGATGTTTATAAAGCCATTTTCAATATGCTAATCCCACATTAAATGGTTAAATATCTCACACATACAGTAGTTGAGTTTAACTCTCTTATTGTCATTTTCTTTCCAAAGACTAAGGCATAATTGATTTCTCCTAAATCATCTCAAGAGGCTAAACACTTTACAATCGAATGTTGCAGAAAAATCAATTGTACATTAGTTGATTTTAGTTAAAACTTACATGATTTTTCTTTCAAGATCCTGACTTAATTTCAAACAATAATCTTCCTAAAAATCACCTTAAAAGGAATTGATCTGATCATGTTTCAATATGGGATGGTTGAATGATTAATAAAATGCAATTTCTGAGTTATCCATTTGAAGCTTTTTCTTAGTTCTCTAGTTCAACAGGTGTAATTAGTTACCTAACCTTACTTCAAGAAGATCACTATTTACAAATTGAATATTGGGAGTAAATAAACATACCTTGGAATTTTTCATTACATTTCTTGCATACTGTTCTGGAAATTAGGAGATTAAAAGTACAAAAAATTACTTGACATTATCTCAATAGGGTCATACCTAATCATTGAATGTTAAAGTAACCAGAGGTACACTAGTTGATCATTTTCCACTTTCATTTAAGATAGGCATTGTAATTCTCAATCTTAGTTTTATAAATAGATCCATGGATTAAGAAAAATAAACAAATTAGATAGATGCTTTGTTTCCTAAACTAGGTCTTAACTAGTCCATAGTTTTGCTTTGTTTTATGAAAATTAGATTAGTTTAAGGAACACTTCCTTTTCTTCCTTATAAAATTTATTAGACTCACTTAAATATTTCCATAGTTTTAGAATAACCATTCTTAGATCTCAAAGAACAAAAACCCTCCTAAAAATAACATAAAATACGAAACCACAAAGTAAAGAGTACATTGCTTAAGCACATATAGTGCACCACACTTAATCAATTTACAAACCTCGAATTGATAATTAATGCAAAAAAATTAGGACACTAAATTCACTAAAAATTTTGGCACCGTTATCGGGGAAGTGAAATTAGGTAGCCTTATTTCTTACATCCAAAAAAAATAATGATATGCATAGAGAAAGAGACTCTAGGGGCAGATCATATCCAGAGGCAGGAGTTTAATCCATACAACACCACTCACTCCACCAAGACCAAGAAGTAGTACACCTCCATCTCAAAATCGTATTCCATATTTTACTGCCCATAGACTTCCAAAATTTCTAATATTAGATGTCTAGTTAGGAGTATCTCCTACTTCATCCACTGAGGCAATCTTAGAGGAATAATATCCTAGGACTCCAACAGAAGGAGTAACCTTTTTCACTTCCATAGGGGAACACATTCTAGCTGAAGAGTTAGAAATCCATAGTGGAGAGGAAGAAGAAGAACCTTTCTTCAACATACCATTGATATAGGAACTAGAGGAGCAGTTAACACTCCAAGTTGAATATCATATCAGCTCTGAAGAATATTTCATGCTAGGAAGAGGAGGAGGAGAGGGAGAAGGAGAAATTTTTAATGGATTAAATGTACTATTTGGAGGAGGTAGAGGTAGATGGGGAGATAGAGGAAAAGGTATACGAAATGTAGAAGGAGGTAGAGGTAGAGTAAATAGAGGAACTAAGAGTTCTTTTTGATTCCCTATAATAGATGTAAAGACAAATGCTACCATGAAAAATATCTCACTTTCTGTCCTCCCAAAATTTCATGGATTAAAAAGTGAAGACCCTAAAACCTTTTTGTTTGAATTTGAAGTCTTGTGCAGAACTTATGATTATTTACAAGATGCTCAGAAACTCAATTTTTTTCCTTCAACATTGAAAGGAGCAGCTCTAAAATGGTTCATGAGTCTAATCACTAGGTCTATTAGGACATGGAATGATATGAAGAGAGAATTTCTAGAAAGGTGTTTGGATTATTGCATACCTATTAATCACAAGGAAGAAGTGTTTAAAATGATGCAAAAAGAGGATGAAAATTTGGAGGATTTACTTGAAAGATTCAACTATAACATAAAAAGAGAAAAAATGGAAAATCTAGATCAAGACACTCTAAAAGCTCTTTTGTTGAAAAAAATTAGAGATGAATGGATAGATATCCTTAACATGACGAGGAAGGGGGACATATCTCAACTTCCATTACCTGATATTAGGGAACTATGTATTAATCTCTCAAGAGGGAAATCAAAAATTTGGAAAGGACCAATTGATCCTACTCTTGCTAGGGTAAATAAATCTGCAACTGGAACAGTGAGTAGGGTAGAAATTGGAAACATTCTTGATGAAATCAAAACAGAAATTTTAGGGAGTCTTAGTGAATAGATAGACACCCTTAAGTTATAAAACAAGAAAAAAGCCGAGACCGATGCTTTAGCTATTCTGTCCAAAATGTAGAAAGAAACATCCTTTGAGAGAATGTCCTCTTGAAGCAAAAGTCATAGAAACCTGTATGATTTGTTCAGAAAGTCATGAGACTAAGAATTTTCATTCAATTCCTGGTCTTAGGGTTGTTTTTCAAGAATAAACAACATCAAATCCTACATAATATCTTTGTTTTATCTCTAGAAGACCATGGAAAGGGCCACAAAATCAAGGGTTTAACAACCAAATGTATACTCAGCCCCCACAAAATTGGAATTCTTGGTAGCAACCTTGGCCTCAATATCAATCTCAATCTCAGCCTTGGGCTCAAGGAATGAAAAATCCATATGGAAGATTGTCTCAGTACTATCAATATCCTCCATCTTATCCAAATTATCCACCCTAACAAATTCCTCAACAAAGTCAACAAGCCCAAATCCAAAACCAAAACCAAAATCCACAACTCTCACTACCATTCCCTTAGAGACCAAATCATTTACCTACCCAACCATTGCCAAACCCCAACAATAAAATCCTCATAATACCTATATGATAGAAGGTTGGCAATTTCCAACCTATATGATTACTCCTCTAGATCTTAATGATGTCAAACTAAGATCTGGTAGGATATTAGAAAAGAGGAAGCCTTCTGTAGTAATTCAAGAACAAGACAATTTTGAGGAAGATTCTCTACATCCGAATAAAACTTTTGAAGAAGGAGTAGCTCTTCAAAACCAAAATTCTGAAATTGAAAAGCAAGAACAACCAATAAATTCAACTCCTATCATAGAGCAACCATCAGTATCTACTTCTACACCTCCTTTTCCTGAAAGATTACAAATTGATAGAGGAGTAGAAAAGCATATTATGTTGCCTAATTATGATTTCCTAGATGAATTGAAAAATATTTTTATCAAAATCCCTTTGTTACAAGCCATCAAGGAAATTCCAATTTTAGCTAAAACAATAAAGGATTTGAGTATGAAGAAACTGGGAAGAAGAACAAAAGAAATAAAAACAATCCAGCTTGTAGGAAAAATAGCAGACATGATGATGGGAAAAATTGCCATTCAAAAATATTTAGATCCCAGAAATCGAGTTGTAAAAATACACATCAATGGAGTTCAAATTCCAAATACATTGATTGATTTAGAAGCATCAATAAACATCATGAGAAAATAGACCATGGAACAACTCAAGCTTCCTAATCTTATTTATACACCTACATTACTGCAATTAGTAGATAGATCTGTAATCAAACCAGATGGTGTGTTAGAAGATATTTCTGTGTCTTTATATTCTTGGGAGTACCCTATTGATTTTATTATTTTAACCCTTAAGAACAATCTAGGAGGACACCCACTCATACTAGGAAGACCTTGGTTGGCTACAGTTGATGCTTTCATTAGTTATAGATCTGGTGACATGTATATTTTTTATGGTAATTCAACTATGAAATTCACCCTGTCTCCTCCAGCAAAAATGATGAAGAATAAGATATACAACCTCTCTTTACTATTTCAAATATTAGTGAAGATAGCCAAATCTTAAATACAATAGAAAATTATGAATCATCTCCAGAATATGAACATGATCAATTTCAATAAAAATCCAATATTGAATATTTGTCATCTAGGCAGATTTCTCTTTACTCTATTTAAGAATTTGGTAGCTCTACATTTGAAATATTTCCAGGGAAAACCTTGAACATAAACAATAACTTGGAGAAATTACAACAGGAAAATCTAATCAAAACATTACAACAACATTCATCTGAATATGCATGGGAATACACGGACATGAATGGAATTAGTCCTAAGACTTGTATACACCACATTTACATTGAGGAAAATTGAAAACCTATCAGACAGCCTCAAAGAAGGATGAATCCAAATATTAGGGAAATTGTGAAAGAAGAGTTGCAAAATTTCTTAAATGTAAACTTCATCTATCCAATTTCAGACAATCAGTGGGTTTCTCTTTTAGTGATTGTACCCAAAAATAATGGTAAATGGAAGGTATGCATTGATTATCAGGAATTGAGTAAAGCTACCCTAAAAGATCATTTTCCTTTTCCCTTTATAGATCAAGTGTTAGATAAATTAGTAGGTAAGAAGTATTTCTCATTCCTGGATGGTTTCAGTGGTTACAACCAAATTCAGGTTGCACCTGAAGATCGAGATAAAACCACATTCACCTATCCATGGGGGACTTATGTCTATCGAGTACTTCCTTTTGGATTGTGCAATGCACCTGCAACATTCCAAAAGGCAGTACTAGGAATTTTTTCTGATCTAATACATGATTGTGTAGAAGTGTATATGGATGACTTTAAAGTTTATGTTAATACATTTGAAGAAGCTTTAGAAAACTTGGAAAAGGTTCTTAAAAGATGTAAGGAAGAAAATCTCTCACTAAGTCTTGAAATTTTTTTCATGATGTTCACTGAAGGGATTGTTTTAGGACATCACATTTCTGGAGATGGAATTAAAGTTGATAAATCTAAATTTGAAGTCATCTCCAAGTTATCAATTCCAAATTGCCAAAAGGATGTCAGATTTTTTCTAGGATTTACAATGTATTATAGAATGTTTATAGAAAATTTCACCAAAATAACATCCCCACTCTTAAAAATACTCACCAAAGATTTTGAATTTAGTTGGAATTCTGACTTCCAGTTAGCATTTGAAACTTTAAAAGAAAAAATTTCTGAAGCCCCCATCTTTAGAGGGCCTAACTAGAAACTACCTTTTCACATTTCAACAGATGCTTTAGACACAGCTCTAGGAGCTTTGTTAGGACAAAAGGACTTGATCCCCCATGCCGTCTATTACAAAAGTAAGAATTTGACTCCCACAGAGTTAAATTACACTGTAACTGAAAAGGAATTCTTATTCGTTGTTCATGCTATCAACAAATTCAGACATTACATAACATGCTATGAAACCTTCATCCATATAGATAAATCTGCAATTAGGTATTTAATGAATAAATATATTACTAATGGCAGAGTTACAAGATGGTTATTGCTTCTAAAATAATTCAACATTATTGTTCTAGACAGGCCTGGAAAACAAAACACAGTTGTTGATTTCCTGTCTAGAATTAAAAATATCAAAGATGGTTCTCCAGTCGAAGATAAATTTCCTCATGAATATATTTTTGCAATAACTACTCAGACCCCTTGGTTTGCAAATATTGCCAATTACTTAGTTACAGGAAAATTACCTTCACATTTTCATTCTAGAGAGAAAAGAAAAATCATTCAATTCAGTGCAAGATACTCATGGATTACTAATGAATTTTATAAGATAGGTCCAGATTTCATTATCAGAAGATGTGTTCAAGAAGATGAAATTCTTGAAATTCTTGAAGCATGTCATGATGAACTTTGTGGTGGAAATTTTTCTAACAAGAGGATAGCCTATAAAATCCTTCATCTAGGATATTATTTCCCATACATCTTCAAATATGCCAAAGAATATTTCAAAAGGTGTGACAGTTGCCAAAAGGGTAGGGAAACCTGCTCCTTCAAATGAAATGTCGTTGCAACCTTAGGTACTCATTGAACCTTTTGAAAAATGGGCCTTGGATTTTTTCAGACCTATCTATCCTCCATCTAAACAAAAGAAGTATATTTTGGTATGCATTTATTATGTCACTAAATGGGTAGAGGCTAAAGCATTACCTTTTGCTAATGAAGGATCTGTAGTTAATTTTCTTTTTGAGGATATCTTCACTTGTTCTGGTGTTCCAAGAGAAATTGTAACATATCAGGACACTCAATTTACATCAAAGATGGTGAAAAGGCTCGTGGAAGATTACAATATCAAGCACATAAAGTCTACTCCTTACCATCCACAAGAAAATGGTCACGTTGAATTTACCAATAAAGTGATTGAAGTAATTCTCACTAAGACTATTCATCTACACATAAGATATTGGGCAGATAGGCTTCCTGAAGCCTTATGGACCTACAAAACTACATGGAGTAACACAACAAGACATACTCCCTATGAACTTGTTTATGGGAAGCAAGTCCCGTTCCCTATAGAGTTTCAGATTAGAACCTTCAAGATGGCAGTCCAATTGGGACTTGATTTATCAGAAGCACAAAAGCGTAGACTGGAGCAACTCAATGAGCTAGATGAAATCAGACAAGATGTCGTCCAAAGAACCAATATAGTCCAGCAGCAAAGGGCTAAATGGCATGATAAGTATATTAAAGAGAAAAAATTTCAAGCAGGGGATTCAACACTCTTGTTCGATTCAAAATTCAAGGATTTTCAAGGAAAGTTTCAAACTCATTGGCTTGGGCCATATGAGATTGAAGAAGTCTTTGATAATGGAGCAATGAAGATCAGAACAATAGATGAAGAAAATGTATCTCTTCTTGTGAATGGTCATCGATTGAAAGTATATCATAAACCACTTTCAAAAGAAGAGTTTGTCAAGAAATTTCAAGATAATATTGATATGGAGTTAGTGAAGAAGAATTCTTCTTCTTCACAAACTTAGCTTTTATTTTTCCTACAATTTATAAAAAAAATTAAAATAAAAATTAAAAATAAAATTAAAAATAAAATAAAATTGAAAAGAAATAAAGTGAATAAGTATGAAAACCAATCAATGATTGGCATACTTGTGCAGAAAATATAGGGTGAAAATCAAAGATTTCTGGAATCCTATATTTTCCATTTTATTTTTCTATAATAAGTAGTGAAAACTACATTTATATTTGCAGTTCATAATCTGCAAATTTAGTTTCATTCGATCACACTCCACTGTCATTTCTCAGTTTCATTCCATCACATTCCACTTCCATTTCATCTCATTCCACTTTCATTTCATTTTCACATTCATTCCATAAGTCATATTTCACTTTCATTCCATATTTTTCACTCATTCTATTCATGTTCCATACTTAAACAAAAACAATATAATACATTATGCAGCTGATTCTATTCTGCAACTAATTTGATTCTGTAGCCACTTCAACAGTTCTGACATGATGATTGCAAGGGATTAAAGGATATGTTTTTGAAGACCATCATGCTACAAATAGTACCTAAGGAACAACATCAAAGCAAAAAAACAAACACAAAGGTTAATTTCTAAGGTAAAGTGTAAAAATTTATTTTTAATAGCAAAGTTAAAAACATGAAACATGTATAATATGAACATTCATATGTGTCCTTGACAACTCATCATTCGAATTGATTACAATCCTCATACTATCTATCAATCATATATTTCGTATAAAGTTACATAACGGTCCATCATTAATACCCTTGATTGATGACTAACGGTCATGATCATGATGTGACATACTTTTCTACGTCTCTCCAAGACCATACCATCTATTTATTCCTAGAAATCTCCATAACCCTCCATCAGATCTGCAACTCATTCATCTCCATCGATTCCACAACCAATTTATCTCCATCAATTCTACAGCTAATTAATTTCCATAGAACAGAGGGGTAATTCTGAAGGTTGAATGTACTCTGCATAAAAGAAGGATGGGATTGATTGTTAGATCAGAACCAGTGGGGGTAAAATACATGGAAGGATACCCACATGTCAAAGAATTTCTACAGCAAGCTAGATGGTTGAGGTTCATAGAAAAATTCAATGGTTTTCATAAGGAAATTACAAAATCCTTTGCCCGGTCTTTCGATGGAACAAAAGTAGATATTGGGGACATTAAATTTTTAGTGACAAAGTCATTCTTGGTTGAGGCTACAGAACTTCCAAGGCATGGAGAAATATGGTTCAAGAAAAAAGAGTTCCATAGTGAATCTTGGAAGGTGATACTCAAAAACCCAGGTATGGATGTTTCGGTTTTTAGAAAAGGAATCCCTAGTATAGCTCTTAAAAGAAAATGGAGAATTATGCTCTTGATTTTATAGAAATTCATAACTTGTGAAGGAAGATTTGGAACCATGTATGTTTACCATATCCATTTATTAATGAATTTTCTAGAAAATGGTGAAATCAACCTTCCTTTCTTTCTGCTCAATAGTCTAAGAAGGATGGCTTCAAATGTACAAAAGAGAATACAATCCATAGAGACCACCATGCATCATCATGGTTTGGTGAAAATGTTGATTGAATTTCACTTAAGGAGCATAGGAGACACTTGGGAGGATTTCCTTGTTAGGAATCATTTTCAAGAACAAACAGAGTCACCACCCAAAGAAGATAATGTCAGGAGAAGTAGAAGAAAGAAAACTAATATAATTGTTGAAGACAGACCTGAAACTTCACTACAGAAGAATGATGAAAAGCTAATTTACGAGGAACTGATAGAAATTAGGAAACAAATCAAGGATGGAGAAAAGTAAAAGAAATATAGTGAGGTTACAAATTAAGGGAATGAAAGTCCTCCAAAACTAAGAAGGAGCTCTAGACTCTGAGGCACCATGAAGAAGACACCATCAAGAGGGAAAAAAATTATAAATATAGAAGAAGAAACACTCTAAGTACCATCACTTGTTAATATTTCTCCTGTGCATAGTCCTCAATACTCTCCTACTTATTATTTTGAAGAAGGCCCTAGCAGAAGATCTCCTAGTATAGATCCAGTTCAACAACAGATATATGATTATGTAGAATCATTGGAGAGAATAAGCTCCTAAATGAACCCAGAACCACCTATCAATCCACAAGAACCTCTAATTGATGCTCTTAAGCAGGATATTTATGAATTAGAGATATTGAATAGGCACATCAAGTAGGAGAATGAGATTTTGAAGGAACAAAACAAATTTGACAAGGCAATGCATGATAATACCACTCTGCAGCTAGGACTATGGCATAAGAAAAATAGGAAATTGAAGAAGAAGAACAAGTCATTGAATAGAGCAATCATTAACCTTAAGTTCAAACTTCTTATGAAAAGGCCCAGAATGACACTGATTTCAAAGAAGAACAAAAGAAGAAGGTTGGATTTCCTAGTTGAGGTATCTGAGAAAATGTAATAGGGGATAATAACTCACATTTTTGTCAAATTTCATGAGGACATGCAATGATTTTGCAGTGGGGGTATGTTGAACCTCAATATTACCCTCTCTTTGATAGTTTTTCTCACTTCATTCCATCATTTTTCCATAATATCACAAAACCTAATTAATTAAGAATGCTTAGTTTTGTCTTAAGTATGCATTTAAATGATTGTCATATTATATTTTCATGATTTTTCTATTTGGATAATTTTTTGCAATTTAGCTATAGAATGCAGCTTGTTCTACAGCTAACTGTGCGTTCCGTAGCCACTCTTATGGTTTAGCAGGTTCTAGGTGTCAGCTGAGGAATTGGGCCACATGGGTGTTTCTAAATCATGCCTACATGGATTCTATCCTACTCACTCGGTCCAAATCGACATAAAAAGGAGCCTAAAATCATGGTCAAAGATACAAGTCAAAATATGTTACCTGCAGTAGTAAGACTCCTGATTTTCTTTTCGTAGCAAATCATGAGTCCAAAGTCCCATTTCAATTTCAATTCGAGTTAGACACCTACAGCGAGTTTAACTCATAATCATTTATGTAGTTTCCCTTTAAATATTGGTTCTACAGAACCGAGAGACGGTTCAGTACAGTTCAGATTTCTAAGTGTAAATGCAGGCTTTCTATGGCTACTATGTTTCCATATTGTACTCTCATCATAATAAGAAGTTAAATTTGCCAATGATTGCTTTATTGCACCTTTAACAAGCTAGGAGTTCAACCACATCAGTTTCAGAGGGCCCTTCCTTCTGAACGGGGTTTTTATTTGTGTTTTTAGTTAAATTTCCTTTACTCTGTTTCAGCAATTTCTGTTTCTAGTTAGGCTTATGTTTCATTTCCAGTTTTCAAATAGTTTAATGATAAATCACAATTGTGCAGACTTACTCTTCCAAGACATTTCATGGAAATAGAAACTCTGTTTTCAAAAGTGAATTAAGGATTTAAGTGCTAAGAAACCACAGTTGTTTAGTTTTACCGTTCTTGTCTTTTATTTCCATTAGAATAAAATTGTCAATTGCTGTGTCAACAGATGTTTATAAAATCCATTTTCAATATCCTAATCCTACATTAAATGGTTAAATATATCACACATATAGTATTTGAGTTTACCTTTCTTATTTTCATTTGCTTTCCAAAGACTAAGGCATAATTGATTTCTCCTAAAGCATCTCAAGAGGCTAAACACTTTACAATTGAATGTTACAGAAAAAACAATTGTACATTAGTTGATTTTAGTTAAAACTTACATGATTTTTCTTTCAAGATCGTCACTTAATTTCAAACAATAATATTCCTAAAAATCACTCTAAAATGAATTGATCTGATCATGTTTCAAGATGGGATGGTTGAATGATTAATAAAATGCAATTTCTGTGTTATCCATTTGCATATTTTTATTAGCTCTCTATTTCAACTGGTGTAATTAGTTACCTAACCTTACTTCAAGAAGATCACTCTTTACAAATTGAATATTGGGAGTAACTAAAGATACCTTAGAATTTTTCATGACATTTCTTACTTACTCTTCTAGACATTAGGAGATTAAAAGTACAAATAGTTTCTTGACATCATCTCAATAGGGTCATACCTAATCATTGAATGTTGAAGTAACGAAAGGTACACTAGTTGATCATTTCCACTTTCATTTAAGATAGGCATTGTAATTCTCAATATTATTTTTAGAAATATATCCATGGTTTAAGACAAATAAACAAATTAGATAGATGCTTTGTTTCCTAAACTACGTCTTAACTAGCCCACAGTTTTAGTTTGTTTTATGAAAATTAGACTCACTTAAATCTTTCCATAGTTTTAGAATAACCATTCTTAGATCCCAAAGAACAAAAACCCCCATAAAAACAACATAAAATACAAAACAATGAAGTAAGGAGTATGTTTCTTAAGCACATATAGTGCACCACACTTCATTAGTTTACAAACCTCAGATTGAAAATTAATGCAAACAATTTAGGACACTAAATTGACTAAACAGGGCCCACAGGAGCCTAAGATGCACTATTGGGGGTAGCTACTACGACAATATAGAGGAGGGAGAGTCAGACGAGTAATCTGACATTAGTTTCTTGAACATTGGGACCAGATTCCAATGTACATCGATGACTATTTGTACAGTGGCATGAACTATCAGGGGGATCCCGACTTGCCCCTACCACCAGGACGAGCATGGGGTTTAGATGGTAAGTGAAAGTTACTATATGTTTGGTTGCATTTAACATTTATAAATTTTATATATGCGGTACTGATTACCAAAATTGTGTGATGTAGATATAGCACTGGTGAAACCAATAGGATATATAGACCAATCCGCAGTGCCTGGGGTTGTAGGTCAGGGTGGATCGACATAATGACAAATACCAAATAGTGATTCTATGCTAGAGGACCTCTTTCATATATTTGATGTGTTACTGACTGGGGTGACTGAGCGTGGATGAAATGAGTTAGAAAATAAGTATACGGATGCGTGCACTAGTCTTCCCTCAGAGTGGTGAAGTATCATGTGGTGCATAGCTATGGCCGGTCAAGTAGTTTGAGACCTACGAGTTGGTGGTATGGAACCATTGGCTCGAGAGCCTCCAGATGATAGTGACTAAGGATAGGGACGTGTGGATCTTGTTTTTTGGTTATGTACCATGTTATGGGCATGTTGGATTTATTTAGAATAGTGGACCCCAAACACTTATATTTTTTGATATGATGATACATAATATGGTTATCCATCATTTGTGATGATTGTGGTTCGTAATTTTTTGATGTTTATGGTTTAATTCTTGTATGTGATAAATTCCAATCTATAATGTAATTTCAAATTGTATCTACATACTGATTTTGGGCTCTAGGAACATGACTGAATGTAATGAATTGAAATTCACGTGCCAAAATCTTAACTCGTAGATATTTTATAAACAAGAAATTGTTATGCACATGATAAATGCCATTGAATTGGATGACAATTAGTAGGGAATCTAAACTAACATGAAGATGAAGTATGTGAAGATAAAGGGCATAGGTTTACAAACCTATCACAACATCATATTCGACTTTCTTATTGGTGGCATATCTAATGCATATGCCATTGGAATGAACTGATGAATGTAGAGGGGTAAAAATGGCCCAAGTTGTTGTTTGGAAAAATACTGAGAGGGGGGGGGGGGGGGAGTGAATCAGTTTTTAAAACTCAATTAAAATTTTCTTTTCTTATTCATATTTTTGTACGCGACTTTATTGAAATAAATTTTCATATATATATGCGACTATTATGCAGACAAATAGCATATATATGGTCAACTTACTTTTTAGTTAATTCATCAGCTATTTAGCTTGAACTAGTGTATCAGTACTTCATTAAGCATTAATTAAATAACAACCATGTGTACTAAGAAAAAAATAAACCATCACACATAAGAAACACACATGAAAACTAGGATTTTTAGGTGGAAACCTAATGTGGGAGAAAACCACCATTTTTTTTGTCTCTGTCTTCATTTTATTATAAAGAAAAACTTATTACAACATTGTACTTGTGAAAACTCATACAAGCATAGAGGCACCCACCTAAAGAAGGCTACAACTTTCTCTCATTCTCCAACACCCCCTGGAAGGGAGCTCCAACCCTATGATCTCATTTACTGACACCCACTGAAAGGGAGCTCCTACCCCCTGATGTGATTTACTAGCTACCACTGGAAGGAAGCTTCGACTCCCTCAGTGAAGGCTCCAACCCTCTACACCACCATAGACAACGTTTCATAATTTTTCACACTAGATCCAAAATATACAAAACGTATAAACATCTAGGCCATAAAAAATCACTCAATCACTAAACCAACTGAGACCCAAATCAATAAACTTATTTTCAAAAAGTTAGGCCACTGTAACCAAAATACCAATACTAAATACCAATACAGATTAGTGATTTGATTCAATATCGCTTTGAACAACACAACACTGATCTTTTCCATCACATTTTGTATCGTCATACCCATGCTAGTCTTGATCAAAGGAAAGCGTTGTTCACTAATAATATTCTCTAGAGACTTAGAAGTTTTTACCCATTTATTGATATTCTCTTAATATTCCTTTAGGGTCATATTTTTGGATTGTAATGTTTCACACTGCTTTTCCTTTTCTTGGAGTTGTTTTCTTATGCTTTTTGTTCTTTTATTGGGTGCTTCTAATTCCATTTTTAACCACTTTATTTCTTCAATGATATTGTTTCCATTTGATTCCAATTATTTGTTAACATTCCTGAGTTTATCATTCTCCTTTAGAGTTTTCATCAAATCATATACCTAACAACTATCTGATTCATTAATTGACAGATCTTCAATAGCCATGAGTAGTAGATAAGAACTGTTAGAATCTCAATCAAAATTTTCTTTATCATCAGATTTCCTATGACTTTCTTCATTAGAGTAAAATATTTTCTTATGAGGGAACTTCCTTCTAGCAACATTACTTCCATTATGTTTTTATTTTCTGTATAAGGACATTTATATGAATAATGACCTACTCTTCCATGAGAAAAACACTTAAAGATAAGCTTACCTCTGAATCTTCTATTACCCACTTGCAACTTTCTCATGAAGCTTTATTTTTCCTCATATGATATGTAGCTTGTATATTTGAGTGCTTCCTTTTGTTTCACTTTATATGTGTCTTTGAATGTTTCTTCTTGTATTTCTAAAGGGCCACCTTTCCTCATCTCAAATGATGTCAATATTCCATGGAGTTGATTCAATGTGAGATTTTGCAGATCCTACATTTCTTCAATAGCAGAGACTTCGAAATTGAATTTTGGAGTTAGTGATCTAAACATTTTCTCAACAATTTTAGAATATTGTATGTCTTCACCAAGATTTTTCATGGAATTAACAATCTCATCAACTCTAAGAAAAAGTGTTGTAATGCTTTCATCATTATTTGTTTTCAGTGTCTCGTACTATATTCTAACTGGTTGTATTTTAGAATTTTTTTACCTTGGTGTCACCTTCATAACTTTGGAAAATCTTGTCCCACGTGTCATTTTTTTGTCTTAAGTTGCATTACCTTCATGAACTTGGTCTTGTCGAGACTTCCCAAGATGGCATTCAAAGCCTTTGCATTGATTTCATACCCTTTATTTCCCGTAGTGGGAATGACAGCTAGACATTGGTATCCACTTTCAACAATTTCCCATACATCAGCTCCCAATGACTGTAAGTATGCTCTCTTCCTGACTTTCCAAAAGACAAAGTTAGCTCCATTAAATAAAGGTGACATGATAGAAGATACTCCTTCGTGATTTCCCATCTTAATGGATCTCCTTCAAGCAATAAATCTTCTTCTAAAGGACTTGCTCTGATTGCAAATGTTGGGAAAAATATGGAGGGGGGGGGGGGGGTGATGAATCAATATTAAAACTGTCTTAAACTTTTATTTTCTTATTCATATTTTTTTACGGGACTTTACTAAAAGAAACCTATGTATATACGCGATTGTTATGCAAAAAACTAGCGTATATCCAATCAACTTACTTTTTAGTTAATTCATCATTTGTTTAACTTGAACCAGTGTACCACTACTTCATTAAGGATTAATAAAATAGTAACCATACACATTAAGAAAAAAATAAACAATCACACATAAGAAACACACGTAAACACCAGGATTTTTACGTGGAAACCCAATGTGGGAGAAAACCACCGCAGTTGTTGTCTCTATCTTCTTTTGATTATAAATAGAAACTTCTTATAATATTGTACTAGTGCATACTCATACCAACATGTAGGAACCCACCTGTATAAGGCTACAACCTTCTCTTTTTTTCCAACACCCATTAGAAGGGAGCTCTAACCCCCTAATCTCGTTTACCAACACCCACCGAAATGGAGCTTCTATCGCATCATCTGATTTACCAGCTACCACTAGAAGGAAGTTTCGATTCCCTTGGTGAGGGATATAACCCTCATCACCACCATGGACCATGTTTCCTAATTTTCACATTGGATCCAACTGATATAAAAAATCACAACTTATAGGCCACGTTTCATCAAATTTTCAGACTGGACCCACTACCATCATTTAAGCACAATACCAAATATCAAAACTGAAACCGATCATTGTAAAAAATCACTCAATCACTGAGCCAACTGAATCAATCAATCATTGAACCAAACTAGACCCAAATCACTCAACTTATTTTTAAACAATCAAAGCAGTTAGATCACGATAACAAGAATACCAATACTGAACCCAAACACTGCATCAATTCACTGAACCAACAGAAAACCCTGATCAATAAAATGTCAAAATATATATGCTACTTTACTTTAAAAAATCCATGTGTATACACGACTACCTTAAATAATACCTTTTACAAATCTCACAAGATTGAATCATGAAACTGAATCACTATCATTCTGAAATAAAATCTGAGTCACACAAAGAACCACTTAATCATTCTGAAAATAATGATAGAACCACCATTGTTCTTCAATCACATAAAACTAGCAGCATCATCACTCTTCAACATATAAATCCTCAATTAATTCAACTTCAAGCATCACTATTTAAACCCATATCAACATGAAGGCTTCATTGATAGATAATAGAAATACTGCAACAATGTTTAGACTGATAAAACATCATATTCAACAAAACTCTAGCTTATATATGTACTTTCCGAAAAAAACTTATGTGTCTATACACATTCTTCAAGAAACAGACCCGCATACAGATTTGTCCAAAATGCATAATTGACATGCGACTTACCAACATGAAACCTATGTATGTATGTGCCTTTCAGGTTACTAAAGGAACGTATCATTAGGGGAATTTTTAGGTCTAAAATGGGCCTCCTAAGGAAAATGTAAAATCACAATTCAATTTATGACAACCAATCACATTTTAGGGGATGACATCATCCCTAAAGGTTGAGGTGGCATTGCTTGAGTTAAAGGTACCCACTTATCACATTCTCAATGGTGGATAAAAAATCATGGTTAACCATGGTAGCGATCTAAGTACATTTAAAGTCATAATTAAAGTACTTATAATAAATTTCATTTCACACTTTTTGAATAAAATATTATTATTGTAATTTCATATTTTTTGAAAGAAACAATGCATATCCCTACACAGTCTTCATGTTTTTACATACTTTTCAATAAATATTATATTTGTATATTTTTAAATATTTATTTTAAAATTATATATTCATCTCATTTTACTTAATATTACAATTTCAAATTAATTATAAGTTAATATCTATACATATATATTATACATATGAAATCAAAATAAATAAAAATGTAACCTTGTAATTTTAGGATAAATCAAATCTATAAATAATGTCATTCTTATATGAATAGCAATAAAAACATATTAAAATTAAAGAAAAAAGACATTTTAGTTTTTTAGGATGAAAAAGGTATATTGGTTTTGTATGTTGAAAAAAGATATATTATGTTCAACATAGTTTGGGGCAAAAACATACTAAATTTCAATGTATATAAATCTTATATTATACTTATAAATATAAATTAAATTTATTTCAATACTTTTTTTTCTTTAATTTTAAATAAAACTCAATTCATTTCACTATGATTATATTAATATTATATATTAGTATATATAATATTATGAAAAATAATCTAAATGTTATAGAATATATATTATATTCCTTTTTATATTATATATTATTTCTTCTTATATTATAAATCAAATCAGTTCAACATGCCATATAAAATTCATACATAAAACAATATATTACATATATTATATTATATTATGTTTATATAGTATATTCTATAATTAAGAATTTATGAATTTATATTTATATTTTATTTTAAGTTATTTAAGTGCAAAGGAAAAATGCATTAGATGTGCAATGATAATGATTTTTTTCTTGAAAAGCTCATTCTTATTTATAATCACATCAATACAATTTTTTTATTAATTTTATTTTGGTACAACTTTTGAATTGAATTTAATCATGGTTACATGGATTTTGGTGCAAAAATTAAATTGAAAATTCATAAATATTATTTTATTGGTTTAGCTATTATTTTATTATTTCCTTAGGATGCCCATTTCAGACCTTAAAATTCCCCTAATGGCACATGTGTTCCAGGTTATCAAATTGGCATACAGATCTGCACTTGTTAAGTTACACCTACGTTGTACATCAGACCTTCAGAAAAAATCCATCTCTCGACATACATAATAAATATGCATCAGACGTAAATATCACAGATCAAACCAATATGTTATCAATATAGTAATTTCATATTTATTGGATCGAATCCATCAAATTTCCAGGTGCATAACACTTATTAACTTGTACCTACGATGCACATCAAAACTTCAAAACAAACCCATCCCTCGTCATACATAATAAATATGCATCAGACATAAATATCAAAGATCAAACCAATCCGTTATCAATATAGTCATTTCATATCTATTAGATCTGATCCATCAAATTTCCAGGTGCATACTTAGTTTTAGATCAAAAAATTCATCAATAGGCCATTGCATGGATACTTGCTTCAAATCTAACTATTCATCAAAAATTCGTCACTTTCACGGTCAAAACACTTTGATCTTCATCTCCTTATATAAATTAGTCCTTAGCCAATACCACAGGTCAAAATCACACTAATGTCGATGGTATTATAGGCTAATACCATGGTAAATGCCCTTTCTATTTATAATACCATGGTGCGGAAACTGTATGTGCATTTTATTCATAAAACCTACATACATATGTGACTTTTCTTCACAAAAACTACATATACATGACTTCTCTTTATCATAACTGCATATGTATGCATCTTTGCTTCATGGAACCTGTGTATGCTTCTCAAGAAATCAATTTCATTATTCTTTTATCTCTGAACTGCTATGCCTTTGACCAAACTGTCTGTCACATCTTCATCTTGTTGATATCTTCATCAAGTAGGTTTCCATCAAAAGACAACTCATCAAGTAGGTTTCCATCAAGGACAAAAAATTATCCATAATGGAAACTATATCCCCTTTGGACTTGATGGCAACCACTTTGGTGTTTGGTCACCACAACCTGTAGATACCTGTAAAACACATCAAGCTAAGCACCAAGATTTCCAAACACCAAGTTACTTCCCCCCTTTCACATCAAGGGAAAAGGGCTGACCAATGTTGAAGAAGGCTTATATTTCCTTGTAGATACATGACCACTGTAGATCTGATATGCACTATATACTGACCATGCTTCCCATGAGCACATGTTGAATCTTCTGAAATATTTTCAATGAAGTAAATGACTCTATGTCTAAACTGAAGCTGACCTTTCTTATCACCAAGGAATAAAATTTAAATCAATCACCCAAAAAAAATGGGGTTACATATTTCACTCATTATTAAACCAAATACCCAAAATGGGATTACATTCATAATTGAATTGACCCCAATAGTCCAAACATGACTAAATATTACAATCATTACATCATGGGTCTATTCATGACCTTTACATCAAGACACAAATATGACATTTATAACCAAGCAGAAAGACCTCTATAATGAGCTATCAAGACCATGATAGTCATCGACAACCATCATATACTAAATATGATTTGAACCATAAGTACTGTGAGCATAAAAATGAGCAACAACATACATATTTTCAATATCATCAACCTATGACCAAGTATGGAGCATCAACATCATAAGATTTTTTCGTAGATATCAACTACCAACTCATCTTCTTGACCTCATCAAGGTTAACTTTATATTTTGCTTTTTAGGAATAGCCTCAATCCATGTTCATCAAAGAAACATATATTTTCATGCATCAACAACATATGTGCTAAGAACCAAGCATATTCCATGTCTCCAAGTATCATCCAATAGATATAGCATTAAAATATCAATAACCATATCTTCACAAAACCATTTACATGATATCATGTACATGTAGCATGTGTAAGCACCATATCCATAATCCATTACAACAACATAATTAATAAATAATCATAGAATGGTCAACATGTTATTTCCACAAGAAAAAAAACAATCCCAAACATATCATATATAACATATGATAACCATCATCCATAATTAGATAATCATGCATCATCATTGAAAAACTTCAGCAACATCACCAATGATAAGCATCATTATGTAGCAAGATATTCTTGAGAAAACATAATGCTAACAATGCATTATTAGAAGCATATCGATGCTCCCCCTGAACCTTTTCGATTATTCAATGTCAAATCTGATCATATCTACTCATCCATCAGTAAGGATATCAAAACAACTTCAATAATCCATCAAATGACATATTGAAGCATCTCATAAGCCAAAACCACTTCTAAATAGCATCAACAGACTATAACCATCAATATCAGAACAATAAAGCCAAGGAATAACTATCTAAGCCATATCATAGCCATTTCCTAAGTCTGTCCCAATGTTTCTTCATCATAGCAAAAACCATGTGATTTTTCAAATCATAAATCATGTATATACACGACTTGTCTTCATAGGATCCGCGTAAATAAATTAAAATACTGAAACTTCACAACTTCATCTCCCCCTGAGGACATTATCTTTGTGCCTATTCATTGTTACTACACTAGATGCATTTTCAGTTATATAAGCAATATGGATATGAAAATAAACATGAGGATCAAGAGCATATGTATTGATCCCCTTGAGATTATACATAAATGATTATGAGGATGTGGCCGTAATCATCTTCTGCTCTTATGAGGTCATGTACCTCACTTACTTCTGCAATCACTATGATAAGTAAGCTTAAAAGAACCAATGGACTATAGTATGGAAAATATTCCCTACGTTTATGTCTGAGGTTCCTTCATCCTCCAAATATTCTTGCAATTTTTAATTATGTGCTGGAATTTATCCATCCCTTAGTTATGTTCTGTATACTTGACCTGCAATCAGTGCCCTTATTCCCAAATGAGTTACAAGAGAAACAATATCCATAAAACCATCTGTTGTGCCTAGAGATAGATCTTGACCTTGATCTAGGATATTTTCTTACAGATGAGTGATTTGATTCAATCTTGCTTTGCACAACACTACACTAATTTTCCATCACATTGTGCATGATCATACCCAATGCCATTATTGATCAAAGGAGAGTTTTTTTCATTAAAATTATTCTCTAAAGACTCAGAAGCTTTTACACATTTTTTCATCTTCTCATAATCTTCCTTTTGGGTCATATTTTAGGACTTTAATGTTTCAAACTTCTTTTCCTTTTCTTGGAGTTGTTTTCTTATGATTTCTATTCTTTTATTGATTTCTTCCAATTCCATTTTTAACCTCTTTATTTCTTCAATCAAACTATTTCCTTTTGATTCCAATTCTTTGTTAACATTCCTGATTTTATCATTCTCCCTTAGAGTTTTTACAAATCATATACCTCACAACTATCTGGTTCATTAACTGACTGATCTTAAAGAGCCATGAGTACTTCTAAATCATAATTTTTTTTATCATTATATTTTCTATGAATTTCTTCATTAGATTAAAATTTATTCTTATCAGGTAACTTCCTTCTAGAAACATTCTTTCCATTATCTTTATGATTTTATCTATAAGGACATTTAGATGCATAATGGCCTACTCTTCCACAATCCAAACACTTAAAGGGAAGCTTACCTCTAAATCTTCTAGTACCCACTTGTAAATTTCTCATGAAGTTTGCTTCTTCCTCATCTTATATGTAGCTTGTGCCTTTGAGTGCTTCCTTTTGCTTCCCTTTATATGTGGATTTGAAATTTTCTTCTCTTATTTCTGAAATACCTCCTTTCCTCATCTCAAATGCAGTCAATATTCCATGGAGTTGATCAAGTGTGAAATTTTTCAGATCCTACATTTCTAGAATATAGCAAAGACTTTGGAATCAAAACTTGGAGTTAGTGTTCTCAAAATTTTCTCAAAAAGAGTAGAATATTTTATGTTTCCACCAATATTTATCATGGAAATAAAAATATCATCAACTCAGAAATTTTTTTGCAATTCTTTAATCATCATGCATTTTCAGTGTCTCATATTGTATTCTAAATGGTTGGAGTTTATCATTTTTTACCCTGGTGTCACCTTCATAAGTTTGGACAAGCTTACCCCACATGTCCTTTATTGTCTTCCACTGCATTACATTCACGAACTCAGTCATGGGCATACTTCCGAAGATGGCATTCATAGTCTTTGCATTAATTTCATACCGTTTCTTTCGTGTAGTATCTGCGGGGAATGGCGGCTGAATATTGGTATCCACATCCAATAATTTCCCATACATAAACTCCCAATTACTATAGGTATGCTCTAATCCTAACATTCCAAAAGAGAAATTTAGTTCCATTAAATAAAGGTGGTCAGATAGAAGATACTCCTTCGTGAATGCCCATCTTGATGGATCTCCTTCAAGAGATCAAGCTTATGCAATATTTAAAAATGGAAAAAATGAGAATATAGAACATTTACAACATTCCAAATAAGAAAAACAGTGATATAACACTAAAATATGGAAAATTTTAGAAATATGTTGCAACTGGAAATTACATTAAGATGTTATAATCATGAGCATAAACAATTGATTCATATCATTATTAAAAATAACAAAGATAAAGTACATAGTTCTCTAAAGAAGATGCACTCAAGCCAACAAGAAGTGGCTGAAATACACTAATGGAAACTAGCACTGGAAATGTTGTGTTGTTACTGTTGTTGCTACTGTGAAGCAGAACCATGTGCAGGAGGCTGTTGGAGTGCTCATAAAGCTCTAGGGTTTTAACCACGGAATCTACTCAAAAAACCCAGAACAACCCAGAAATGGTTTGGCCAGATTTTAACTTTGGATTTTAAGCCCTTTTTGGGTTACCAACTACACCCCTGTTGGTTGAATTATGCACTCCTAATAGGTAAAAGCTAAGATGGGGCTGAAATTATGATCCAACTACTACAATAACACCCAATCTGTAATGTTCCCAATTAGCCACTGCTACTTAGAACATTATAATTGCTCCATTTTTGAAATAAAAAGTAGAAAACACAATAAAACATATCCCAGTGTGAAAAGGGATTGAGGTAGGAGGACAAAATAAAGCCTCTTTAGTGTGAAATAGGGGCAAAGAAATGAGCTAGCTATAGTTGACCAAGTCAACAATGCTGTCACAAAATGAGGGAAAGCTACTAGGGCAGTGCAGTTTTGAAGGAGGAAACTTCTCAAGGAAGTTACATCACCAATGAGTGGGGCCTGAGATCGAGAAGCTCACCAAGGATAAAAAGGAGGAGATAGCAGCAAAGGATTCATTCATTCATCTTATCTTAGTCTTATGACTGATTTTCAAGCTTCAGTTGTTTAACCGGAGTTGCAGCACTGCTTAGTGCAAAGGATTCTCATGAGGGAATTCTATCTTCAAAATTGATATAGCTAATTGGGAGATCTAAGGAGGAGGCCTTGAGTTCAATTATCATCATCTATATAGAGGAGAACCATCCTCTACCCTAGACAGTGCAGTCACTCCCAGTGAATGCGTTATTTTTGCAGTAGTTGTAGTAGCTAGGGTTGCATCTTTCCATTTGTGCTTGTTTGAGAAGAGGAGGAGTCCATTTCACTCCAGGAGATCTATTGAGGAAGGCCTTGGGCCAAATATTGTATTTTTTGTCCATATTAGATCATATTTGGTCTTTATTTATACAGTGTTGCTGGGAATAGCATTATTTTCTATAGAGCTACCTTTTATGTTGCTATTTTGTCGGAAACCCTTACTGGGGCATTCTGAGGTGCTTGTAAAAGAGGTCTAACCTCTCATTTTTCATTCTATGCTTAATGGAAGCTCTAAATCTGTATTAAACTATATTTTGTAGTAGATTCCATAATAAAAATAACGTTTTTGTAGTTTCCGGCATTTCTATTTTATGAAGCAGTGGGATTTGGGTGATTATATGCATATATGAGTTGGGGAGATCTGTATAGAGTAGCTATATTGATTTGTTTCTAATTCCAATCTATATTTAAGCTAAATACAACATATATTAGAGTATCCAAGCCCTGTGCTGTGTTATTTTTGCATTGGTTTCCTTATACAGTGTCCCCATTGGAGATATTGTAGAAATTCCTGAAAAGGAACATCACACAATCAACTCAATACATGAAGGGTTGACCCCTTCTCTAGATTCTAAAGCAATCCTTCCTCGGCTCAAGTTGCAGCTGCAAACTGCACAACTGCTGGAATGGCCTGCACTGTCAAGGAGGATGAAGTTGTAGCCCACTATTGGATGATGAAATATAGCTCACAACTGATAGAAATAGTCTAACCAAAGTGAGGGAAAGGCCCCTCATAGGATTCCAACCTGGAATACTTGGAACTTCCTTCCTCCCTTAGATATTCCTGACTAGACTGTGCAATTCTTGAAATAATTTCTTCTGCATGGAGGTGTAATATGATGGCATGATTCTGGATATCGTAATTCTTCTCCTGGAAGACTGGAATGGAAGTGCAAGGTGAAAGGATGAACCCTCCACCGGTTTCCTAGCTAAAATTCTAGAAACTACCTTCATCCTCTCAAACCTAAGACAGGAATGCGTAATTCCTGAAGATGTATATGAAGAAGAGAGGGGATGAATGTGGAACCAATGTCTGATGATGAATAGCTGCTCAAAATAACCTTCCCAGTGTAGGCACTCGAAGTCCCCTGTGGGTAAGGGTGGGATTCCCGTTCAGGAACCCCTGTGTGCTAAACAACACAACAGACTTAGCTAAACAACTGAAGTGTGCAAAGAAATGTCAAATGACAATACAATATAAAATTCCGGATTGATTTTATTTGTTTCCCTCATATTCCTTATATGGTTGTGAGCCTTCCCTAGACTTGGCCCACCTCATAACTACGCTGCACATGTCGCCACTAGTCTCCATGAAGACTACATTGTCTCTCCATGATCTCCATGATCTCTGCAATTAGTCTCCACTCTCTCCATCATGTGTGCATTTAATGCACCACTTCCTCCATCACTGCATCATTAATGCTCTATGATTTTACTTTTACTCCTCCACTATCTCCATCATCTTCCTCAGTATTCTCCATGATCTCCACTTCCTCCATTAATAAGCTGCTCCACTACTCCATAACATTGATCCTTTATCTAACTAACCCACATTCACACAACAAAAGTGGATTTTATTCATCTATGGGGTTTATGGGTCCCTCTACCCTTTTATTTACTTACTAAGAAAGAAAAGTAAGAACTCTAATATTCCAATTAGCTGATGTAAAATTTGGAATATTATAGTCCTGCCCGTAAAAATGTTTCTTGTCCTCAAGAAATTGCAAAAGTGAATGCTACAGCAATCCTCCTCCCCCTAAATTGCATCCTCATATGGAAGGTCTCCCCATCTGTTCCACTGTGTAATGAATGCCCAACTCCATAGTTGTCTCTCTAGAATCTCTGGAATGGCTTCCAATTGTATAGCTAGATACCTCTCCTCATCAATGAACCTCCAAGTGGCAACCATCTACTGTTCGAAAGCCTCTTCTCTACATGAGACATATGAAGTAAAGTGGTTCCTCCCACCAAAGGAAAGTCCCAAATCATGAACTATATCTCCAACCCATGCTACATTGAGTAGGATGTGCCTCTCCATGCTCTCATCATTGGCCCTGTTCGCCCTGATTGCTCCAAGAATCCTCTCAAAGCTATGAAAAATAGGAAACAGAGACATATGGATGGACACGTGAAATATTGAACCATAATCTCTCAATAGCAACCATCACAACAATGCCTCTTGCTGTCATACCACCCCATCATCATACTAAGTATAGTGGCCATACTCTCCTAACATAAGCCAATGCAGTAAGGCCTCTTGTTGCCATCCTCCCTCTTTATCATGCAAGTTATGGGACAAATTCATCCCATACTCTTCCAAGAGTAACCAAAGCAGCAATGACTCTTGTTGCCAGCTCACATCATCATCATGTAAGTCATGGAGAAACAACATACTAATTGACATGTAGAATGTCACATTAGCCCAACATAACCACGCTCCCTGCTACCACATCATGTGAGTGCCATGCCATGTCCCAAACAATAACACACCCATTGAAAAAGGATATGTCATGTGATGGCCAACTCTCTCAAGAGTAACCAGCACAATCATGCCTTCTACTTCCCTGTGTCATAGATCTACAAGTAGCTCACCAACCAATTGATCATAATCATCACCCATCCATCCAACTGGGGGTGATGACTCATATCATGCTCCAAATTGGTCTCCACGCAATGGAGAATACCATCCTCCCCAATTTTATGATCTTTGCACTCCATGATATGTTGAAGTGCATCCTTCTTGAGGTTACTCCATGGTAACCTCTCATCGATGATCTGGTAGAATCCATAAGATTCTTAATATTTTGTAGGTAGAAACCTCTCTTTGAGCTGTAAGATGTTCATCAAGAAGGCTTCATCCTGATAATGGAAAATTTTATCCATCATAAGATGTATACCAACTATCATTTGTCCCTCCAATTCTTCATGAGTGAAGCAGTAATCGGAATGCTCCAAGAATAGTTGGGCCCCCAACTCATCACTGCTCCCCAGTGACAGTGCTGCTGCTCTCCATGATGGTGCATCTGTTTCCTCATGACCATGCACAATGATGAACTCATAGCCTGAAGTTCTACTGATTAGGACTATGCTCATCCTATCTTCTGAAACTCCACACTTCAACACCAAGTGTTCTGTGTATCTCAACACTGAACAAATATGATGGCTATACATCTCCTCCATGAGCAAGTAAAGGGTCCTCTGCGTAGTGATAGTTTTATGCTCCAAATCAGCAAGGTGCTCTAATCCTTGGGTATGCAATTGCCCTGATGGAATGACCTCACAAATCCCATTCTGAGGTGCTCAAATAATATGAGATGGGAATGTTTGCAAACATTGGATCATCTGAATCTTGGGAACATCTTGCACAGCTGCAAGAGTTCCTCCAACCGTTACAATGGCTTCTCCAACTGTTGGTAATGGTGATGGTTGCTCCTCTTCTACTATACCAGCGCTGTTATATGCCTCATCCTCCTCATCCATCTCTTGAATGATGCATGGGACTCCGAATGTCAAAGGCTTAATACCATCTTGCAAATATGCAAGTGCTCCTTGTAGGTTTTAACCCTATATAGAAATTATCTGATAACAAATCTTAAAAACATAAAATAAACAATAGCGAGGGCATAAAACATAAAACATATATACACAAAGATTTTCCCCTAGATCCCAAATCGGGAGGACCAGCTTGATTCATTATATTCCTTTTCGTGTTACAACACATATATATACATGTCGAAGCATACATAAACCCCAATCCATTAACCCTGTATTAAAACATAACCATAGTTCCCTTGATCGAATCTACAAAATACCAGGGGCCGAAAACCATCATGCCCCAAAACCATGTGCAAACCCATGCACAAAACGGGTTCAACCATTAAAAAATAGGGTCCAATTTTTTTTTTCCCAGGCCGCTACACTGGACCCCGAACAAGGGGGGCTACTGCCCCCCCTGTAACCCCCCTGCTGTGCCCGACGCAACGTACAGGGGGAGATTTAGCCCTGATGCCGGGGCTACCTCATTTAACCCACATTTCTAACTTCTATGCATATAACATGCACCTCCAATTTTGAACCTAAATAATCTCAACTGGTCTGGGCAACCTCACAATATTCTATGTTCTTGACTGGAAATTTAAATAGACAGTGCGGAAGCTTTTCTTTCCTCACATTTGTGGTTATGCAACCATCTTATAAAACTCCCTTCTTAACATTCCATTCAACAATGCAAAAGCTAATCTTCTTAAACAATTTATAAACCCCCAATGCATATAATATGCTCTTCAAAGTGAAACCCAACTTTCAAATAAGTCCAAGGCTAAAACATATATCTCAACTTTGGATTAAACAAAACCCAACAACTATTCGGGTCCCACACTTTAATCCAAATCGCCAGAACTCAAAAGTTTTAACCACGATTCATAACATATTGGGTCCAAAATTGTTTAAACCCAAGTTCTTTAGTGTTAAACGTCAACTATGAACGCAATACATTCGGGCCCACAGTACTTCTTACCTGGTTAACCTCCGCACATCTTCCTGATGCAAATGACGTCCGATCCCCATTGGTCCACATCCAACAAAAATCACAAAATAATTTGAACAAGGTCTTAACGCCCAAAGAAAATGTGAAATTCACGGTTTTCAAAAACCACCCAAGCCACGTGTTAGCCCCAGAGGTGTATCGCACTTTTTTTTCAACAAATAGCTTACCACTCATAATATTTGTGAAAACTGTTGGTTTCACTCCTCAAACCCGCCTTCACTGTTCCTCTTCAAGGTTCCGCTTCTCCTTACTCGAGGTTCTGCCCTTTCACAAGAAAAGGTTAATTCCCATCGAACTTATGTAACGAACCCTTTACACAGAGAACTCCACGCAGTTCATAAAGAAGGTAGATTTAACAGGTTCGAGTTAACACAGTGCATATATCTTATAACCCTCCTACTGTCTATAACCAATAAAATATATATCGACTCAATTGATCTTAATCCAAGGACAAGGCTCGATATTAGGACTTCTATACAGAGCCATAATATATTAACAAATAGAGACTTGTCATCGCATATGCCTAATTAACAGAACAACCTCTTTAACTTCCTCTGAGGTTCTACACAACAATTAGATCAATTTCCCCATATCATATGAAAATCACCATTAATACCACTTATATAGAATTTTAAACTGCTCATAAGTTTTGAACATTTACTCATGCTTCCACAGATAATTCAAACATGCATAATCCAATCAGACAATACACATGTATTTCTGAAACAAATCCTTCATATATGCAACTGAAATTACTTACAGTCTTCTGGTATTCAGCCAGATCTTCTAATTTAATGGCCTTCTATTCTCCTACTCTGCCTCTTCGGCACTCTAGCTCTATGCATCTCTATGCAGGTCTTCCGGACTCCCTATTATGCCTTTTAGGCTTATTTTTATACAAAAACTGCTAAAGAATCGATTCAGATTCTTCAGTGACTCATCAAAACTCTTGAATTCCTACAGTTCTAAATTTAGCCTAATCCTCAGACAAACTGAAACTGACTATCTCTTCATATGCCCACTGATCATTCGAGGGTAGTTACAATTCTCCACATATAACTAAAATAAATTAAAACCTACTAAATTCACTACATAAAATTTAACCTTCATGAAAAATAGAAACCCCTAAGTCTAACAAAATGCATGGAAATTGTGTTAGCCTAATGCCCTTGCATCAGATTCCCTAGGTTAAAATGATTCATGATCTCCTGATCATGTGCTTTCATTCTTGTCCTCCTGGATCCCAAACTTTGTTCTGCAATGGATCATTTGTTTCAATATTCTTCTTCTGCACTCCTCCAGGTTTCCATACTTTATGCTGCATCCTTCCACTTACTATGCCTTCATATTCTGTGACTGTATTCTTCTTATTGTTGTTGTTTCTATGTTTTTTGGTTGTCTTCTTCTCCTAAAACACTCTCACCATCAGTCTTCTTATCAATGCAATTTCTCCATCTAATATGTCTTCTAATTGCTGGATACTGCTCCATCTTGATTGCTGAAATTCTAACCCTACTTCTACTTGCAGAGTTCTTATTTCCTAAACTCTTACTGCTGATTTAGCTCCTATGCTAGCTTCATCTGTATCTGTATCTCTTCTTATTTCCACCCAATCATCCATACCCTCTGGTCTTCTGCTACAGAAAACCTCTTCCTGATTGTCACTCATGACAATTTCTTCCTTCTCTATCTTCAACAATTCTTCAAACTGGTATCTAAATTTCCAGTCATCATCATCATCTCTTATCTTCATCTGGACTAAAAATCCCTTAGTCCTTCCTTCAGTACCTAAAATCATAAGACAAACGTCAAAATTATAAAATCTTAGTGTCTCTTCTTCCTTTTCTGGCAACACTTCAATTTTTTTCTCTAACATTTCCTCCAACAACACTCCAAGCTTCTATTCTTCCATTTCATTCTCTACTCCAAATGTTTTTAGCAAACATTTCAGCCATATCTCTTGTATAACCATATCATCAATATGCTACAAAATGATTTCAGCATGTTCTTCTTGTTCTTCCTTGACAATCTTCAGAAATTGTCTTCCATTTCCTTGACTGATTCTAGCAATCAGATCAAGTTCTTCAAGTACTGCATTTTCATCTTCTATCAGAGTAAAACTCTAATTCTCTACTGTTGTATCAGCCCCAGAAGTCTGCCTTACAATCTTCTCTTGGCTATTCAAACAAATCAGCTCTTCCTTGTTATCAGTGACAAGTTTCTTCATATGAGATCTGACTGTCTCATCTTCCTTCTGCAATAGCTCTTCTTATTTTAAGACAACTCCAAGTGATGGATTGTCTTCTGTAGTCCCTGTCAACACAACCAATTTATTAGTTTCAAAACCACAAGACCCAATTGTCTCAATTGATGATCCAATCACCAATTCCTCTTTCTGCAGTTCTAAGTCTTTTCTGAGACTCAGAAAATCTTCACTGTCTTCATTCCTCTATATCTTCACATTCTGCAATCCCCAATTCTAAAATTGAGGTTTTCTCTCTTGCATTGAATCCTGCTGATTCAGCAACTTAAATTCTTCATTCTATGGATTAAACATTTCCACAGAATTCTCCTCCTCTTTCAATTGATTGCCTAATGGTGTCAACTTCCCTTCAGCATCAACAGAATCTTCATTCACAAAAAAATTTTCAAAACAAAAATCACAAGGCCTCAGTGCATTTCTCTCCTCTGCAAGCATTTCAGTATGTTGTCTTGAATTCCTTTCCCTCTCCATCAGCACATCAGTATGCTGATTCCAATCCTTCAAACACTTCTCAAGACTGTCATCTAGTCTCTCCTCTGCATCATCCTCTTCAAGGATGTCCCTCTGCTCTAGTTCATAAAAATGAACTTCCTCATCCTCATTCATCTATGCCTTTACAATATGAACATCTTCTCTCAATGTTTCTGTCCTCTGCTCTAAAACACTTAACTCATGCCACAATCCTGGCATCTCATCTGGGAAAACATTTATACTATCTTCAAAAGTCTAGTTTCCTGTTGTCACTACTTCTTAAGCCTTCATTAGAATAGAATTCTGATTTCCCATCTCCGCAATAACTTCAGCTATCTGTCCATCACTCTTCCCTTGGACATTTAACAAAAACAATTTGTCATTATCAGCATTAATAACAAATTGGTCTCCATCAGACATAACTGTCTTGTCCTCATTGAAGCAATCCCTTTCATTAAACAAGGAATTAATGAATTCCTTCTGTTGCTGCAATTCAATATGATCTTCATCCGAAAGATAATCATCATATCTTGCTTGGCAACAGTCGGCTTCATTTACCATAGTTTCATCATATGAACTATCTTCATCAATGCCTGTATTCACACATAACTTGTCAGTTGTAAAAACATAAGACCTCATTGTCTCCCTTGATGATTCAATCATCAAATATTCTTGCTGTCCCAAGTCTTCTATACACTTCAGAGATTCTTCAATGGTCTTCTCTTCAGTTTCTTCAAGCTGTCCAACCTCCAGCTTCTGGCCATCATCACAATTTAAATCTCCTCTACTTCCAATATGTTGGAAAGCAGAACCTTTCTCCAAATGTGCATGGACATTTTCAAAACATCTAGCTGCTCCATTTTATTCCTTAGTGACAACATCAGCATTTTTGTCTTCTCCATATGTTCTTCCTGCAAACATATAAAATTGGTTAGATGTAAGGCCATTTGACCTCTTGGTCTCACTTGAAGTTTCATTATTCAAGTCCTTCTCCAAATACTCAATCGTCCTGAGTAATCTCTTTCAGCTGAGCATTTATCATTTGCTCTCTCTTCATTTGTAGCCTCTGCCACTTCACCTTCTTCTTCATGAGCCAACCCACTCTCTGGCTTTCATTTATCATTAGTTCCACTTTTCTGAACTGCTCTATGATCTCAACTATCTCTTTCCAATATTCTTCATTAGTGAGTTTCTTCCTCATGCCATTTTCTTTGGCATCTTCCCTCACTCTTCTGTTGTGGCCTCTCTCAGAACCTCTGCAATCTCTGCTATGGCTATCAGTAGCCATTTTCTCTTCCATGAGTTCTTCACTCACAAGCTGCACTAAGCCTCTACAACAATAAGCTCTCTTGCTGTGACTTACCTCACCAATCCTTTCCTTCGGATCCGGCTTTTGGCAAGTACTGGTCCCCTTCTGCTAGAACCTTCTGAGCACCCTCTTCTGCTCTCTCTAGGCTTCACTCTACAACTTGTCTCAAGAACACATATGTTCTTATTTCACCCAACCTCTATTGGGAATCCTCCAGGTTCTACCACACTTTTTCCTTCACTCAGAATCCCTTGTTGGATTCTTTCATCACTGCTCTCAAAGTTGTGATCTGCTCTTGTTGAGATTTCTTCCTCAATTGCTTTCACTCTGCATTCTGCAAACAAATCCTTCAAACCAGAGTCAAATAATGCTCATAAACTCACCTTCCAAGATACCTAAATTATCTTGCCTCTTATTTCACCTGCAGTGCATCTCTATCTGCTGCAATATTCAAAAAAAAAATTCTCCCAAATTCAAATTCTGCAAATTTGAATACCTTCACTGCACACTTCTTCAAATCTATAAATTCTGTTAAACAGATTTAAACATCAAACTTTCCTCACTATTTCAGTACATGTGCATTTCAAAAAATTAAATATCAAAGAGCTATTCCAGCTCTGATACCACTTGATGCCGGGGCTACATCATTTAACCCACATTTCTAAATTCTATGCATATAACATGCACCTCCAATTTCAAACCCAAATAATCTCAACTAGTTTGGGCAACCTCACAGTATTCTATGTTCTTGACTGGAAATTTAAATAGACAGTGCGGAAGCTTTTCTTTCCTCACATTTGCGATTATGCAACCATCTTATAAAACTCCCTTCTTAACATTCCATTCAACAACAGAGAAGCTAATCTTCTTAAAAAGGTTATAAACCCCCAATGCATATAATATGCTCTTCAAAGTGAAACCAAAATTGCAAATAAGTCCAAGGCTAAACCATATATCTTGACTTTGGATTGAACAAAACCCGACAACTATTCAGGTCCCACACTTTAATCCAAATCTCCGGAACTCAAAAGGTTTAACCAAGATTCATAACATATCGGGTCCACAATTGTTTTAAACCCGAGTTCTTTAGCGTTAAACTTCAACTATCAACGCAATACATTCGGGCCCACAGTACTTCTTACCTAGTTAACCTCCGCGCATCTTCCTGATGCGAATGCCGTCCGATCCCCATTGGTCCACATCCGACGACAATCGCAAAATAATTTGAACAAGGTCTTAACACCCAAATAAAATGTGAAATTCACGGTTTTCAAAAACCGCCCAAGCCAAGTGTCGGCCCTAGAGGTGTATCGCACATTTTTTCAACAAACAGCTTACCACTCATAATATTTGCGAAAACCGCCAGTTTCACTCCTCGAACCCGCCTTCACTGTTACTCTTCAAGGTTCCGCTTCTCCTTACTCGAGGTTTCACCCTTTCACAAGAAAAGGTTAATTCCCGTCGAAATTCTGTAACGAACCCTTTACACAGAGAGCTCCACGCAGTTCATAAAGAAGGTAGATTTAACAGGTTCGAGTTAACACAGTGCGTATATCTTATAACCCTCCTACTGTCTAGGACCAATAAAATATATATCGACTCAATTGATCTCAATCCAAGGACAAGGCTTGATGCTAGGCCTTCTATACAGAGCCATAATATATTAACAAATAGGGACTTGTCATCGCATATGCCTAATTAACAGAACAACCTCTTTAACTTCCTCTAAGGTTCTACACAGCAATTAGATCAATTTCCCCATATCATATGCAAATCACCGTTAAGACCACTTATAGAGAATTTTAAACTACTCATAAGTTTTGAACATTTACTCGTGCTTCCACAGATAATTCAAACACGCATAATCCAATCAGACAATACACATGTGTTTCTAAAATAGATCCTTCATATATGCAATTGAAATTACTTACAGTCTTCTGGTCTTCAGCCATATCTTCTAATTTAATGGCCTTCTATTCTCCCACTCTGCCTCTCCGGCACTCTAGCTCTATGCAGCTCTATGCAGGTCTACTGGACTCCCTATTATGCCTTTTAAGCTTATTTTTATACAAAAAATACTAAAGAATCGATTCAGATTCCAGAGTGACTCATCAGAACTCTTGAATTCCTATAGTTCTAAATTTAGCATAATCCTCAGACAAACTGAAACTGACTATCTCTTCATATGCCCACTGATCATTCGAGGGAAGTTACAATTCTCCACATTTAACTAAAATAAATTAAAACCTACTAAATTCACTACATAAAATTTAACTTTCATGAAAACTAGAAACCCCTAAGTCTAACAAAAATGCATGGAAATTGTGTTAGCCTAATGCCCTTGCATCACGCCCCCCCTGTGACCCCTCCCCCTCCCCGCGCATGACTAGTCATGGAAAGAATATAACACATACCCAAAATTCTCCCACTTGTTGTTTTCTTTCTGCAGGGGGCGATAGGAGAGCTTAGTCATTAGCTTAGCTCTGCAACACCCATTTTTTCTCTACACCAAGAGAACTTCTGAGTGCTCACAAACTTCGTCAATGCATCTGCAACATTCTTCAAAGTGTCCAACTTTACCAGCAACACCCTTTTAGCCTGAACCATATCTCTCACAAAGTGATATTGAACAACAATGTGCTTTGTCTTTGAATGATAAGTAGGGTTCTTAGCCAAGAAAATTGCACTTTGGCTATCATAGTTTATCCTTATAGCTTGATGTACCAACCCCATACTTGAACAAAATCTCTGCAACCAAACTACTTCCTTACTTGCATGAGTGGCTGCCATGTATTCTACCTTTGTAGTTGAAAGAACCACTACATGATGTATTTTACTCATCCAACTGACTGCACCTCCAAATAGGCTAAACACATACCCACTTGTAGATCTCCTTTCGTCCAAGTCTCCAGCCCTGTCTGCATCAACAAAACCATGAATGTCCAAAACTTTGTCCAATCTTGGTCTTCCCTGGTAGCATAAGCCATAACCACTAGTGCAACACAAATATCTGAAAACCCGCTTCACTGATGTCCAATGCTCCTTCCCTGAGTTTGAAATAAACCTGTTCAATACTCCCACTGCATGTGCAATGTCCGGTCTAGTACAAACCATTTCATACATTAGGCTACCCACTGCACTTGCATATGGAACATGGGACATATCCTCCTCTTCTTCTTGTACTCTGTAATACCATCGTTCAGAGCAACTTTACACCCACAGAATAGGAACTTCACTGTTTTACTTATCCTATATTAACTTCTAAGATAGTTCAATATACTTCCACCGCATGAATTTAGCTTCTTCTCATCTTCAGATTTCCATACTAAAGATAGCTGCAACACCAAGATCTTTCATGTCAAATTTGAGAATGTTAGGTCTTCAAATATTGATAATTCTCTTTGTCATTTCCAATCAACAACATATCATCCACATTTAGATTTAAATAAATAACACGGTCACCAATTAATTTAAAATAAATATAGTGATCCTCCTTGCTTCTGATGAAGCCAAGTCCCCATATATAGGTATCAAATTTCTGATACCACATCCTTGGTGACTGTTTTAACCGATACAAAGACTTCTTTTAAACCTGCATACTAGCACTTTATACCCCTTCACCATAAAGCCTTCAGGTTGTTTCATGTAGATCTCCTCTTCCATATCCCCGTGAAGAAATGTTGTCTTCACATCCATATGTTCTACCTCAAAATCAAATGCAGTAGCGACAGATAAAAGTAATCTAATAGAAGTAACTTTGGCAACAGGAGAAAAAATATCACCAAAATCAATTCCCCTGGCACTAGGACAAACTTTTTCTACCAAACTGCTTTTTGGCTTTCCTGGCTTCTACATTCATCTTCTTCTTAAACACCCATTTTCTTCCTGGATGGGATTCTTCCAACAAGTAAATTCACCAAATCCCATGCTCTAGACATTTCTATGCAAGGATGCTATTTCATCAACCATGGCTCTCCTTCTCCAGTCTTCCATCCTTGAATCTAATGCCTCCAGATGACTCTCGGGATAATCATAATTATAAGCAAAGCAAATGAGCTAAAGCAGATGGACTATACCTTTCCGGTTGTCTTCTTTCCCGAGCTGATCTTCTCAAAGCTGGAGTTTGTGGCTCTTCTTCTTCTGAGTCTTCTTCTGTTGTAGAGTCTGATTCATCCTCCTTTAGCTCAAACTCTATCTTCTCAGGTTCCTTTGGTAGGACTTCATGTTTAACAACATCTTTCACCTCTGTAAACATCACATCTCGGCTGTACACAACCTTTCTTGTTTCTGGGTTCCAAAGCTTGTAACCCTTTAAACCATCCTTATACCCAATAAAGATGCACCTTTCAGATTTATTATCCAAATTGGTCATTTTCTCCTTTGGAAGATGTACATATGCATCACATCCAAATACCCTTAGATGTGAAAGAAAGGGTTTCTTACCAATCCATACCTCATGTGGAGTCTTATCCTCCAACGCTGATGAAGGTGATCCATTAACCAAGTAACATGCAGTCTCCACTACCTCTGCCCAGAATTCTTGTCCTAACCCAGTGCCACTAAGCATGCTTCTTGCCTTTTCCATCAGTGTTCTGTTCATTATTTTGGAAACTTCATTTTGCTGAGGTGTGTATGGAGTATTCTTCTACTGTGTTATACCACACTTCTTATAGAACTCTTCAAATTCCTTCTTTCAAAACTCCCCACCATTATCTGTCCTCAACACCTTTATCTCCCTCTCTATTTGGTTTTCCACCAGAGCCTTAAATTCTTTAAATCTTTCAAAGAATTCAGATTTCTTCCTCAAAAAATATATCCATGTATTCCTTGAGAAGTCATCTATGAATGAAACATAGTACACAGACTTACCCAGTGATGGAACCAACACAGGTCAAAACATATCACTATGCACAAGATCTAATATCTTGTTCACCCTCTTAGCACCAGAAGGAAAAATCACCCGATTCTGCTTCCCATATACACAATGTTCATAGAAATCAAAATCCAGAGAGCTATTAGACATACCTTCTACCATATTCCATGTAGTATCCGAAGGCCCTTCTCTCCAAGATGTCCAAGCCTTTGATGCCATAGCACGGTCTTTTCTCCAGAGACTGCTAGGCTTTCCGCTCCACTTTCGGGAACCACAAAATTGTTGCACCCATCAATAACAGTGCTGCCGTGAATCTTGTATAGAGTTCCAATCCAAACTCCCCGCATTAATACTAGTGCTCCCTAAACCATCTTACATGTCTCTTTCTCGAACACTATTTTTACACCTACATCATCCATCTTGCTTACAGAAATTAGATTTCTGGCCAATGCAAGATTGTGAAGAACACCAAGAAGTGTTATAATCCTTCCACCTTGCAGCTTTAGCTTGACTTTTGATTGTCCGACAATTTTGGACTTCCTATCATCACCTAAGAAGACATTACTGCCATCATATTTATCATACTTGCAGAACCACTCCCTATGGGGAGTGAATTGAAAGGATGCACCCGAGTCAATCAACCATGACTCGTGATCTACATGTGTATTTGAAGAAGAATAAAAATACACATGCCCACCTTCATCCGAGGTGGATTTTTCCTCTGCAGAAGGAGCATCATTAGATCCCTTTCCTTTCTCAAGAGCTTTAGATCTGTAGTCCTTTTTGTAGTGCCCTTCCTTTCCGCATTTCCAGCACACCTTTACAAACTTTCTAGGAGATTTAGATATCCCTCTAGATTGAGATCCCCCACTCGAAACCTTATTCTTATTTCTGTTCTAGGAACTTCCTCATACAGATAAGGCATCTCCATTTTTACCCTCCATCTTTCTCCGTCTCATTTCCTCTGACAGCAGGGGTGAGACAATGTCATCAAAATTCAAGGTAGTTGTATTGCTACCTATTGTAATAACCAGACTGTCCCACGAGTCTAGTAGATAACAAAAAAAACTGATGCAGTTATCTTCATCTGAGATTTTAATATCAACAGATGACAACTAACTTACAATAGTATTGAAGGTGTTCAAATGCTTTGTCACCGAGTCTCCACCCTTCATCCTCAGATTATATAGCTTTTTCTGTAGGAGCAATTTATTCACCAGAGACTTAGATTAGCATAAAGTCCCAAGCTTGTCCCACAAATTCTTTGTCGTATCTTCCCCAGATACATTCAACAATATCGAATCTGAGACACACAACCGTATTGTGCTCTTCGCCTTTCGATCCAACTTTTTCTAGTATTCATCTGACATTGTCGTTGTTTTAGTACTTGGATCTACCATGATCCACTGGTCTTTATCCACCAGCACATCCTCCGTCTTGAGCTTCCTAAACTCAAAAATCTAACCATAAAATTCTCAATCTCTATCTTTCCACTGCTCTCCATCTTCTTTCACTGCAAGAATCGATCCCATAGATCTCTCACTGAACAAGGTCTACCACAGGCATGAGAAAAAACCCCTCAGCAACAAAGGCGTCCCCTTGACGCCGAAACAACTCTAATACCAAATGTAGGTTTTAAACCTGTACACAAATTATCTGCAAACGAATCTTAAAAACAGAAAAAAATAATAGCAAGAGCATAAAACATAAAACAGATATACACAAAGATTTTCCCCTGGATCCCAAATCGGGAGGACAAGCTTGATTTTTCATTATATTCCTTTTAGTGTTACAACACATATATATACATGTTGAAGCATAGATAAACCCAAATCCATTAACCCTGGATTAGAACATAACTACATTTCCCTTGACCGGATCTACAAAATACCAGGGGCCAAAAACCATCATGCCCCAAAACCATGTGCAAGCCCATGCACAAAACAATGGGCAAGTCCGCCCACCGAAAAATAGGGTCCAATTTTTTTTTTCCGAAGGCACTGCCCTGGACCCCGAACAAGGGGGGCTATCACCCCCCCTTTGACCTACCTGCTGCATCCAGCACAATGTACAAGGGGGGCTTTCGCCCCCCCTGTGAGCCCCCCGCATGTGACTAGTCATGGAAAGAATATAACATATACCCAACACTCCTTCTCCTGATGCAAGTACTTCTATAGCTGGTGGTGGTGGTAGTTTCTCCTTTTCCGGATTGATAATGTTGACATATTCCTTTGGATCCTCATGTACTATCTCATTAATGTGGGAAAATGCCTCTATGAAAAGTATCTCATATTTTCTTCTATCGAACTTCTTCTTTACCCTTTGAGTGAATTCTGCATAAGCAATCACTCTTGCATGTTTCAAATGCCTAAACCACCAATCCTTTGCTTCACCCTCAAGGTGCAGTGCTGCAATCTCAACATCCTCTCTTTACACTACTGGATGTAGTTGGAAGAATTCATCTCACACCTTCCTCCAAGCCCTTACTATGCTTGTGGATGATCCATCAAATGTAGGCAAGAAGAATCTGTGCATTTTTCTTCTATTACTGCTGTGGGGTCTCCTTTTCTTCTTTGAGTTGTAAAAAATGTTGGAGAGTTATATTATCCTTGAATTCTCTTGTTTGAAATTTTTAGTCTGCAAGATAATTACTTAGAGTCTCATGCTCCAATTTTCCTCCATCACCATGCCATTCACCTTCCTCTTCAAATAAAATGGAAATAGTAGATTGTTGTGGAGCTCTTTGCTTTGCCAGTTTTTTATGTTGTTGATAGGAAGTGCTTGGACCTTCCTGATTCTGAAACCTTCTTGAGGTCTCTTTTTGCCTCTCCCTTCTCATTTTTTTGACCTCCTTGGATAGTTCCTCCATAGATCTAAAGAGAAGTGTGGCAAAACTTAATCCCTCTGCCATTATAGATCTCTTCTTTCTTCTTCTTCTTCTGATGTCATAAGATGTATTTCCCACAATCTGAGCCAAATATCATGCTCTCATACCAGTGTAATATTCCGAAATGGAAAAGAAAGGAATATATAATATTTACAACATTCTGAATAAGAAAAAAAAGGATATAACACTAAAATCTGGAAAATGTAGGAAATATGTTGCAACTGGAAATTAGATCAAAACATTATAATCATGAGCAGAAACAACTAATCCATATCATTATAAAAAAAAGAAAATATAAAGCACACAGTGCTCTAAAGAAGATGCACTCAAGCCTGTTAGCCATCAGTAATAATTTTTTCATAAGAAAATGATGGCTAAAACAGGCCTTGAGCCTTCAAGAGATCATTTTCATGGAAAATTACTCATTCTTGAAGTTTTTTGTTCCTTAACAGTGTTTTTCCTTAACAACTGTTGTTCCTTATGTGTTGTTCCCTTCAAAGTACTATTGTTCCCAAAGAAATATGTTTCCTAAACAAGCCCCATTTTAATCATTTTATTCACTCGTTGTGGCCCTTTTTCATCCTCCATTTTCCCTCTAAAAAAATCTCCTTTGTCTCTTTCATTTTCCTTTCATCATCCTAAAAAACTTTCAAAACTACCTTTCACTTCATAAAAATCCCCTCTTATAGATATAACACCCTTTTTTTGATTCAATAACCTTCCCTTATAGCTATCGGGACTTCAAAAAGCCATGAAAAACCCACAAAAAATGCATAAAATGCCCTTAAAAAGCTTCTTCCATCCTTTTTAAGGCCTTAAGCCCCTGAGGGCTTAAGTTTCTTAGCCCTTTCCATCATAAGGCCCAATGCTATGACCAAGCGCTTTAAAAAAAAAAAAAAAAAAAAAAAAAAAAACCCTCTAACCCTATTGCATTGGCTTTTTCCTGAAATACCTGCATTTCCTTTGCAAAATTCCCCCCGATGAGATAATCCCCCTTCTCCTCAGCCCTGGTCACTCATTCCTATCTGTGACCATACCCCAGCGCCTGCGCCAAAGCCCCCATCGCATCGGCGTTTTTATTTTTTAAATCTACCTTTCCTTTATATTTTACCCTCCCTAATGAATGGATCTTGGCCGTAGATCCATGTGATATAACGGCGGTAGTTCACCTCGCCATCCTTCTTTCCTTCCCCTTCTTTCTCCCTTCCCCCGCCTTATCACTCCATCACGCGATCCTTGCCGTCGATTTATCAAAATATGACAGTCCCCGCTCATCCCGATGCCCAACCCCGTCGGGGGCCTACCAACCACTATGCAAAGAACCCACCCTATCACACACTGCCACCTGGTTTCCACTTTCTCTCCACCCGAGCAACCTTTTCATCGCACTCATCCCTCCACTGTTGGATCTATTCCGCTTGATCCAACGGTGTGAATCGCTTATCGCGCAATTTCTCTACCCGACGTTTAACACTCCAAAATCACGCGATACCAGTGGTATTGCAAAGGGCCAGGTGTCGCAACATTATAGGATCGCATTTGTTTTATTAAAAAACATTTACCACTAAAGCGTCGCGTGAAAACCATTCACGGTTTTCATGAAACCGCTTTGCCCAAATTCGCACCAAGTGCAGTTTAAAACCGGATTTTTGCCTACATTTTCACCCCCTTTGCGCTTCTCCTTCGCTTCCGCCTTTCTCTGCAAGCAGTTCTTCCGACCTTGCAAGTTTTTTATAACATGTTTTGTTGTTTTTTGCAAGTTTTTATGGTGGTTTTAAAAATGGAATCCCTCACACATCCCATAAAGGAACAAGGCCGAGGATGCCTCATCCGAAGCCCAAAAAACACAGAAAAGGATTCTTTGGGGCATAAACCTAGGTTTTTAAATCAATTATTGGTTATATAAATCAAAACCCCAGTGCGCCAGAGCCACCTTTCCATAAGAAAAGGGTTAGTGCATAAATATTGAAGGGTAAAGAGCACGACCCCTCAAAGAAGGCTGAGAAACAAAGAAAAGGGATGATTTCAAAAGTGGATATAGTCAGCAAAAATACAATTGAATACTGAAGAATAATAAAGAAGGCATGATCATCCTTAAAACACAAAATCACAATTAAATCAGTGTTTTAAAGGTATTGAGACAGATGGATCAGTGAAAGAGCCTCCAAGTGCCACATCATTGAGGCTATAACTCCTCAAAGTGCCACCTGCGAGCTTATTTAATCAAAATGGTACATATTAATTGCACAGTCAAGGATATTTTTTAAAAAATAGCACAAAATTAATTACCAACCTACCAAAGGCCCTCAAAGTCAACAAAGATCACTAAAGGTTATGAAATGTAATGTAAAGAGTATTAAAAAAGAGATGAACATTTGAAATATTCCCCCTTAGGCCTCCCAAAGGTCGAGAAACCATTACTCTATATTAATTGAACAAATGAACTCTTATTACACTCCACCTCCTCATTCTTCTATAAATACTTCTGTCGAAGACAGTATAGAGGTTGGTCTTTGAATACTCATTGAGTATCAATAGCTTTGAAGCTGTTGAAGCTCTGTTTTGTAATAGAAGAAATATAGGTTGAGATGACAAGTCTAAAGCTATAAATAACTACTGGACTTTGTAGGTTTTAAACCTGAATAGAAATTATCTACACAAGAATCTTATAACAGAAAATAAACAATAGCGAGAGCATAAAACATAAAATAGATAAACACAGAGATTTTCCCCTGGATCCCAAATCAGGACAACCAGCTTGATTTTTCATTATTTTCCTTTTAGTGTTACAACACATATATATACATGCCGAAGCATACATAAACCCCAATCCATTAACCCTGGATTAGAACATAACCATAGTTCCCTTGACCGGATCTACAAAATACCAGGGGCCGAAAACCATCATATCCCAAAACCATGTGCAAACTCATGCACAAAACATGGGTGCTGCCCCAGATCTTGACACGGGGGGTTGTTGCCCCCCCTGTGATCCCCCTGTTGCGCCCGGCGCAACATACAGCACGTGGGGATAGTCGTGGAAAGAATATAACACATACCCAACATTCTCCCACTTGTTGTTTTCTTTCCACAGGGGGCCACAAGAGATCTTAGTCATTGGGCCAATTCTTCAACATCCATTGTTTCTCTACACCAAGAGAACTTCTAAGTGCTTATAGACTTCGTCAATGCATCTGCAACATTCTTCAAAGTGTCCACCTTTACCAGCAACACCCTTTTAGCTTCAACCATATCTCTAACAAAGTGATATTGAACATCAATGTGCTTTGTCTTTGAATGATAAGCAGGGTTCTTAGCCAAGAAAATTGCACTTTGGCTATCACAGTCTATCCTTATAGCTTGTTGTACCAACCCCATACTTGAACACAATCTATGCAACCAAACTACTTCCTTGCTTGCATGAGTGGATGCTATGTATTCTGCCCCTGTAGTTGAAAGCACCACTACAGACTGTATTTTACTTATCCAACTGACTGCACCTCCAAATAGGCTAAACACATACCCACTTGTAGATCTTCTTTTGTCCAAATCTCTAGCCCAGTCTGCATCAACAAAACCACGAATGTCCAACATTCTTCCCAATCCTGGTCTTCCCTGGTAGCACAAGCCATAATCACTAGTGCCACGTAAATATATGAAAACTCGCTTCACTGTTGTCCAATGATCCTTCCTTGGGTTTGACATAAACCCGCTCAATACTCCCACTGCATGTGCAATGTCTAGTCTAGTACAAACCATTGCATACATCAGGCTACCCACTACACTTCCATATGGAACACGGGACATATCCTCCTCTTCTTCTTGTGTCTTGGGACATTGTTCAGCAAATAGCTTTACACCTACAGGAATAGGAACTTTCACCAGTTTACTATCCTGCATATTGAACCTCTGCAATATAGTCTCGACATACTTCCTCTGGTTTAACCAGAGCTTCCTCTCTGCCTGATCTCTCTTAATTTCCATGCCCAAAATATAGTTTCAGGAAGACCAAGATCCTTCAATGTCGAATTTGGAAACAGCTTGATCTTCAAATCTTGATAATTTCTTTGTCATTTCCAATCAACAACATATCATCCACATACAAGACCAAATAAATAACACGGTCACCAATTAATTTAAAATAAACTCAAGATCCTTCTCCTCAGTTTCAGGGGAAGCCAAGTCCCATATATAGTATGAAATTTTCGATACCACATCCGTGGTCGTTTAACCCATACAGACTTCTTAAACTTGCATACTGTTTTCTTACCCTTCACCATAAAGCCTTCAGGTTGCTTCATGTAGATCTCCTCTTCTAGATCCCCGTGAAGAAATGCTGTCTTCACATCCATCTGTTCTATCTCAAAATCAAATGCAACAACAACAGATAAAAGTAATCTAATAGAAGTAACCTTGGCAACATGAGAAAAAATATCACCAAAATCAATTCCCGGCACCTGGGAATAACCTTTTGCTACCAATTGAGCTTTTTATTTCTCCACCTGCCTTCTACGTTCATCTTCTTTTTAAAAACCCATTTTCTCCCGATGGGCTTCCTTCTAGCTGGAAACTCCACCATATCCCATGCCTCATTTTTGTGCAAGGATTTCATTTCATCAACCATGGCCTCCTTACAAAGTTTTCCATCCTCTGAATCTACTACCTCCCTGATGGTTCTGTGATCATCATCAGTTATAGCTAAGGAAAATTTTGAATAGAAAGCAGATGGACTATACCTTTCTAGTTGTCTTCTTTCCCGAGATGATCTTCTCAAAGCTGGAGTTTGTGGCTCTTCCTCTTCCGAGTCTTCTTCTGTTGTAGAGTCTGATTCATACTCCTTTAGCTCAAACTATATCTTCTCAGGTTCCTTTGGTAGGAATTCATGTGTAGCAACATCTTTCACCTCTCTAAACACCACATCTCATTTGTACACAACCTTCCTTGTTTCTGGGTTCCAAAGCTTGTAACCCTTTAAACCATCCTTATACCCAATAAAGATGGACCTTTTAGATTTATTATCCAACTTGGTCCTTTTCTCCTTTGGAACATGTACATATGCATCACATCCAAATACCCTTATATGTGAAAGAAAGGGTTTCTTACCAGTCCATACCTCATGTGGAATCTTATCCTCCAACGCTGATGAAGGTGATCTGTTAACTAAGTAACATGCAGTCTCCACTGTCTCTGCCTAGAATTCTTGTCCTAACCCGGTACCACTGAGCATGCTTCTTGCCTTTTCCATCAGTGTTCTGTTCATTCTTTCTGCAACTCCATTTTGCTAAGGTGTGTATGGAGTAGTCTTCTGACATGCTATACCACACTTCTTATAGAACTCTTCAAATTCCTTTATCTTCTTCTCTGTCTAGTTTTCTACCAAAGCCTTAAATTCTTTAAATTTTTCAAAGACTTCAGATTTCTTCCCCAAGAAATATATCCATGTATTCCTTGAGAATTCATCTATGAATTAAACATAGTACACAAAATTTTCGAGTGATTGAACTGACACAGGTCCAAACACATCACTGTGCACAAGCTCTAATATCTTGTTCGCCCTCTTAGCACCAGAAGGAAAACTCACCCGATTCTACTTCCCATATACACAATGTTCACAAAAATCGAAATCCAGAGAGCAGTTAGACATACCTTCTACCATACCATTTCTATGCAGTATCCGAAGGCCCTTCTCTCCAATATGTCCAAGCCTTTGATGCCATAGCATGGTCTTTTCTCCAGAGATAGCTAGGCTTTCTGCTCCTCTTTCAGGAACCACAGAAATGTTACACCCATCACTAATAGTGCTACCTTGTAGCTTGTACAGAGTTCCAATCCGAACTCCCTGCATTAATACTAGTGCTCCCTGAACCATCTTGCAGGCATCTTTCTCGAACACTGTTTTTACACCTGCATCATCCATTTTCTTACAGAAATTAGATTTCTGGCCAATGTAGGAATATGCAGAACACCAAGAAGTGTTCTAATCCTTCCACCTTGCATCTTCAGCTTGACCTTTCCACATCCGATGATTCTGGCCTTCCTATCATCCCCTAGGAAGACATCACCACCATCATATTTCTCATACTCGCAGAACCACTCTCTATGGGGAGTGAAGTGAAAATATGCACCTAAGTCAATAAACCATGAGTCATGATCTACATGTGTATTTGAAGAAGAAGCCAAATACACATCCCCACCTTTATCCGAGGTGGTTTTTTCCACTGCAGAAGGAGCATCATCAGTTCCCCTTCCTTTCTCAGGAGCTTTAGATCTGCATTCCTTTTTGTAGTGTCCTTCCTTTCCACATTTCTAGCACACCTTTACAAACTTTCCAGGAGATTTAGATCTCCCTCTAGATTTAGATCTCCCACTCGAAACCTTATTCTTGTTTCTGTTCTGGGACCTTCCTCGTACAGATAAGGCATCTCCATTCTGACCCTCCATATTTCTCCGTCTCATTTCCTCCGACAGCAAGGCTGAGACAATGTCAACAAAATTCAAGGTAGTTGTATTGCTACCTATTGCAATAACCAGACTATCCCACGAGTCTGGTAGAGAACACAACAAACTGATGCACTTATCTTCATCTGAGATTTTAATACAATACAGACACCACTTACCATGATTTCACAAGTTGTGCTAGACTCACCAGGCTCCCATCTCAGCCTCGTTATACATCATATTCGTAGGAAACAATCTATTAAATCTATTCACTAGAGAATTATATTGGCACAAAGTCCCAAGTTTCCTGCCAGTCCTCGCTGTGGCTTTCCTGATACACCAACAATACCATCCTGGACACAACCGTATTGTGCCTTAGCCTTCCATCCAAGCTTCTTCCTCAGCATGTCCGACATTGTTGTTGGCTTCTAGTACTCGGACTCGCTCATGATCCACCACTTTATCCACGGACCCTCCATGTTGCTTCCACAACGCAAGGTCACCTCTGATCCTTCATTTTATCTGCCAGCCACCATCTTCTTCACGCGTAAGAACGGATCCCGTACTCACCGACAGTCTACCTCAAGCCCAAGAAAAAAACCCTCAGCAGCAAAGGCGTCCCCTTGAAGCCGAAACAGCTCTGATACCAAATGTAGGTTTTAACCCTGAACAAAAATGATCTACACACGAATCTTATAACAGAAAATAAACAATAGCGAGAGCATAAAACATAAAACAGATAAACACAGAGATTTTCCCCTGGATCCCAAATCAGGACGACCAGCTTGATTTTTCATTATATTCCTTTTAGTGTTAAAACACATATATATACATGCCGAAGCATACATAAACCCCAATCCATTAACCCTGGATTAGAACATAACCGTAGTTCCCTTGACCGGATCTACAAAATACCAGGGGTCAAAAACCATCGTACCCCAAAACCATGTGCAAACTCATGTACAAAACATGGGTGGGGTCTGTCAGAGGGACCCACAATGTAAACATTTTTGTCAGGCGCCTGCCTCTGAAGGCTCGAGAGGGATTTTGAAGCCACCTCGGTGACCTCTGCTGCGCCGGCAGTAACGTAGACAAGACATGGGGCTAGTCGTGTTAGTCGTGGGAAAGAATATAACACATAGGCAAGGACTTGAATCGGTTTGAAGGATATTGACAAGTTGATTTATGGGATTCGTCTATGTCAATGGTGATGTGTTTCTCATCGTAATTTATTATTTTCGTGCTTACTTTCTCTCGCCCACTTTTCATGATAAGAAATGAATAACATAACAGGATTTACTTCTTTAAAGTACCCCAACTTACACTCATGGAAGACACGGGATTCTTTATGTTTTTTGTTGATTGTTTATTTGAGGATAATTCAATAGAGTATAACCAGTGAAGTATTGGTAAGCCCATGTTTCCTAAGTACAACTTGAGATATTGTCTTTAAATGTTCTTGAAAATTCTACTAATTAAATATTGAGCTGGAGAATTCTATGGTTAGTCTTGTCCTCTAGTTTCTTCTCCAACAAGTTTCTTTGAAAAGTTCCCTTAAGAGTATGTTGAAAGCAGGCTAGTTTAAAAGTACTTAACTGATCTTAGAATACTTTTTATGTTTATCATGAATGTTTTCCTTTGAGAATATGTTGAAATCAGGCTAAGTTAAAAGTCTTTACTTGATCTTAAGCTATTCTTTGTTTTTTATTGTTTTCTCTTGAAAGTATATCAAATGTAGGCTAGTTTAAAAGTACTTACCTAATCTTCGGTTACTTTTGTGTCTTTATATTAAGTGCATGTCAAAAGCAGGCTAGTTTCAAAGTACTTACCTGATCTTAGGTTGTCCTTTGTTTTTCTTGTGTGTTTACTTCCTTCACAACACTCTTACTATTTCATTCTATAAATCAACTTAAAGAGATATGTTGACATAGATGACTTGCCCCATAAACCACTATTGAAACTTGTTGTGCAATTAAAATCCTTGATGACTCTAGCACCCAATGGATTGACACTGCTTCTTACCTATATTATCAGCTAAAACATTTTCAACCTACTCACAACTTTACCCTTCAAAATACTTCCTTCATTTTAATGATATTCATCCCAACCAAAACAAACAAAAACCCTTGTGCTTTATAACTAGCCTAAAATCATATCATAAGCCTTAAAGATAATATCTTTGAAAAACACTTATATAGAGAGATTCCTCTCTGCAGCATTTGTATTTTCCAATCTTGCAAACTACAGAGACCTAACACAGTGGTGACCATACTGTGGAGTTTTTAGTAAACATCCTTAAAAAAAAATACTTACTATTCACTTAAGTAAGATCATTTTTCTTCAAGCACTACCAAGTATATTGGTGATCATGATAGGACTTGTCTAAATAAGTGACAATCTAGGTAACCCTTAGGATTCTAACAAACCCTCATCAAACCTTGAATAAATCAGCCAGTGAGCCATAGAGTAGACTTTGTTTGTCTCATCAACGTAGCTAAGTGCTCAAATAGATATAGGACACTCTCACAACCATAGGACTATAAGAAAACTTAGAAAAACCCAAAACATTTCAGATTGGTATTCAAACCAAATTAGTGGTGGTGTACCATAAAACATTTTACCTCCTGAAGCTAAAAAATTTCCACCTGGCAACTCCACATGTCTGAATTTACCTAAATATTCCACTGGGAAATCGCATTTCTATCATAAATATCATACAAACTCAGTTAAGGAAAATTTGAGGATTAAATTTTCTTGTTAAAAGATCAGTTAGCCTATTAAATATTGTCATACTTGGTTAAAAAAAATTTATCATTTAGGTCTGCAAAACATAGCATAGTGGCTTCTACAAGAGTTTATAATAGAGCCTATCCTGACCCAAATCCCCCTGAAATAGTTGATAATCCAGAAATTATCCTTAGGAAATCTCTTAAATCTAAGACTCCAACTGTTGTCAGACCAATTCATAGAGCTAATTTTGTCCCTGAAAACCTCTTAGATCTACGAAGTACACAAGTTGGCTTTAGAAACCCATCTAGAACTAAGTCACTTAATGATATAGATCAGTTAGACTTTGAGTCTCCACATTCACCCCAACATAGTGGTGAATATCCTGGTAGTAGAGAAACCACTCCGCTTGACCTTCATTTCATTCATAACTTTGGTTTTTCTCATCCTAGATCTGCTCAACAGTCTTTTTTTGGTCCAAGTACCTCTATTTTCCATACAACCACTGTACAAACTATTCCATTCCACCCTCCTACTCCTTTTCTAAACCCCCCATTTTTCCCACAACCTCCTATCATGGTAGCATGGTATGCTCCTCTAGTCCTTCCTTTACCCTTGGCCAATTTTATACAAGACTATCAGTCCAAGATTCCATTATATGATGCTAGTAGTACTATTATTGCTCAAATACATGTGGACAAGATGAATGATTATTTTGATAGAAATGAGATAGATGATGAGACCATTAAACTTAGATTATTTTCTCAAATTTTAGGGGGAGAAGCAAGGAAATGGTTCAAAGGCTTAAACCCCCAGAGTATTAATGATCTCCAATATTTCCATCAAACATTCATAAACAAATGGCAAGTTAGGAAGAACCCTCTTCAAATTCTTTCAGATTATAACAACCTCAAGATAAATGCTGCGGAAAGTGTGCAAGATTATTGCACTAGATTCAATAGTGTTTATAATGCACTACCCCCAGAATTAAAGCCTCCACAAGGCTCAGATTTGGCCAAATTCCCTGTAGGATTTGATCCTAAAATGGCCTATCAACTTAGAGAAAGAGATCCCTTAACCTTAGAAGATATGCAGAAGGGAGCTCTTAGTGTGGAAACAGATCTAATTGTGAAGAGAGACAGAATGAAAACTGAGAAAAGGGCATCCTATAGGGAAGATACTGCACCTTCCACATCTGAGTAAAAACTAGAAAGAATGATGGAAAAGATGATGGAGAGAACGAGTATGCTTGAGAGAGCTCAATCTAGAGAAAATCAATCAGCTCCTCAAAATAGAAATCCACCCCAAAACCAAAATCAGAACTTTAGGAGAAATCAACCTCGAAACAGACAAAGAGAATTTGATCAGCATATCGGACCTCCATTCCAAGAAAATTATGTTAATGAGGATGAAGAAACAAATGAACAAACAGAGGATGACAACATAAACATGCTGGGAGTAAGAAATGAGGATTCTGATTTCCTCCATGAAAGAAAACAAGGTCTATATACACCTTATGATGACAAAAGACCAGAAACTGATTATTAAAAAAATTACTCTGAAAATACCATCATAAGATCACCTCAACAATATGACCTAAGAAGTAAAAGGAATCAAGAAACTCCTAGGAATAAAACCTTTGATAAATCTACAAAAAACAACCCTGAAAATGCTTCTAGAATGACAAGAAAAAATCATAAAACAGTGGTTGTAAGTTCTGATTTAAAGAAAGGAAAAAACACCCAAGTAAATGTAGAACATAGTGGTGAACCTAGCAGCGTTAGCACCTCAGCTAATGCTCCTAAAAAAAACATTTCAACTGCTGTAAATACTAAAAATCAGCAAGCTGGTTTTGTTGAACAAGGAGTGACTAACAAGGCTAAATCAAACACTTTAAAAAATTAGATTCCTTTCAACCTAGAGAGTGAAATTTCCAAAATCAAAATCTCTATCCCACTTACTGAGTTGGTCACCCAAAATGTATATAGAGGCCAAATTTTGAAAGATTTTAACATAAAATATGTTCATGACACAGTTGACTTAAATGATGATACCCCAGAGCTCATTTTTGGACCAAAAATTGAAGGAAAATTTCAAGAAGGAACCACGCCTCCATTTTACATCAGTTTGAACATACATGATAATATTTTTCACAATGCTTATGGAAATATTAGGCTTAGAATTAACTAGGCCCTACAAAGATTTCTATTCCTTTGATTCAAGTAGGGTGAGATGCCTAGGCCTAATAAAGGATCTGTCTGTTAGCTTAGCCCAAATACCCGCCAAGAGCTTAGTTATGGACATTATAGCGGCTGATATACCCCCCAAATATGGCATGCTTCTTTCAAGATCATGGGGGGCTAAGTTGCAAGGCACTATGCATATGGATATGACTTATGCCACCATCCCTATCTTCAGTCAACCTAGAAGACTATATAGGGAAACACACATGAAATACATGGTGAGTAACTGAGAAAGACCAGAGAATTCTCCTCTCTATTCCATACACACTGACCTTGACTATTTCGTTCTTTATAATGGTGATATTCCTAATGAGCAAGAGTTAGTCAATAAAACATCATCAAATGTGGTGGTCACTACACTTCCAAACATAGTGACAACAAATGATGAAGAGGAATTTAAGGAGGAAACTAAGAAGCAGTTTGTTGATTTGGAAATTTACAGCAAACAAATTAAGGGTCTTGAGGTCCAAAATAGTCATAAAAATAGTACCAATCAAGAAAATCAAAAGATTAATCTTCGACAAATTGAAAATCTTGAAGAAAAAATAAAAAAGGGACATGTTACAGACCCTTGTACAGAACAGAATGATGAAAAAGACAGAAAGGACAACAATGAAATTAATGAAAAATCTAAAAACAGTCCTCTTTGGAGCATGAATTTTGATGGGCCTTGCACTAAAAATGATGCATAAGCGGGTATATGGATACACAACACTAAAAACAATCATGCTGAGGGGCATTCCTACAGATTAAACTTTCAATGTACAAACAACATAGCTGAGTATGAAGCTCTCCTTTTAGGCGTGCATTTATTGAAAAAATTAGGGGCCAAAAGGATAAAAGTTAATGGGGATTCAGAGTTAATTATTAGGTAAGTAAATGGGGAGTACAATGCTAAACATCCCAGACTTAGAGCCTATAGAGATGATTCCATGGCTTTATTAGAAACATTCATTGAATTCCAACTTATCTTTGTCCCAAGAAACCAAAACATTATGGCTAATGGATTAGCCTTTGCTGCTAGAACTTGTCTAACACCTTATGAAACCAAGCAATGCACCACCCAAGTCAAATTTAGACCATCTGTCCTAGATAATGAAAAATACTGGAAATTTTTTGAGGGAGGTAAACAAATAGAATACTTGCTGCAGTCTAAGAATGAATTTGAAATTCCAAACTCATATTCATACTATGAACAAGAATGTTCCCCTAAAGAAAACCCACTTTTTGAAGAAGAAAAATCTCCCAATATTGTTGAAATAAATCTGTTAACCAATGAACCCAAATAGATAATAGAAAGTAGCACAGTTTTAGAAGATGAAGACTTAGAGGTGCTGCAATCCAAAGACCAAAGCTTGCCAAAAGGGTTGGTCCCTTTAGAGGAATTATTTTACTTGAATGATGTTGCTAAGAAGCCAAAACTGGAACCCATAGAAACTGAAGTAGAAGAATGCAACATAGGCAGTGAACAGAAACCCAAGATGATCAAATTATCTAAAACACTGCCAGCTCACATTAAACTGAAATATATTGAGCTATTTAAAGAATTTTCTGATGTGTTTGCATGGAGTTAAGAAGATTTGAAATCATATCATACAGAAATAATTCAGCATAAGATACCTCTCAAAGAAAACCAGAAACCTTTTAAACAAAAATTGCGCAGAATCAACCCTGTTCAACTGCCTCTGGTAGAGAAAGAAATTAGAAAAATGCATGATGCTAGAATTATATTCCCTGTTAGATACTCAGAGTGGGTGTCTAATATTGTATCAGTTAGGAATAAAATAGGAGAAATAAGGCTTTGCATTGATTTTAGAAACTTAAACAAAGCCTCATTAAAGGACATTTATCCCTTACCCAAGATGGATCCTATCTTAAAAAGGGTAGTTGGTTCTAGAAGAATTTCTTTGCTAGATGGCTTCTCAGGTTACAACCAAATATTGGTACATCCTGATGATCAACTTAAAATAGCCTTTACTACACCTTGGGGTAATTTCATGTATTTGAAAACGCCTTTTGGTTTGATGAATGTTGGTGCCACATTTCAGAGAGCCATGGATATTGCATTTTCAGAAGAAATAGGCTACTTCTTAGTGATTTACCTAGATGAAATTACTGTCTATTCTAGAACAGATGAAGAACACCTAATACACTTGAGAAAAGTCTTTGAAAAATGCAAAAAAATTGGACTGTCCTTAAATCCAAAGAAAACATTGTTTGGTCTCCAAGAAGGTAAAATTCTTGGACACATCATATCAGAATAGGGGATAAGGATAGATCCAAAGAGGATTGATGGTATATTGCAAATTAATCATCTCATAAAAATCAAGGAACTCCAATCTTTCATTGGAAATATTAATTTCTTGAGAAGGTTCATACCCAATCTAGCTGAACTACTTAGAAACATGACAAATATGCTTAAAAAAGAAGGAGGAGTTAAATGGACCTTAGAAGCAAAGAAATCATTTGAAATGGTAAAAAAACACTCACCAAAACACCAGTTCTTATCAGTCCTGATTTTTCAAAATATTTCTTCATTTTTTCATTTGCATTAGAACACACTATAGCTATTGTCCTATTACAAAGGAACTTGAATCGACAACAACAACCCATTTCATTTTTCAGCTAGGCATTAAGAGATGCACCTCTGAAGTACAACATAATGGAAAAATAAGCCTTTTCCTTGGTCAAAGCCTTGAAAGACTTCAGAGTTTACATTTTACACTCCCACATAGTAGCATTTGTGCCTCATTTAGTTGTAAAAGACAGATTGACCCAAGATCCAGATGGAAAAATAGGAAAGTGGATTGCTGTAATTTTAGAGTATGACTTAGAAATTAAACCCACTAAGCTCATAAAAGGTCAAGGACTGTAAAGACTCATGGTTGAATCCAACTTTCAAGCTCTTGATATAAACATGTTTAATGCATTAGATGAACAAGAGGAGTTTTCAACTCCAATTATTGAAGATCATTTTCTGAATTCATCTTGGTATGCTGATATTTTGTATGTTTTGCTCAATCTTAATGTCCCTCCTGGTTTATCTAAAACAAAGGAAATATTTTTAAAGTTAAAAGGTATAAATTGCTTCATTTTGGAAAAATGTTTGTATTGGAAAAATGCTAGTGGATTATTTCTTAAATGTTTGCCTGAGAATGATGCAGAAAAGATCAAACATGAGTTTCATGAAGGAGAATGTGGAGGCCACCTCTATTGGAAGTCAAATTCTAATAAAATCCTTAGATTTGGTTACTACTGACCCACTCTCTTTCAAGATGTCTGCAAAATGATTACTATCTGTCACAAATGCCAAACCTTTGAAGGCAAAAGAAAACTGCTTCCCTTACCTCTGCAACCAATCACTGTTGAAGCTCTTTTTCAGCAGTGGGGTCTAGACTTCATTGGGTAAATCCATCCTCCCTCATCTACCCAACATAGATGGATCCTCACAGCAACAGACTATTTTACCAAATGGATAGAATCCATCCCTTCTAGGAATGCCACAGACTCTGTTATCATTCCATTCCTTGAAAACCATATACTTTCCAGATTTGGCTATCCTAGAAAGATCATAACTGACAATGCTGCTGCATTTGGGTCTAAAAATATGGTAGAATTCTGTCATAAGTATTAGATTATACTGGGTCATTCTACAGCTTATTACCCTCAAGGTAATGAGCTAGCAGAGTCCTCAAACAAAAGTCTGGTAAATATTATCAAGAAGTTGCTGGAAGATAACAAGAAATCATGGCACAATAAGCTAGTACATGCATTATGGGCAGACATATTGACAGTTAAGAAGTCAATTGGGATCTCTCCTTACCAGCTATTTTACGGAATGGATGCAATATTTCCAACCAGTTTATGAGTGCCAGTCACGAAGCTGATCCAAGAAGTATAGTCTGAAGATAATGATATGACAAGAAGAATAAATTAGACTTTACATCTACAACAAACCAGGGAGGAGGTATACATCAGAGCACATCAACTACAAGAAAACATCAAGAATTTTTTTGACAAAAGAACCAAGGCAAGTGATTTTAAAATTGGTGATAAAGTTTTGAAATGGGATTCAAAAAAAGAAGATAAGGGCAAACATGGAAAATTTGACAACTTATGACAATGCCCTTATCTTATCCAATCTGCTATTGGGAACAATGCATTTTTTCTGCAAGAATTGGATGGAACTGAATACTTGGGAGGCTCTGTCAATGGCAAGGTTCTCAAACATTACTTCTGTTAACTAATACATTTTTCAAAGATTTGTTCATTGTATATATCACTGCTTTCAATTCAGAAAAAAAGAAAAATACAAAAACAATAGGAAAAGAAAACGAGGGAAGAAATAAAACAAGAAAGGTACAACCCCATACCAAAAAAGAGAAATTTTGAAAGTGTACAAGCTTAAATGCCACTACAAAAAACAACATTGCTATTTCAGCCATACAGCCTAACCATGACTAGAATAGATTTCAATTTTCTGCTAATAGGTTAGTGAAGAAAGATTTTCCAAACTGTTCAATCTTGGCTTATCAGTAGAATATATTAGGATATAAATATATTGGTTCTTGCATGCTCAAAAATCTGAACCAAGAGAAAAGAAAAAACTACTCTAAAAAAATTAAAGGCAGAGCTAAAGAAAGAATGAAGGATGTCTTTTATTTTTCAGATCCTAAGCCTTCACAGTTTTTTTTTAAATTTCTGCAAATAAATTCTATGTGCAGCTTGTACATATAGCCATAGACATCATGGAAAATTAGAAATTCTAATCCTGATTTGACCATGTTTAAATTTCTATTTTAGAAGATAGAGAATACAATTTGCCAGACAGTCTAATCCTGACAGATAATAGCTTAGGTAGAAAATTTATGAGTTCAATTGTTTAATCTGAACTCATGGAGGAAATAAGAGTAGACTTAGATTAGTTTTTCCTACTTTCAAAAGAATAAAATGTTGATGTTTGAGGTTTGCAAGTCCAAGTGCACCTCATGAAGAAAAAATGTTAAGAAAAGTAGGTTGTGTAGGTAGTTGTTTGGGAATAAATCATTTTGTTTTATGTAAATACTGATCATCTTTCAAAGCTACATGATCAAAGAATAACAAAGTTGTCAATGGATAAAGGCACAGGTCTACATCCCAAAGATCAAATTCTGAAGTTCTTGTCACCTCCAAGGAGTTTCCATCCCCAAGTGGAGCCACTGTTAGCCATCAATAATAATTTTGTGATAAGAAAATGATGGTTAAAATAGGCCTTGAGCCTTCAAGCGATCGTTTTCATGGAAAATTACTCATTCTTGAATTTTGTTGTTCCTTAATAGTTTTTGTTCCTTATGTGATGTTCCCTTCAAAGTACTGTTGTTCCCAAAGAAATTTGTTTCCTAAACAAGCCCCATTTTCATCATTTTATTCACTCTTTGTGGCCCTTTTTCATCCTCCATTTTCCCTCTGAAAAGAGCTCCTTTGTCTCTTTCATTTTCCTTTCATCATCCTAAAAAACCTTCAAAACTACCTTTCACTTCATAAAAATCCCATCTTATAGCTATAAAACACTTTTTGTGATTCAATAACCTTCCCTTATAGCTATCGGGACTTCAAAAATCCATGAAAAACCCACAAAAAATGCATAAAAGACCCTTAAAAAGCTTCTTCCATCTTGTTTAAGGCCTTAAGCCCCTGAGGGCTTAATTTTCTCCACCCTTTCCGTCATAAGGCCCAGTGCTATGAACAAGCACTTTAAAAAAAAAAAAAAACCCTCTAACCCTATCACATCAGCGTTTTCCCGAAATATCGGCATTTCCTTTGAAAAAGTCCCCTCGATGTGATAAGCCCCCTTCTCCTCAGCCCTGGTCACTCATTCCTACCTGTGACCATACCCCAGCGCCTACGCCAAATCCCCCATCGCATCGGCGTTTTTATTTTTAAATCTGCCTTTCCTTTATATTTTACCCTCCTTGACGAATGGATCTTGGCCGTAGATCCATGTGATGTAACGGCGTCAGTTCACCCCGCCATCCTTCTTTCCTTCCCCTTCTTTATCCCTTCCCTCACCTTATCACTCCATCACGCGATCTCCGCTATCGATTTATCAAAATCTAACGGTCCTCGCTCATCTCGATGCCCAACCCCGTTGGGGGCCTACCATCCACTATGGAAAGGACCCACCCTATCACATGCTGCCACCTGGTTTCCACTTTCTCTCCACCCGAGAAAATTTTTCATCGCGCTCATCCCTCCACCATTGGATCTGTTTCACTTGATCCAACGGTGCAAATCGTGTATCACGCAATTTCTCTGTCCGATTTTTAACACTCCAAAATCACGCGATACCGGCATTATTGCAAAGGGCCTGGTGTCGCGACATTATTTGATCGCATTTGTTTTATTAAAAACCATTTACCACTCAAGCGTCGTGCAAAAACCATTCGCTGTTTTCATGAAACCGCTTTGCCCAAATTCGAGCCAAGCGTAGTTTAAAACTGGATTTTTGCTGGTTTTCTTCATAAAACCTCTTCCGCCTAAATTTTCTCCCCCTCTGCGCTTCTCCTTTTCTTCCGCCTTTCTCTTCAAGCAGTTCTTTCGACCTCGCAAGTTTCTATAACGTGTTTTGTGGTATTTTATAGGTTTTGATGGTGGTTTAAAAGCGGAATCCCTCACACAGCCCACAAAGGAACAGGGCCGAGGATTGCCTCATCCAAAGCCCAAAAAACACAGAAAAGGATTCTTTGGGGCATAAACCTGGGTTTTTAAATCAATTATTGATTATATAAATCAAAACCCCAGTGCGCTAGAGCCACCTATCCATAAGAAAAGGGTTAGTGCATAATGATTGAAGGGTAAAGAGCACAACCCCTCGAAGAAGGCCTAGAAACGAAGAAAAGGGATGATTTCAAAAGTGGATACAGTCAACAAAAAGACAATTGAAAACCGAAGAAGAATAAAGAAGGCATGATTATCCTTAAAACACAAAATAACAGTTAAATCAGTGTTTTAAAGGTATTGAGATATATGGATCAGTGAAAGAGCCTCCAAGTGCCACATCATTGAGACTATAACTCCTCAAACTACCACCTGCGAGCTTATTTAATCAAAAGAGTGCATATTAATTTCCCACTCAGTGATATTTTTTTAAAAAACAGCTCAAAATTAACTACCAACTGTTGGAAATATGATGTAGAGTGTTGTCCTTGATGGCAACCCACTAAATGAAGATGAATACATGCGACTGTTGACATGTTAACCTGATGGACTTGGTAAATGATGTAAATCTGATGTGATATGATGTTTGTTGACAATATGATGCTGAGTGTTTTCCTTGAATGACAACCCACTTGATGAAGATGATGAAAACTTACTTGATGAAGTTGTGCTTGATAGAATATGTTCTGGATGAAGTAAATCTGATGTATCTGCAGTGTGTACAGAAGGCAGTGAAGAAAATAAGTCAGCTTGTGCTAAATCTATGATGAAAAAGAGTATGTTTCAAGGCATACGCGGGTTGGACTAGGGGAAGTCGCGTATGCACGCGGAAAAGAAAGTGCCAAGTCGCGTATGGGCTAAAGCGCTCTAAAAGTGCAAAACCAGGGGTAACCACCATGGTATTGACCCATTGTATTGGGTAATGATTCGTCTAAATGACCCCGTCTAAAGTAGTTTTGGGCTCATGGTATTGGTTTGGCTCATGGTATTGAAAAAGGGGCTCATGGTATTGAAAAAGGGAAAACCTATATAAGGAGAAGAATTTCATTGTGCAAATCATGAGTGTGGGTGCAAGATGTCTGAGCTTGAATGAATACTTCTCTCTAAAGTATATCTGAATGGAAAGGGTTACACTTGAATGATAAATCTGAATGTATGATGCACCAATGATGAAGAAGGGGATCTAGATCTGAATTGCACTTGTATTTGCTAGATCTGATTATGGAAGGCTTAGATCTGTGATGAGGCGAACATCTAGGCGAACATCTGTCTGAAGTGAAAGGGTAAATCTAAACTGAATATCTGATCTGAAGAAGTATGCTGCTCTATAATGATTGAAGATCTATACGCTACTTCGCCGCAGAGGAAGCGCGTATATACGCGGCTTCGCTGAAGTGAAAGCGCGTATGCGCAGTGAAATATGTACAGAGGTATACGCTTGTTTGTGTGGACGGAAGTGCGTATATACGCGACATCAATGAAGTAAAAGCGCGTATGCAAACTAGGGTTTGCTGATGCAAAGGGTATGAAATATCTGATCTGTTCTGCTTTGTTTCTGCTATCTGATCTGTGTTGATAAGTATCTGTTGGTGATGTATGTTTATGATTAAAAATATGGAAAGGGTTCAGTCTGGAAATCTGATGAAATGTGGCCTGCAAGTGTTGTTCTATTGAAGTTGTTGGATCCAGTGTGAAAATTGATGAAACGTGGTCCAAGGAGGTGCTGAAGGTTGTAGCCTTCAGTCAGGGGGTTGTAGCTCCCTTCCAAGTGAGGCTGGTAAACGAGATCAGGGGGTCGTAGCTCCCTTCCAGGAAAGGCTGGTAAACGAGTCAGTCAGGGGGTTGGAGCTCCCTTCCAGGAGAGGCTGGTAAACGAGCGCAGGTGGGTGCCTGCGTGCTGGTCAAGTCTGCGCCAGCACATATGTTGTAAGATGTTTTATCTATAATAAAATATTGAAGGCTGAGCAACTGCAGCAGTGGTTTTCTCCCGATTTGGGCTTCCACCTAAAAATCCTGGTGTTCATGTGTGATGCTTTATGTGATGGCTTATTCTGTTCTTACTGCACATGTTTACTGTTTCTTAAACATCTGATGAATGAATGATGGAATGATATAAGTGAAGATTTAATGACATATCTAGATATCTGTGTATACGTGAGTTTCACAAAGGGTATCCGCGTATATACGCTAGTTTACTGAAAGAAAGTAGCGTATGGGTTTTAAGGAATGAAAAAGTAAAATTTTGATTATGTAGTAAATACTGATTCACCCCCCCCTCTCAGTATTTTTCCCAACAATTGGTATCAGAGCAGGTTCTTCTACAGAAGCTTGATCGCTTGAAGGAGATCCGTCGCAATGGGAAGTCAAGAAGGAGTAATGTCTATAAAGCCACCTCTATTCAATGAAAGCAATCTGATATTCTGGAAGGTACCAACAAAAGCGTATCTGCAAAATCTTGGTGCAAAACTATGGGCAATCTTGAAAGGATGTGAACAAGAATTTAGAGAAGGAAAGGGTATTTTTGTGGATCCTCTAGAAGACAATAATCTTCTTGAAGAAAAAACTCAACTCAAGGTAAGCCACAAAGAAAAGAACATAATCATAGAGACCCTTAAAAATCAGCTTGAAGCAGAAAGAAAACGCATTGAGGATTTGGAGTGTGAAGTAGTGAGTCTAAGGAAAGATAATGAGAAAGTGAAATCTCTCAATCTTAGATTTGCTAAAGGTTCAGAAACCTTGGATGAGATTATCAAGGTACAACGGTCTCCTCTTATAAAAACAGGTCTTGTGTTGGGAAAAATACTGAGAGGGGGGGTGAATCAGTATTTACTGCATAATCAAATCTTTATACTTTTTCATTCCTTAAAACCCATATGCTACTTTCCTTCAGTAAACTAGCGTATATACGCGGATCCCCTTTATGAAACTAGCGTATACTCAGAGATCTAGATCAGTCATTAAATATTTACTTATATTATTCCATCATTCATTCATCAGATGCTAAACAGTAAACAGGTGCAGTAAGAACAGAATAAACCATCACACAAAGCATCACACATGAACACCAGGATTTTTAGGTGGAAACCCAAATCGGGAGAAAACCACCGTGCAACAGCCTAAATTTCTTCAATATTTTATTATAGAGAAAACATCTTACAACATATGTGGCCGGGCGCGTACTTGACCAAGACGTTGTGCACCCACCGCGCTCGCTACCAGCCTCTGGAAGGGGCTCCAACCCCTGACTCGTTTACCAGCCTCTCCTGGAAGGGAGCTACGACCCCCGATCTCGTTTACCAGCCTCACCTGGAAGGGAGTTACGACCCCCTGACTGAAGGCTACAACCTTCAGCACCACCTTGGACCACGTTTCATCAATTGTCACACTAGATCCAACAACTTCAATAGAACAACACTTGCAGGCCACATTTCATCATATTTTCAGACTGGACCCTTTCCATACTTTTAACCACAAATATACATCACCAACAGATACTTATCAACACAGATCAGATAGTAGAACAGATCAGATATATCATACCCCTTGCTTCAGCAAACCCTAGTTTGCATACGCGCTTTTAATTCACTGATGTCGCGTATATACGCGCTTCCGTCCACACAAACCATCGTATACCACAGTGTATATTTTATTGCGCATACGCGCTTTCATTTCGCTGAAGCCGCGTATATACGCGCTTCCTTCGCGGCGAAGTAGCGTATAGATCTTCAATTATTACAGAGCAGCATACTTGTTCCGATCAGATATTCAGCTCGTATTTACCTCTTTATTTCGGTATTGCATGTTCGCCGATGTTCGCCTCATCACCGATCTAAGCTTCGCCAATCGCATCTAGCAAATACAAATGCATTTCGTATCTAGATCCCCTTCTTCATCATTGGTGCATCATACCTTCGCATTTGATCATGTAACCCTTCCATTCAGAGTCTACTTCAGAGAGAAGTATTCATTCAAGCTCGTACATCTTGCACCCACACTTATAATTTGCACAATGAATTTCTTCTCCTTATATAGGTTTATCCTTTTCAATACCACGAGCCACCTTTTTCAATACCACGGGCCAAAGAAATACCACGAGCCCAAAACTACCTGGACGGGGTCAATTAGGCGGATCATTACCCAATACAATGGGTCAATACCATGGTGGTTACCCCTGGTTTTGCACTTTTTGAGTGCTTTAGCCCATACGCGACTTGGCACGTTCTTTTCCGCGTGCATACGCGACTTCCCTTAGGCAAATACGCGTATACTTAGAGACATACTCTTTTTATCATACTTTGAGCACATTCTGAATTCCTTTCTTCATTCCCTTCTGTTCTTACTGTAGATACATCAGATTTCCTTCATCAGGAACATATTCTTTCAAGCACAACTTCATCAAGTAAGTTGTCATCATCTTTATCAAGTGGGTTGCCTTTCAAGGACAACGCTCAGCATCATATTGTCAATAAACATCAGATTACCAAGTCCATCAAGTCAAGAATAACTTCATCAGGTGGATTGCCATCAAGGACAACACATGTCAACAGTCGCATGTCTTCATCTTCATTTAGTGGGTTGCCATCAAGGACAACACTCTGCATCATATTTCCAACAATCTCCCCCTTTGGACTTGATGGCAACCACGATGTTGTTTGGTTACCACAGCAGATAGATACTATGTCACTCTCCCAAATATGTCACATCATTATCTTCTCTTTATTCAAACACCATGTCACTCTCCCCCTTTGACATCAAGGGCAAAGGGCGGATCAAAAACCAACATACTCTCCCCCTTTTCTCCTCATGTGGAAGAAGCGTTCTGCAGATATGATATGTGCTAAAGTGACCAAGCTCCCTCTGAGTTCATGCTAAATCTTCAAACATATGACTCTATGAACTTCCTATCACCAAAGACTCATACTTAAATCAAATATCCAACCAGGTGGATTTACATATGAGACTCAAGTACCCAACCAAGTGGGTTTACACATTTCAATTCAGCTACCCAACCAAGTGGGTTTACAAAATTTGACTAAGCCCTTACATGACTGAATATTACAATTTTACATCATGGGTCTCAACAAGACCTTTTCATCAAACTACAAATATAACTTTAAGACCAACACCAGAAAATCCTCAAGAGAGATCATATAATGCACAATCATAATGCCATCAATGCATTATACTCAAAGAACAAAGAACACTAGTGCTCCCCCCGAATCTCGCATCCATGCATCCTTTTTCATATGACCAAGGCCTCCTTGGGTTTGTGCATCCCGAACATTTTCACCAATCAAATCATCAAGGCATCTTCATCAAAACATTAGAAATCAAAACATGAGAACTCCGGAACACCATGGCTATCTGATTAAACAAAGACCGGCACTGTGGTCAAGAGAGTCGAACCAACCAAAAATTGCCAAGAATCAAACATACGCGGTTTTCTCAGGCAGACTCACGTGTATACGCTACCGTGTTTCAAGCCCGCGTATCCCAAGCCATCTTCTAAATTTCAACCAGATCTGATTCTCTGTGAGGCAAAGACAGTGTTCAGCTTCTTTCTGAGATATTTGAATGCTTCCCTAGACTACAGACAGATAGAACGGTGTAGTTGTGTCTTCAAGCGTCATCCAACGGATGTAGCAAAGGCACATTAGTAACCAAGCCTTCAGATTATTTGCAACATCAATACAATCTTTCAGAAAGTTTATCATACCAGAACAACAACTTCCCATAAGTGTCAAGCAATCATTCATGTGGTCCAAGATCTTCAAGATTTAACATGAAGTAACATAAGTAGGCAAAGGATCTCTCAACCATAGTAACACACTCTGCATGATTTATTTCTGAATCAAATTATATCCAAATCATCCATGTGTGAGTACAAAAGTCAACCAGGGCTCAAAATCTCATCATAATAAAAAATGTACCAAGTCATCATCATTTGAGCATGAGTATCACAAAAACCAAAGAACAAGAAGTCATATTGCCAACAATGCAATCATTAGTATTCACCTTGCTGCTCCCCCTAAACCAATGTTCTTCCTTAGCTTGCAATCTGAAGCACCTTCAACAGCAAGTCATCAGCAACAATCTCTGCATGATCTGTCCTCATCTCTGAATTATAAGACTTTCATCTCAACAACGAATGCTCTTCATCATAAAGCAACCAGGCTTCATCCATAATCTTCAACACAAGAACCCATGTATCAATTCATTATCATGAGTATAACCAGAATGATGCTAACAGTGCAATCATCAGCAGTCAGACTGATGCTCCCCCTGGACCTCTGCTCCAGATCTTCAGCTATCAGATAACTTCTTTTATCATTAATGCATACGCGACTGTTTCTGAAGAAACTCGCGTGTATACGCGACTTTTGTTAATATAACCCGCATATGGTAAGTGAAGCATAGAAAATTTTCATCTTCCTTCATTTCCTCCTGAGTTTGTACCTCCTCAGACTTTCCTTCCACATCAAATGCGCTCAATGTAAGTAAACATAACTGCATTATTTGTCCCTAACCATGAGAGACATCATACATTGTTCCCCCTGTGACGATACATTACTAAATCTCATAATGTATCCCACATCATTCCTGCAGTCAATCAGAGAAGTAAGCTTCAGAAGCGGATGACTGCAGTAGGGTCAGAATTCCCTACGTTTCTGATCGGTCCTTCATCTTGAATTGAGTGTTTTCTTCAAGAAAATCATTGTCTTCTAGAGCATCCATAAAAATATCCTTTTCTTCTCTAGATTGATTCTTATTCCATCCCTCCATCTTTTTCCAGATTTGTTTAAACTTTCTATTTGTGTGCTGGAAGTTATCCAATTTCTCATATCTGTTCAACCTGCATTCCTTTTCTACATGTCCATACTTGTTGCAAGAATAACATCTCATGTGTCCAGAGAAATAAGCATAAGAATCATGATGAGTATTTCTAATCTTTATCCTTTTACAATCAGCTGCTTTATGTCCATACTTGTTACATGAGAAACAATATCCCTTGAAGCTACCAGAGTACCTGTTTGTTTGTGGCTGAATTGTCCTGCTTCTGCAATTTGCTGCAACATGCCCATAGTTATGACATTTAAAACATTCAACATTCTTGAATGAATTCCTTTGAGAATTCATGATTGTTGGTTGATCTTTTGTTTCTTTCAACCCTTCAGGTTTTGCATTGACTTCCTTTGAATTTTTAGCACTTCCTTGTGAGCTAGATTCTCCTTTAACAGTTTCGTGAAAACCAAGACCAAGTTTGATAGAAGGAGACCTTTGACTACTAAGAATATTATCCAAGATATTAGTGCTATCTTGAAACCTCAAAAGTTTAACCTTTTCTTCTAATTTACCTTTGAGAATGTTTACCTCAACCTCCAAGGCTTGACACTGCTTTGTCATGCTTTCTTGTTTCCTTCTTCCATCTTCTACTTGATCCTTCAGATTTAGAATCTCTTCTTTCAACCAATTTTCGTTTTCTTCACATGTTTGTTCCAGCTCTTCATTCTTCTTGTTTGAATTTTCCAGAACCCTTTTGAGAGAGATGATTTCTGCTTCAAGGCCTTCATTCATCTTATTTGATTTATCCAGGTCTTCTTTGAGGGAAATGATTTCTGCTTCAAGTCCTTCTTTTTCAAATGATTGTAGAGGTTCCTCATTTTTCTTACTTGATGTTTCTAGATCTGCTTGCAGAGAGATGATTGCAACTTCAAGTCCTTCATTCTTCTTGCTTGATTTTTCAAGATCTGCTTCTAGTTCTTTAATTTGATTGGATGCATAAGTATGAAACCTTTGATACTTGTCCACATGTCCATTCAACATTTCTATTTGATCTTTCATTTGAGAGATCATCTCTTTGTTGATAGAATCTTTCTTATCAACTGCTTTTTGTTGTTCTTCATCTTTGATCTTGAGAGCTCTCTCTATTTCTAAAACACTACTTTTACAAACTTCATTATTGTTTGTACCACCAAGATCATGCAAAGGATGACCCCAATCACTATCTGATTCATATTCTTCTATTTTCTGAGATATCTCCTTGCTTTGAGTAGCCTTCTTCTTTTTCTTCTTTGCCATGAGCACCTGTAGAGCTTCGTCAGAATCTGTTTCATCTTCTTCAATTTTTGCTATACATGATTTCTGAGGTATATTCTTGTTTCGAGTAGCCTTCTTCTTTTGCTTCTTAGCCATGAGCACTTTTAGATCTTGGTCAGAATCTTCTTCATCTTCACTGGATACTTCATCATCATCTTATTTTGCATAATAACTCTTTCTCTTTTCAAATTGTTTCCCTTTACCATGCTTTTCTCTATAAGGACATTTAGCAGCATAATGACCAACTTTTCCACACTCAAAACATTTGAAGGGAAGCTTACCTTTGAATCTTCCAGTACCTAGTTGGAGCTTTCTTATGAAATTCGCTTCTTCTTCATCGGATATATAGCTCGATTCTTTGACAACTTCCTTTTCCTTTCCTTTTGTAGATGCCTTAAAAGTAGCTTCTCTGATTTGGGAAGGACCTCCTTGTCTCATTTCAAAAGTAGTTAGAATACCATGCAATTGAACAATAGAAAGAGTTTGCAGATCTTGCCTTTCTTCAATAGCCAAAACTTTAGAGTCAAATTTAGAAGTCAAGGATCTTAAGACCTTTTCCACCAGAGTAGTATCAGTTATGGTTTCACCCAAATTTCTCATTCGATTTACAATATCATCCAGACGAAGAAAGAAAATGGCAACACTTTCATCACTATGCATCTTCAAATTTTCATATTCAATTCTAAGAGTTTGGAATTTTGCACTTTTTACCTTTGTATCTCCTTCATAGCTCAGAATGATTTTGTCCCATATTTCTTTTGCTGAATGTAGCTGCATCACTTTAGCAAATTTTGATTCAGACATGCTTCCTAACAAGACATTCACTGCTTTGGCATTGATTTCATACTTCTTCCTTTCTGCTGCATCAGTAGGAATACTTGCTGGGTATTGATAACCTTCTTGCACGATTGCCCATACATCTGCACCAAGACTTTGCAGATATGCTTTTGTTCGTACCTTCCAGAATATCAAATTGCTTCCATTGAATAGAGGTGGCTTTATAGACATCACTCCTTCTTGACTTCCCATTGCGACGGATCTCCTTCAAGCGATCAAGCTTCTGCAGAAGGACCACGCTCCGATACCAATTGTTGGGAAAAATACTGAGAGGGGGGGGTGAATCAATATTTACTGCATATTCAAACTTTTTACTTTTTCATTCCTTAAAACCCATACGCTACTTTACTTCAGTAAACCAGCGTATATACGCGGATCCCTTTATGAAACTAGCGTATACACAGAGATTTAGATATGTCATTAAATCTTCACTTAAACCATTCCATCATTTATTCATCAGATATTCAATAAGCAGTAAACAGGTGCAGTAAGAACAGAATAAACCATCACACAAAGCATCACACATGAACACCAGAATTTTTAGGTGGAAACCCAAATCGGGAGAAAACCACCGCTGCAGTTGCTCAGCCTTCAATATTTTATTATAGAGAAAACATCTTACAACATATGTGCTGGCGCAGACTTGACCAGCACGCAGGCACCCACCTGCGCTCGTTTACCAGCCTCTCCTGGAAGGGAGCTCCAACCCCCTGACTCGTTTACCAACCTCTCTTGGAAGGGAGCTACGACCCCCTGATCTCGTTTACCAGCCTCACCTGGAAGGGAGCTACAACCCCCTGACTGAAGGCTACAACCCTCAGCGCCACCTTGGACCACGTTTCATCAATTTTCACACTAGATCCAACAACTTCAATAGAATGAACACTTGTGCCACCATCATATTTTCAGATCGACCTCTTCTCTTTACTTTTAAGCACAAACATACGTCACCAACAGATACATATCAACACAGATCAGATAGCAGAAACACAGCAGAACAGATCAGATATTTCATACCCCTTGCTTCAGCAAACCCTAGTTTGCATACGCGCTTTCCCTTTACTTATGTCGCGTATATACGCGCTTCCGTCCACACAAACCAGCGTATACCTCAGTGTATATTTTATTGCGCATACGCGCTTTCTCTTCGCTGAAGCCGCGTATATACGCGCTTCCTCCGCGGCGAAGTAGCGTATAGATCTTCAATGATTACAGAGCTGCATACTTCATCAGATCAGATGTTCAATTCAGATTTACCCTTTTCACTTCAGTCAGATGTTCGCCTAGATGTTCGCCTCATCACAGATCTAGGCCTTTCATAAGCAGATCTAGCAGATACAAGTGCATTTCAGATCTAGATCCCCTTCTTCATCATTGGTGCATCATACCTTCAGATTTGACTTCAAGTGTAACCCTTCCATTCAGATCTACTTCAGAGAGAAGTATTCATTCAAGCTCAGACATCTTGCACCCACACTCATGATTTGCACAATGAATTTCTTCTCCTTATATAGGTTTATCCTTTTCAATACCACGAGCCCCCTTTTTCAATACCATGGGCCAAAACAATACCATGAGCCCAAAACTACCTGGACGGGGTCAATTAGGCGGATTATTACCCAATACCATGGGTCAATACCATGGTGATTACCTTTGGTTTTGCACTTTGACGCTTGCGCCTGTGTCTGATTGGCTTGCGTTCTTTCGGCGCGGGGCAGACTTCCCCTTAGGCAAATCGGCGTATACTTAGAGACATACTCTTTTTATCATACTTTGAGCACATTCTGAATTCCTTTCTTCATTGCCTTCTGTTCATACTATAGATACATCAGATTTCCTTCATCAAGGACATATTCTATCAAGCACAACTTCATCAAGTAAGTTGTCATCATCTTCATCAACTGGGTTGCCTTTCAAGGACAACGCTCAGCATCATATTACATCATATCAGATTTACATCATTTACCAAGTCCATCAAGTCAAGAATAACTTCATCAACTGGTTTTCCATCAAGGACAACACATGTCAACAGTCGCATGTCTTCATCTTCATTTAGTGGGTTGCCATCAAGGACAACACTCTGCATCATATTTCCAACATCTTGGATATACTGGGGAATCTTCCCAGACATCAGCACCAAGTTTCCTAAAAGCAGCCACAGCTGGTTCTCTACATTCAGCCACTCAGCAGGGGAACAAAGGATCCTTACAGGTAAAGCATGATCATCTCAATTCAAGGAACACTAACAAGGAGATCATTCAAAGAAGCTACAACCAACAAGTAAATTCCAATAGAAGATTTCATGATCACAGAAATTTCTACTTCAATGGACAATGTTTCTCATGTCACAATTTTGGTCATAAAGTTGTTCAATGTGTTGCATATAAAACCATTATGACAAGAGAAGCAAGAAAGATAAGGATGAATGATGAACCAAAGAAGAACACCTATAACAACTTTTCTCCTCTTCAAAACGAAGTTGAATGTACTTATTGCAATAAATTTGGTCATGAAGAATCTGAATGCAGGAGCAAGGTCCATCCAAAAGAGCATGTTACCTCAAGCTCTAAAGTGTGGAAAAGAAAGAAATCCCGGTTGAAAATTGTGGGATAGCGTTATTTGCAGAGGGTGAAGAAAATCAATGGTACATTGATAGTGGGTGTTCAAGACACATGACAGGTGACAAAAGCAAACTTCATACTTATAATGCTCTAGAAAAGGAAAAAACGTTACATTTGGAAATGATACTCCTGCTGTAATTAAAGGAAAAGGGGCAGTATTTCTAAAAGAAAAGGTGAAGGCTAAAGATGTCATGTATGTGGATGGATTAAGACATAACCTTTTAAGTGTTAGTCAAATGTGTGATCAAGGAGCAGAAGTGGTCTTCAGTTCCAAAGAATGTGTGGTTCGCGATCTTGATACAGGTAAAATCATTATAAAGGAAAAAGAAATCCAAGCAACCTGTATGTACTAAACGGCATAGATCAATGTTACTTGAGCAAGTCTTCAGAAAACTGGCTATGGCATAGAAGGATGGGGCATCTGAGTTTCTCTCAAATCAACAAAGCAAGCAGACTTCAAGATGTTCGTGATCTTCCCAAGATCAATCTTCCAGAAAGTACCATATGCAAATCTTGTCAATTTGGTAAGCAGACCAGAGTTCGATTTAATGCCAAAGAAGGATCATCAAGTAAGCCTCTTGAACTCATTCATACTGACATCTGTGGACCTATGAGGAAAAATTCATTACGTGGGGAAGAATACTATATCCTATTTATTGATGACTACTCCAGAATGTGTGAGATCGCATTTATTAAACACAAAGATGAAGCTTTTGAAAAATTTCAGAATTTCAAAGCACTGGTAGAAAATGAATTAGATTTAAAAATCAAGTGTCTTAGATCTGATCGAGGAGGAGAATATTCATCAAATGAATTCTTTGAATTTTGTGAACAACATGGCATTAAAAGACAGTTCTCTGTAGCAGGAACTCCACAACAAAATGGTGTAGTAGAAAGAATGAATAGAACAATTGTTCAAATGGCTAGAGCTATGCTTGCTGACTCTAATGTTCCTGACATGTTCTGGAGTGAAGCAGCACGTACAGCAGTTAACATTCTCAACAAGGCTCATGTTCGGGTAAATAGTGACAAAACTCCATATGAACTCTGGTATGGTAATCCTCCCACTGTGAATCATTTTAAATTTTTTGGAAGTAGATGCTTTATCAAAAATAATGATGAAAAGCTTGGCAAGTTTGAACCTAGATCAGATGAAGGGATATTTCTTGGTTACTCATCTTCAAGCAAAGCATTCACATGTTACAATAAGATGCTTCAAAAGGTTTTTGTATGTATTGATGTTGTGATTGACGAGTCTCCTGTAGCTCCTAAAGAAGAAAAACAAACAACAAAAGAAGATGATAGCGACATATGGCCTTCTACATCAGATGAAAATGATATAGACAGTGAATCCAATGAAGAACCTAAAAATGATCTATCTGAAAAAGCTCCATCCAGATACGTTCAAAAGAATCATCCTGAATCTCAGATCATGGGAGACAAGGAATCAGGTGTACGAACAAGGAGAACTTTTGTGGGATCTTCTAGTCATCAGGCACTTCTATCCACAATTGAACCTCTCAATGTCAATCAAGCTAGCAGAGATGAATGTTGGAACCAAGCCATGAATGAATAGATTGATCAAATTGAAAAGAATGACACTTGGGATTTGGTACCAAGACCACATGATAAAAATGTCATTGGAACTAAATGGATCTTCAAGAACAAGTTAAATGAGAATGGGGATGTTGTAAGAAACAAAGCTAGACTGGTTTGCAAAGGGTATACTCAACAAGAAGGTATAGACTTTGAAGAAACTTTTGCTCCTGTAGCTAGACTTGAAGCCATAAAAATGTTTCTTGCTTTTTCAAGTTATCAACAAATCAAAGTTTATCAAATGGATGTTAAATCTGCTTTTCTTAATGGTGATCTAGAAGAAGAAGTATATATAGAACAACCGGAAGGATTCATTTTGGGAAATGATGAAAATCTTGTTTGTAGACTTAAAAGGCTCTATATGGTCTCAAACAAGCTCCAAGGGCTTGGTATTATCATCTTGACAAATATCTTCATCAACAAGGATTTTCAAAAGGGTCTGCTGATAGCAACTTATACACAAAAGTTGAAAATGATAAACTATTGATTGTGGTTGTATATGTTGATGATATCATTTTTGGGAGTAACGAAGAATCTTTGAGTCAAAAATTTGCTTTTGTCATGCAGCAAGAATTTGAAATGTCTTTACTTGGGGAACTAACATTCTTTCTTGGCTTGCAAGTGCATCAAAAGGCAAATGGTATTTTCCTATCTCAAGCAAAATATCTTAAGCAAATTCTAAAGAAGTATGGCATGGAAGAATGCAAACCTGTAAGTACACCAATGATAACCGGATGCAGTCTCAGTTCTAATGATGATTCTCCCACAGTGAATCAACCAGAGTATAGATCGATGATAGGAAGTTTACTTTATCTCACTGGGACTAGACCAGACAGTATGCATGCTGTTGGGATTGTTGGACAATTCCAAGCTAATCCAAAAGAGTCTCATCTTCAGGCTGTTAAAAGAATATTCAAATATCTTCAAGGAACTCAAGACTTTGGTCTATGGTATCCAAAGAATCCTGATCTTACTCTTCATGCTTACACTGATGCAGATTGGGCTGGAAGTGTTGATGATCGGAAAAGCACTAGTGGTGGTGCATTCTACATGGGGCCCCGGTTAGTATCTTGGTTCAGCAAGAAGCAAAATTCTATTGCCTTATCAACAGTTGAAGCAGAGTATGTAGCTGCCGCATCTTGTTGCATTCAACTCCTATGGATGATGCAAACCTTGCAAGATTTTCAAATCAAATGTGCAACTCCTATCTCCATTATGTGTGATAATACAAGTGCCATCAGTATCTCAAAGAATCCTGTTATGCATTCGAAGACCAAGCACATTCCCATCAAATATCATTTCCTACGTGAACAAGTGCTTGAGCAAACCGTGAAGTTGGAGTATGTTCCCTCCAAAGAACAAGTTGCTGATATCTTTACCAAACCTCTGCCCAGGGAAGCGTTCGAGTATCTAAGACAGAAGCTGGGAGTGTTCTCTGCCAGACAAAAGAACAAATCTGCATAAATTTTAGAAGATGATAGTGGATACGCGGGTTTCCTGAAACACAGTCGCGTATATACACGAGTTCCGGCACAGAAAACCGCGTATGTCTGATTGCTGACAATTTTTGCTTGGAGTCAGCTCTTTTCAGCACAGCTGCAGTGCTGTTTGGTTTATCTGATACTGTTTGGTATCTCTGGTGGTGTTCCAGTTCTCATAATTCTATTTCTCATGTTGTTGATAAAAGATGCCTTGATGATTTGTTGGTGAAAGTGTTCAGGATGCACAAACTAAGGGGGAGCCTTAGTCATATGAAAGGGATGCATGGATGCACAGATTCAGGGGGAGCATTAGCGTTGCTGAGTATAATGCATTGTTGGCATTATGATGGTTTCTGAAATATGTTCTCTTTCTTGAAGACTTTCTGGTGTTGGTCATAAATGATCATATTTATATTTTGATGAAAAGGTCATGTTGAGACCCATGATGTAATTTGTAATATTCAGTCATGTAAAGGACTTGTCAAATTTGTAAACCCACTTGGTTGGGTAGCTGAGTCAAATTTTGTAAACCCACTTGGTTGGGTAGCTGAATTGAAATGTGTAAACCCACTTGGTTGGGTACTTGAGTCTCATATGTAAATCCAGTTGGTTGGATATTTGATGTAAGTATGAGTCTTTGGTGATAGGAAAGTCATAGAGTCATGTACTTCATTGAAAATATGTTTGAAGATTCAGCATGAACTCAGGGGGAGCTTGGTCACTTCAGTATACATCAGATCTGCAGAACGCTTCTTCCACATGAGGAGAAAAGGGGGAGAGTATGTTGGTTTTTGATCCACCCTTTGCCCTTGATGTCAAAGGGGGAGAATGACATGGTGTTTGAATGTAGATAATGGTGTCAAAAAATTGGGAGAGTGACATGGTGTCATTGTACCTATCTGCTGTGGTAATCAAACACCATCGTGGTTGCCATCAAGTCCAAAGGGGGAGATTGTTGGAAATATGATGCAGAGTGTTGTCCTTGATGGCAACCCACTAAATGAAGATGAAGACATGAGACTGTTGACATGTTAACCTGATGGACTTGGTAAATGATGTAAATCTGATGTGATATGATGTTTGTTGACAATATGATGCTGAGTGTTGTCCTTGAATGACAACCCACTTGATGAAGATGATGACAACTTACTTGATGAAGTTGTGCTTGATAGAATATGTTATGGATAAAGTAAATCTGATGTATCAGCAGTGTGTACAGAAGGCAGTGAAGAAAAGAAGTCAGCTTGTGCTAAATCTATGATGAAAAAGAGTATGTTTCAAGGCATACGCGGGTTGGACTAGGGGAAGTCGCGTATGCACGCGGAAAAGAACGTGCCAAGTTGCGTATGGGCTAAAGCACTCTAAAAGTACAAAACCAGGGGTAACCACCATGGTATTGACCCATTGTATTGGGTAATGATTCGTCTAAATGACCCCGTCTAAAGTAGTTTTGGGCTCATGGTATTGGTTTGGCTCATGGTATTGAAAAAGGGAAAACCTATATAAGGAGAAGAATTTCATTATGCAAATCATAAGTGTGGGTGCAAGATGTCTGAGCTTGAATGAATACTTCTCTCTAAAGTAGATCTGAATGGAAAGGGTTACACTTGAATGATAAATCTGAATGTATGATGCACTAATGATGAAGAAGGGGATCTAGATCTGAAATACAATTGTGTCTACTAGATCTGATTATGGAAGGCTTAGATCTGAATTGAGGCGAACATCTATCTGAAGTGAAAGGGTAAATCTGAACTGAACATCTGATCTGAAGAAGTATGCTGCTCTATAATGATTGAAGATCTATACGCTACTTCGCCGCAGAGGAAGCACGTATATACGCGGCTTCGCTGAAGTGAAAGCGCGTATATACGCGACATCAGTGAAGTAAAAGCGCGTATGCAAACTAGGGTTTGTTGATGCAAAGGGTATGAAATATCTGATCTGTTCTGTTGTGTTTCTACTATCTGATCTGTGTTGATAAGTATCTGTTGGTGATGTATGTTTGTGATTAAAAATATGGAAAGGGTTCAGTCTGGAAATCTGATGAAATGTGGCCTGCAAGTGTTGTTCTATTGAAGTTGTTGGATCCAGTGTGAAAATTGATGAAACGTGGTCCAAGGGGGTGCTGAGGGTTGTAGCCTTCAGTCAGGGGGTTGTAGCTCCCTTCCAGGTGAGGCTGGTAAACGAGATCGGGGGGTCGTAGCTCCCTTCCAGGAGAGGCTGGTAAACGAGTCGGGGGGTTGGAGCTCCCTTCCAGGAGAGGCTGGTAAACGAGCGCAGGTGGGTGCCTGCGTGCTGGTCAAGTCTGCGCCAGCACATATGTTGTAAGATGTTTTCTCTATAATAACATATTGAAGGCTGAGCAACTGCAGCGGTGGTTTTCTCCCGACTTGGGTTTCCACCTAAAAATCCTGGTGTTCATGTGTGATGCTTTGTGTGATGGCTTATTCTGTTCTTACTGCACATGTTTACTGTTTCTTAAACATCTGATGAATGAATGATGGAATGATATAAGTGAAGATTTAATGACATATCTAGATATCTGTGTATACGCGAGTTTCAGAAAGGGTATCCGCGTATATACGCTAGTTTACTGAAAGAAAGTAGCGTATGGGTTTTAAGGAATGAAAAAGTAAAATTTTGATTATGTAGTAAATACTGATTCACCCCCCCCCCCCCTCTCAGTATTTTTCCCAACACCAACCTACCAAAGGCCCTCAAAGTCAACAAAGATGGCTAAAGGTGATGAAATTTAATGTAAAGACTATTAAAATAGAGATGAACATTTGAAATATTCCCCCTTAGGCCTTCCAAAGGTCGAGAAACCATTACTCTGTATTAATTGAACAAATGAACTCTTCTTACACTCCACCTCCTCATTCTTCTATAAATACTTCTGTAGAAGACAATATAGAGGTTGGTCTTTGAATACTCATTGAGTGTAAATAACTTTGAAGCTACTGAAGCTCTGTTTTGTAATAGAAGAAATATAGGCTGAGATGACAAGTCTGAAGCTGTAAAGACCTAGTGGACTTGAATATTGTAACTGGTTTGAACATCAAATACAAGTCGATTTATGGGATCCTGGTCTATGTCAATGGTGATTTTTTTCTCACTGTAATTGCTATTTTCTTTATGTTTTCATTCTACCCACTTTCTCTGATAAAGAACAGAAAATACATATAAGGATTTACTTCTGAATGTACCGTAAATCTCACTGATAAATATTTATCCTTTATGTTTTCTGCTGATTGTTTATTTGAGGATAATTCAATAGAGTATAACCGGTGAAGTATTGGTAAGCCAATGTTTCCTGAGTACAACTTGAGATATTGTCTTTAAATGTTCTTGAAAAGTCTGTTAATTAAATATTGAGCGAGAGAAGTCTTGGTTAGTCTTGTCCTCTAGTTTCTTCTCCAACAAGTTTCTTTGAAAACTTCCTTTAAGAGTATGTTGAAAGCGGGCTAGTTTAAAAGTACTTACCTGATCTTAGACTACTTTTTATGTTTATCATGAATGTTTTCCTTTGAGAATATGTTGAAAGCAGGCTAAGTTAAAATTATTTAGTTTATCGTAAGCTATTCTTTGGTTTTTATTGTTTTCTCTTGAAAGTATATCAAAAACAGGCTAGTTTAAAAGTACTTACCTGATCTTAGGTTACTTTTGTGTCTTTCTATTAAGTGCATGTCAAAAGCAGGCTAGTTTCAAAGTACTTACCTGATCTTAGGCTGTCCTTTGTTTTTCTTGTGTGTTTACTTCCTTCACAAAACTCTTACTGTTTCATTCCATAAATCAAATTAAAGAGATCTGTTAACATAGATGACTTGCCCCATAGACCACTCTTGAAACTTGATGTGCAATTAAAATCATTTATGACTCCATAGCCAAATGGATTGACACTGCTTCATCCCTATCTTATCAGCTGAAACATTTTCAACCTACTCACAAATTTACCCTTTAAAATACTTCCTTCATTTTAATGATATTCATCCCAATCAAAACAAACAAAAACCCTTGTGCTTTATAACTAGACTAAAATCATATCATAAGCCTTAAAGATAATATCTTTGAAAAAAAATTATATAGAGAGATCCCTCTCTGAATATAGGATGGCTAGATCCTTAGATTCCAAAGTGGTTTTGATGTAGGCTCTGCAGTGTTTGTATTTTCCAATCTTGCAAACTACGGAGACCTAACAAAGCCAACAAGAAGTGGCTGAAATACACTAATGAAAACTAGCACTGGAAATGTTGTGCTAATACTTTTGCTACTGTTGTAAACTGATTCTACTGTGAAGCAGAACCATGTGCAGGAGGCTCTTGGAGTGATTAGTAAGCTCTAATATTTTAACCACAAAATCTACTAAGGAAACCAAGAAAAGGCCAGAAATTGTTTGGCCAGATTTTAACTTTGGATTTTCGACCCTTTTTGGGTTGCCAACTGCACCCCTGTTGGCTGAATTACGCTTGAGATGGGGCTGAAATGATGATGAAAATGCTTCAATGACACCCAATAATCTCAATACATGAAGGGCTGATGCCTTATCTAGATTCTCAAGCTATAAACTTGAGATCTAGCTCCTCCTTCCTTGGCTCAAGTTGCTGTTGCAAACTGCACAACTACTGGAATGGACTGTGATGTCAAGGAGTCTAGAACTGTAGCCTGATGTTGGATGATGAAATATAGATCAAAATTGATAGAAATAATCTCACCAAAGTGAAGGAAATACCCCTCACAGGATTCCAAGTTGAAATACCTGGAACTTCCTTCCTCCCTTAGATCTGCCTGAATGGACTGCGCAATTCCTGAAGGAATTGTTGCTTCATGGAGGTGTAATATGATGGACTGATGAAATATATCATAATGCTTCTCCTGGAAGACTAAAATGGAAGTGCAAGGTTAAAGGATGAACCCTCCATCAGTTTCCTAGCTAAAATGCTAGAAACTACCTTCCTCCTCTCAAACCCTAAGACAGGAATGTGTAATTCCCGAAGATGTATATGTAGAAGAGAGGGGCTGAATTTGGCACCAATGTCAGATGATGAATAGATTCTCAAAATAACCTTCCCAGAGTAGGCACTCAAATTTCCCCACTGGTAAGGGTGGGATTCCCACTCAGGAATCCCCGTGTGCTAAAATACACAAAAGACTTAGCTAAACAACTGAAATGTACAAATAAATGTCAAACAAAAATACAACATCAAATTCCAGACCAATTTGATTTCCTGCCGACATCTTCCTTATAGGGTTTTGAGCCTTCCCTAGCCTTGGCCCACTTCATAACTGCACTGCGCATGTGACCACTAGTCTCCATGAAGGCTACGTTGTCTCTCCATGATCTCCATGATCCTTGCTATTAATCTCCACTCTCTCCATCATGTGTGCATTTAATGCACCACTTCCTCCATCACTGCATCATTAATGTTCTATGATTTTAGTTTTACTCCTCCAATATCTTCATCATCTTCCTCATTATTCTCCATGATCTCCACTCTTCCTCCATTAATAAGCCACTCCACTACTCCATAATGTTGATCCTGTAATATTCCCAAATGGGAAAAGTAGGAATATAGTGCAAAACCATGGAAATAGCAGTGTAAAAATTACATCAAAATAGGAGACCAATATAGATACCTTCCATTAATCAAAACAACAGTAAATATATGTAAAATAATGGGCCACAAATCATAATACAAGATAAAACAAGCCTCCAATGGAAAAAACCCTTAAAAGAGGTGTTGCTACTATATATCAAATGTCAAAACACTACTACAACGTAGTTTTAAAGGCACTGCTACATCAAATGAATAGAAAAAAGATCATGGGATGATATGTGCCTCAAGATATAGATCTAATATAGATCTGAGCACTATACAACCTCCAATGAAGAACCCCTTAAGGGTTTTCAGCAAAACACCATATACAAGATGGGGATCTAAGCCCTAGGGCTGAAGATCCACTCCAACATATAGATCTGGAAAGTGTGGCTGATCTGATACAAGAGATAGTGCAACCTCCTCCAATAGATCTCCTAGATTAAAGGAAAATCGCTTTCACTAGCAAACCTTCTCTCCAAATGGTGTGACAAAACCACCCTGCAACTCCTCCCTCAAAATAACACAGATCTAGAAGTAAACTATGTTGTAGGGAAAAATAAATAAGTGGCCTGATGCTAAGATTTGAAAATATGCACAAGGGCCTTCCTTACTGTCCTCCCAATGGAAAGGAACCCTTCTCCACTCAAAATAAGTAATGAGGTGACCCAAAGATGGTATCCACTACTACAACCTGCAAAACAACTCAACCCTCAATAGGAGTTGCACTGTAGATGTAAGATGAAGCTTTGGCCAAATGCCTGATAGTGGAAGTCAAATACAAGACTCCTCCAAGAGATTCTCAATGGAAGAGGTGGGATTCCCAATCTGGAATACCCAATGCTAAACAACACTTGCAAACTCAGTTAAACAGCCAAAGAAAGCTATATGTCTAAATAGACCATATATCAAAATATCAAATACATCAACATAATGAAATATGGTTGCCATCCTCTTCCTTAGATAATTGATGAGCTTTCTAACCCTAAGCCCCATTCATTTATGACACTACTTTCATGCAAAGAGTCTCCATATAAAACTATGTTTTCCCATCATGAATGACACTACTCCATGACAGTGTTGTTGATTTGGTCAAGTTTGACCCAGTAAAGGTGTTCCAGCCCCTTTTCACACACAAGGGTGCTCAATTAAGCTGCCAAGATGTCTTCCTTTCACATTGGAATTGATTTTATTCATATTAAGGAGATTTATGGATCTCGGTATCCTCTTATTCATCAAAAAATAAATCAAAACAAAAATTAATATTCTAAATAGCTCATGGCTAATTTAGGAATATTACAATCCTCCCCTCCCAAGTGTTTCTTTTCCCCAAGCAACTGCAAGGACATAACTGAAAATGTGGGGAGCCTTTATTCCCATATGGAGCTCCAATATCCAAGCTACCATCCATACAAAATGAATCACCCTCCAGAGTGGTAATTCACAGAAAAACCCTTCCCATATTCTTATGAGAGGCACCTCCTAAGTGCTCAAGTTACCCAAATGGCTTATCCCATAATGAAACAAGAAACCCAATGTAGTAAGCATGGATGTTCCTGTTAGCCACCTATATTTTTCAAATATATCAGCTGGTGGCTAAATTTTCTTTGCAGCCTTCAAGAAAAAAATTTAGGCTTAAAATTGTTGGTACTTGAAGTCTGATTGGTAAGATCCTAAACTACTGGTTGGTTCTACATACTTTTCCCCCTCTCTGCCTCTGATATTCCATGAAAATCTTAGTCAAGTATTGCTGCATCCTCCTCATTTTTTCCTCTCCCCTTCTTCCATCTTTCCTTCATTTCTTCAGTCTCCTTTCATCCATAAAAACCCCATCAAACCCTGTTATATTCCTTACCCCTTCAATAAATCTCATTTCCCAAGGCTAAAAACCCACTTTTTTGCCTATTGGAACCCTTTTCCTTTTTTCAAAAATCATGGAAAAACATATAAAAACGCTTATTTTTCTGAGCGCGGGCTTAAGCCCTTCAGGCTAAGCTCCTGCCTTCTCTCCATCCATATGCCCCCATGCCAGAACCGTGTGCTAAGTCCGCTGGGCACTTAACTCTTGGAATTTATTATTACCCGAAAAACACTGAAAAACCTTTGTAAAACGCAAAGTCGGGTTTTGTTTTATTTTTCATAAAGTTCTCCACCGAAGAAATTATATTAAATATCGACCGTCGATCCATCACACGGATCAACGGTGCGGAGTGAGTCTCCACCTGGTGGACCACCCCCCACTTTTTCCCCGCGTCCGTTTCTAAAAACCATGGTATGTATCCCGTACCGCTTTCCGCGATAAATGGTTTTATCCCGTCGGCTAGCGATTCCACACGCCGGCCGACACGTGTCCTCCACCTCGATCCAAAACCGCCGTGCAAATCCCATCGCCCGCGCGTTAAATCTCGTCCCGTGGCCCCGCAGCGGGATTCACCTCCACCGTCAGATCTAGGATCGCCCCTCCGACGGTCATTGATCGCCTCTCCTGCTCACCCGTTAAATCTTTCCCGGCGCGTTCGAAAAGCCGATCCCCACCGTCGATCTCTGTAGATCGACGGCTTACATTCACTCTCCCGATTCCATTGTACAGTCCACCTTTTTCCCCGTTGACTGTTCAAAATTCTCCCAACCGTTGATCGCAATACGATCAACGGCTCTGATCGCTCCATTTTCCCGCACGTCCTCCGATGCAGTCTATCCATATAACACAGGATTTCCTCATTTTTCTTGTATTTTGCAGGTTTTTAAGGTTTTTTCTTCGTGTTCTATGAAAATCTAAAGGATGAGGGTGACGACTCCAGTCCTTCCGATTAATCCAGAGAATCAACCACAGGGTGAAGAATAAAGATATCAACAAGGTTTCATGAGCCTTGGTTGCTACGTATCCCTGTAAGGCCTGAAAAATGCAGTTAACATCGACGCAGGGAAGAGTATCAGATTTTGAAGACAGAATGAACCAGGGCAGCAGTTTTATGGATGGATTGGCGGGGATTACGGCTAAGACGGTTATCAAAAGCCTAATCCCCGGCTTCGAACATAGATTAAAGAAAAACCTAAAAGTGTTCATCAGACGTTGCCTCCACCGCCATACTTTGAGGCAAATTTATTCCTCAACCACCGCAGTGCCACCTATTGCCTCAGAACAACCAAAGAAGTTATTACTGCACCAGATTTAATGACAGAATGTTTGCAGAAGTAACCCTCGAAGGGAGATTTTGTTTGCAGAAGTAACCCTAACAGTACGCAGAGCCTCAAAGGTCAAACAAAAGCTCCCTTCGAGCTTACTTCATCAGTGTAAACACATTAATGCAATGTAACACCTGTAGAATTTCTTCATCGAGCCTCACGGGGTCAGGAAGACATTAATTCTGCATTAATTGTATTTGAGATCTTTTTATCAGATTTCACCTCCTCATCCTTCTATAAATACTCTAGAAGAAGATGAGTGAGGGGTTGGATTAGTTGGTTGTCAATGTAATTGCTGAAGTGTTGTAGCTGTTTCTGAGTGGAAAACTCTTGACTGTAAATAGTGGTTTCATGGGCTCTTGGAGCTCTGATTGTAACAGATAGGTTAGGTTGTGAAGAGAGATGGATTAGTATAGTTTGAAGATTATATTGGCTGAAGTAATAAATAAGCCAATTTGCTGGATCCTAGTCTGTGTTGATGAGTGTTATTCTCCTTGCACTGTCTGTTTATTCTATTTTAATTGCATGCATTTTCTGTAAAACAGTTAATCAGTAACAAGGGATTTCAGCTATCTTCTCTGATGATTACTCTCTGGTGGAAATCTTTATCCAATGCTTTCCCCCAATTAATATTTAGAAAGATGTTCATTAGTCTAACACAGAGTGCTGCATCCTCATCTTTTAGTCACTCTGAATGTTTATTTTTAAATGTTACTGTCTCTGTTGACATTAAAATGAACTGAGAAATCAAAGGACAGCCAGGTCCTTCTGTTGCTTCAACTATTTGCCTTATTTCCTCGATGTGTCTAAAGTAAGATGATTTGTGTACTCAGACATGAGTCATTAAATTGTTATCGATTGTCACAGAGCTGCTTTAGTAAAGAAGAACTAAGATGAGGAGAAAGGTGAGCCCTGCCCGCTAGTCTCTGCTCCAAAGGTTGCCTTCAAGTTTCCCTTTGTTTTTTATCTGTGTTCTATTAGAAGTGTATCAAAGGCTGGATAGTTTCAAAGTACTTACCAGATCCTAGTTTGCTTCTATGTTTTCTTAAGTGCCTGGTCAAAGGCTGGCTAGTTTCAAAGTACTTACCAGATCCTGGGCTGCTCTTTGTTCTGCATCTGTTATTTCCCTTTCTTATTGTATCACCCCATTCCATAAATCAAACTTTAAAGAGATCCTTAGGCCTAGATGACTTGCCCCATAGATTACTCTTGAACCTGGATGTTTCAATTAAATTCTCTTATGACTCCATAGCCCAATGGATTGAAAACTTGCCATCATCTTTCTTTAGAATCAAAGCTTATTTTGTTTACTTGCAACTTTTCACCTTTGAACCTATTTGCATATAGATCTTTCCGTCTCAGACAGCAACTATATTCAACCATCTGAGAAAACCAAACAAAACCCTTGGCCTTCATAACTAGCCTAATATCATCACCCCAAACTTCAAAGACAATATCCATCTTTGTACATATTGGAGAGATCCCTCTCCGGATTCAGGAGGGCTAGATCCTAGAATCCCAAATTTGGTTGAAATGATGTTAACTCTGTGATCGGACTTTGCCAATCTTGCTTGTTACAGAGACCTAACATTCTGGCGACTCTGTTGGGGACACTATTTTTGAGTTCATAGTTGCTTTGCTAGCTTTTATAGACTCTTTAGTTTTCCATACAACCATAGAAACTCAGAAAAACCCAAAAATATTTCAAGATTGGTATGCAATAAACATGGTGGTGGACCATAAAACCTTTTACCTCCTTAGGAGCTAAAAATTTTCCACCTGGCGACTCCACACTCTGAAACTCCCAGAAGACCAAATGACTCCACTGGTAGAAGACCCTGAAATGATTGACCAGACACAGTGACCTCTTTCCTGATTTACAAACATGGATTTAGATATAGATCCAGAAGACAAACATATACTCATGATGGAAACATTAATGTACATGCTTGGAAAAAGAGTGGATAGGTTGATGGCTAATATGAATATTGGTTATCAAGAAGAAAAAATGATTTTCCTTAAGCAAACAAAACCTCTTCCACCACAAGACATGTATGATGAACATGAAGAAAATAATCAAGAAAATTTTCCAATCATGATGGAAAAAATGATGTACATGCTTGGGAAAAGAATGGATAGGTTGATGGCTAATATGAATATCGACGATCTAGATCAAGCTCGATTTTCCCTTGATCAAACGCAAGCCCAATCACCTCAAAACCAAGACCCTGACCAAGGCATGTATTATGATCAACACTTTATAAAAAATAATGAGCAAACTGACAAAGAAAGCAACGAAGAAGGTTGTCAAGAAAAACTTGATTGCCTGCCTATGTATTGTACCATGCTGATAAGAGAACTCCATCACCTAAATGCAAAAGCTTTTAATGACACAAGTGAAGTTCCGCTAGAAGAGGCTCAAGAAGACATCAAGCCTCAAAATCAGCCAACACAAGACAAGCAGGACTGCTATACCTCTGTTCTAAGCAAAAAGGAAACTCCTTCTCTCTTCACAGAGAAAGAGGTTGATCTAGTATTGAACAGACAACCAGCATCCAAACCTTCATTTGAACCAAATGCTTCTGCTCATCTACCTACTCCATCTTGTTGTCTTGATACAAGAAATAAACTTGTAGATCAGTTAGAAGAAAGGCAAATTGATAACCCAATATGTTCAACTGATGAAATTGTTTATTCCGATGATTTTCCAAATTTCGATCATTCTGATGATAATGATGATTCCCAAGCAGAAACTAATCATGCAGGGCAACCATCATTTGATTGGTGTTATGATTTTCACCATTGTCAGCTAGAAAGCCGCAATCATCCATTTCGATCCATCATAAATGGCTTTCACATGATTGGGAATCAGCAGCCTTTCAACTCAGAAGGTGAAGAGAAGAGCAATGAAGAAATTTTTGAGCAAGAGGAAACCATTGAATACACCCCTACTCAAGAATATAATAACCTCTTCACAAAGTTCGGCCCACTCAATCCAAGCATACCAGGGCCACAAGAGGACAACACTGTCAAATATGATGAGTCCTCCAGTTCAGAGGATGATGAAGATGAAGGAGAAAAACAAATAGAAGACTATCCTGCTGTGGATATATCATCTTCTCAAGAAGAAACTTCTCTCTTCACTGATATTAGTCTGTCATATAAAGAGCCTGAATTTGTATCAGAAGCAAGCATATGTTTAGAGAAAGAAAATATTTCACTGTTTGCTATTGTGCAGGTTAAATATGACTATACTTCCAAGCTACGTACTGAAGAGATACTCCTCAAAGCTAAAGCCTTGGAAGCAGACGATCTACCAGACATGGAGGACCAAAAAGAAGAGAACTTTCATCTTTTCTTTGTTGATCCTATGGAAGAGTGTGTGGAGATCCCGACTGGCTCAAATTATCAAACAATGATCCTTTGCAAAAGCCAGAGACATGAAAAGCTGTCACCTTCTATGATAGTTTTTATTTTGAAGATCAATCTTCAAAATATACTATGGATACCTCTGAAAAGTAGCCAGAGTTTCTTCTTCTTCTTGACATTACTCAGCTGGCTGCATTGGCACTTTTGTATCATATGAATATGTAAATACTCCATGTTTAGAATAGGTTAGATAGGAATGTCAATAAAGCTCAGTTTTGAGCATGTAGTTAGTTGTTGTTTTCTGCTTTGAAGAAAAATCCAGAAATACAAAAACAAAGAAAAGAAAGAAAAGAGGGCAAAAAGGAAAACAAGAAAGGCAAAGCCCCATGCCAAAAAAAATAAAAAAAATAAAATAAAATAAAAAATAAAAAAAGAAAAAAAGAAAAAAAGAAAAGAGGGCAGAAATGAAAACAAGAAAGGCAAAGCCCCATGCCAAAAAAGAGAAAAAATCTGAAAGTGTGCAAGCCTAAATGCCACTCCTTGAAACACACTTCTAATTGGTCAAACTGTTTAATCTTGACTAATTAGCTTTCAATTTTCTGCTGATAGGGTAGCAAATTTGATTTGCCAAACTGTTCAATCTTGGCTTATCAGTAGATAGAGTAGGGTAAGGTTCAAACAAACTCAAAATCTGAACCAAAGTTCCCAACAGAGAGATGACTCAAGACTGTGTTATCTTCTGAGTCAAAGAATGTAAAGACCTGGTTCTAACTTACTCAAAACCTGAACCAGAAGAGAAGCAAAGATAGCTCACCAAAAAGGAAAAACAGAGCTGCAAAGATAAGAGAAGGCCATAACAAGAAATTTTCAGATCTTAAGCCTTCTGTTTTGATTTAAAATTTTCTGCAAATAATAATCTATGTGCAGCTTGTCTTTATGCCATAGATCATAGCAAGTCAAACAGTTTAATCTTGACTTGGCTATTTTTAAATTTCCGTTGTAGAATTTAGTGAATAAAAGTTTGTTGGACTGTTTAATCCCAACAAACAGTAGAATAGGTAGAGGAATATCTGAGCTCAACTGTTTAATCTGAGTTCAGGGAGAAATAAGGAGTAGAAGTAGATTAGATTTCCTATTTTCAAAAGAATAAAATGTTGTGTAAAGAGTTTGCCAATCCAAGTGCACTCTGATGAAGAAAAAATGTTAGATCAGTAGGATTGGGGTAGGTAGAAGTTGTATTGATAAAATCCATCTTTCTTTCATAAAACTGATATTATTTTTTCAAAGGAAAAGCAAGAGCAAGCAATAGGTCAAGCACCAGTCAGCATCCCAGAGAAATCAAGTCTGAATTCTTGATGCCTTCAAGAAGGCACCATCCCCAAGTGGAGCCACTGTTAGCCACCTATATTTTTTCAAATTATATCAGCTGGTGGCTAAATTTTCTTTGCAGCCTTCAAGAAACAAATTCAGGCCTAAAATTGTTGGTACTTGAAGTCTGTTGGTAAGATCCTAAACTATTGGTTGGTTCTACATAGTTTTCCCCCTCTCTGCCTCTGATATTCCATGAAAATCCTAGTCAAGTATTGCTGCATCCTCCCCCTTTTTTCCTCTCCCCCTTCTTCCATCTTTCCTTCATTTCTTCAGTATCCTTTCATCCATAAAAACCCCACCAAACCCTGTTATATTCCTTACCCCTTCAATAAATCTCATTTCCTAAGGTGAAAAAACCTATTTTTAGCCTATCGGAACCTTCTTTCTTCTTCAAAAATCATTGAAAAACATATAAAAACGCTTATTTTTCTGAGCGCGGGCTTAAGCCCTTTAGGCTAAGCTCCTACCTTCTCTCCATCCATATGCCCCAACGCCAGAACCGTGTGCTAAGTCCGCTGGGCGCTTAACTCTTGGAATTTATTTTTGCCCGAAAAACACTGAAAAGCCTTTGTAAAACGCAAAGTCGGGTTTTGTTTTATTTTTCATAAAGTTCTCCGCTGAAGAAATTATATTAAAAATCGACCGTCGATCCGTCCCACGGATGAACTGTGCGGAGCACCCCTAGCCTGGTGGACCCCCTTTCCCCGCACCCGTCTCCAAAACCACGGTTTCATCCCGCACCACTTAACGTCGGATGGCAGTTTTTCCCGTCGGCCAGCGATTCCACACGCTGGCCGACACGTGTTCTCCACCCAGTGCCAAAACCGCCATGCAAATTCCATTGCCCGCACGTTAATCATCGTACCATGGTCCCGCAACGGGATTCACCTCCACCATCAGATCTGGGATCACCCATCTGACAGTCATTGATCGCCTCTCCTGCTCGCTCGTTAAATCTTCCCCAGCGCGTTCAAAGGCCAATCTCCGCCGTCGATCTCTGTAGATCGACGGCTTACATTCGCTCCCCCGATTCCATTGTACAGTCCACCTTTTTCCCCGTTGACTGTTCAAAATGCTCCCAACCGTTGATCGCAATATGATCAACGGCTCTGATCGCTCCATTTTCTCGCACGTCCTCCAATGCAGTATATCCATATAACGCAGGATTTCCTCATTTTTCTTGTATTTTGCAGGTTTTTAAGGTTTTTTCTTCGTGTTCTATGAAAATCTAAAGGATGAGGGTGACGACTCCAGTCCTTCTGATTAATCCAGAGAATCAACCACAGGGTGAAGAATAAAGATATCAACAAGGTTTCATGAGCCTTGGTTGCTACGTGTCCCTGTAAGGCCTGAAGAATGCAGTCAACATCGACGCAGGGAAGAGTATCAGATTTTGAAGACAAAATGAACCAGAGCAGCATTTTTATGGATAGATTGGCAGGGATTACGGCTAAGACGGCTACCAAAAGCCTAATCCCCGGCTTCGCGCACAGATTAAAGCAAAACCTAAAAGTGTTCATCAGACGTTGCCTCCACCGCCATACTTTGAGGCAAATTGATTCCTCAACCACCGCAGTGCCACCTATTGCCTCAGAATACTCAATCAGAGGATGAATTTATTGAACAAGATCAGATATTATGCCTCGGAACAACCAAAGAAGTTATTACTGCACCAGATTTAATGACAGAATGTTTGCAGAGTAACCCTAACAGTACGCAGAGCCTCAAAGGTCAACAAAAGCTTCTTTCGAGCTTACTTCATCAGTATAAACGCATAAATGCAGTAGAACACCTGTGTAAATTCTTCATCGAGCCTCCCAGGCCAGGAAGACATTAATTCTGCATTAATTGTATTTGAGATCTTTTTTATCAGATCTCACCTCCTCATCCTTCTATAAATACTCCAGAAGAAGATGAGTGAGGGGTTGGATTAGTTGGTTGTCAATGTAATTGCTGAAGTGTTGTAGCTGTTTCTGAGTGGAAAACTCTTTACTGTAAATAGTGGTTTCATGGGCTCTTGGGGCTCTGCTTGTAACAGATAGGTTAGGTTTTGAAGAGAGATGGATTAAAACATTGGATTTGAAGATTGTAACCGGTTTGAAGCAATCAATACAAGCTGATTTATGGGATCCTGGTCTATGCTGATGGTGATGTTATTCTTACTGTGAACTTGTCATTTTATTTCTGTTTTCAATTTGTTTCATTTTTTGCTATAAAGAACAGTTTAAACAGCGTTAGGACCTACTGTATATCAGTAACCTTCTCTGGCTGAGAAATCTTTATTTCACTGTTTTCTTCTGATTGTGTTATTTAGAAATGATTTAATTCAGTCTAAGCACAGAGATGTTGGCGTTCCCTCATCTTTTCGTCACTGCTGAATGTTATTTTTAAATGTTACTTTCATATATGTTGTGTAAGGAATGAATTGAGGAAATCAAAGGTTAGCCCTGAGTCCCTTTCTTGTTTGCTCAAATATTTGTCTGTTTCCCTTAGGATGTGTCAAAAGCTGACTAGTTTCAAAGTACTTATCAGATCTTGGGCCATTCTGTGTTATCTTGGTGATTGTCTTGGAAGTAACTAAGTAAAGAAGAACTAGGAGAGGATCAGGGTGAGTCCCAGCCCACTAGCTTCTGCTCCAAAGGTTGCCTTCAAGTTTCCCTTTGTTTTTAATCTATGTTCTATTAGAAGTGTATCAAAGGCTGGATAGTTTCAAAGTACTTACCAGATCCTAGTTTGCTTATATGTTTTTCTAAGTGCCTGGTCAAAAGCTAGCTAGTTTCAAAGTACTTACCAGATCCTGGGCTGCTCTTTGTTCTGCATCTGTTAATTCCCTTTCTTGTTGTATCACCCCATTCCATAAATCAAACTTTAAAGAGATCCTTAGGCCTAGATGACTTGCCCCATAGATTACTCTTGAACCTGGATGTTTCAATTAAATTCTCTTATGACTCCATAGCCCAATGGATTGAAAACATGCCAACATCTTTCTTTAGAATAAAAGCTTATTCTGCTTGCTTGCAACTTCTCACCTTTGAACCTATTTGCATATAGATCTTTCCGCCTCAGACAGTAACTATGTTCAACCATCTGAGAAAACCAAACAAAACCCTTGGCCTTCATAACTAGCCTAATATAATTACCCAAAACTTCAAAGAAAATATCCATCTTTGTACATATTGGAGAGATCCCTCTCCGGATTCAGGAGGGCTAGATCCTAGAATCCCAAAGTTGGTTGAAATGATGTTAACTCTGTGATCGGAATTTTCCAATCTTGCTTGTTACAGAGACCTAACAGTTCCAATGCTCTTCTAGAAATATGAAACATAAGAACCATGGATAATCTCTCTCCCAAAGGGCACATCCAATCCTTCCATCCTCCCTCCACTCATTCCCATAAAAATAATAAGGACATAATCAATATATGGGATCAAAACCAGTGATACATAAACAATCAAATGCAATAATGGAGGTGGATCATAGTCCCACATATGGAACCAACACAGTATATATCCTCACTGCATCAGATAATGATATGTTAAGTGGTTTCCCCTCCACTTACTTGCTACCATATCCTTCTCACATGTTTTGAAAATGTAAGAAATTTTTGTTGTCTTTGGAGTGTACCCCGAATGGTAAATCATCTCCCTATATCCTCATAGGGAGTGGCCATGTTCAACATTGTTTATGGCCCAAAGTTGGCCATGAAGTTTGTAAGGAAGAATGATCCTTCTTGGAGCAATGGCCTACACATATATGGTTAAGGAATGCACATATTCATTATATAAATTATTATGCAACCAAACATGATCCTTACCATAAGCTTTACTCATACAAATGGAGTGGCTCATAGATAAATCCCTTCTCATTCCCAAAGAGGAAAAAGGTGGCTATGATAACTCCCCCAAAGATTTATGTATCTCCTCCATCTCCACATGATCCAGGCATCTCCTCAAATGCTGATATATCTCCTCTTCAAAGCCTTCCCAAGTGTACCCCTCCATGATGGTGTGGTATGCTCTCATAGAATAAGTGTGGCTAAAGAGAAAATCTTCATGAGCTACTTGTAGAAACTTCTCCTTGAGCTTGGAAGCTCTAGATAAGAATATCCTACCATGATAGTAGATGACCTAATCTCTGACTCAATATCCCTCCTCATGTGGCTGGTCATCAAGTATCATACAAGTAAAAATATCCTTGGAATAATCCACCAACAGCTAGTATTTCCAATTGTTGGGAAAAATACTGAGAGGGGGGGTGAATTAGTATTTACAGCATATTCAAAACTTTTTACTCTTCTTTACTTCAAAACCCATACGCTACTTTCCTGAAGAAGACTCGCGTATATACGCGGATACCCTTTATCAAACTCGCGTATACACAGAGAACCAATTATGTCATTAATTCTTCACTTAAACCATTCCATCATTTATTCATCAGATATTCAATAAACAGTAAACATGTGCAGTAAGAACAGAATAAACCATCACACAAAGCATCACACATGAACACCAGGATTTTTGGGTGGAAACCCAAGTCGGGAGAAAACCACCGCTGCAGTTGCTCAGCCTTCAATATTTTATTATAGAGAAAACATCTTACAACATATGTGCTGGCGCAGACTTGACCAGCACGCAGGCACCCACCTGCGCTCGTTTACTAGCCTCTCTGGAAGGGAGCTCCAACCCCCTGACTCGTTTACCAGCCTCTCCTCGAAGGGAGCTACGACCCCCCGATCTCGTTTACCAGCCTCACCTGGAAGGGAGCTACAACCCCCTGACTGAAGGCTACAACCCTCAGCACCCCTTCGGACCACGTTTCATCAATTTTCACACTGGATCCAACAACTTCAATAGAACAATACTTGTAGGCCACGTTTCATCATATTTTCAGACTGGACCCTCTTCATACATTTAAACTCAATCATACAACCAAACTGATGCAGAAAACTCAGAACAGTAGAATACAGATAGCAGGAATACAACAGAATAGATCAGTCATTTCTTACCACAGACTTCAGCAAACCCTAGTTTGCATACGCGCTTTCACTTCACTGATGTTGCATATATACGCGCTTCCATTCACACAAACCAGCGTATACTTCTGTACATATTACAGAACCAATTTAATTGCGCATACGCGCTTTTCTTTCAGCGAAGCCGCATATATACGCGCTTCCTCTTCGGCGAACTAGCATATGGTTCTTCAGAGATTTTAGATCATTGCATTTCTTCAGAACAGATACTTCACACAGATTTAACCCTTCACTTCAGACAGATGTTCGCCTCTTCTTGGATCTAATCATTCCATAAACAGATCTAGCAAATGCAAGCACAGTTCAGATCTAGATCCCCTTCTTCATCATTGGTGCATCATACACTCAGATTTATCATTCAAGTGTAACCCTTTCCATTCAGATCTACTTCAGAGAGAAGTATTCATTCAAGCTCAGACATCTTGCACCCACTCTCATGATTTTCACAATGAATTTCTTCTCTTTATATAGGTTTACCCTTGTTCAATACCATGAGCCCCAAAACAATACCATGAGCCCAAAACTACATTACTTCCGATGGTATTCCTGGACGGGGTCATTTAGGCGGATCATTACCCAATACAATGGGTCAATACCATGGTGGTTACCCCTGGTTTTGCACTTTTAGAGCGCTTTAGCCCATACGCGACTTGGCACGTTCTTTTCCGCGTGCATACGCGACTTCCCTTAGATAGATCCGCGTATGCCTTGAGACATACTCTTTCACCATAGATTTAGCATAATCTGAATTCCTTTCTTCACTGCCTTCTGTACTCACTGTAGATACATCAGATTTACTTCATTAAGAACATATTCTATCAAGCACAACTTCATCAAGTAAGTTGTCATCATCTTCATCAATGTGGGTTGCCATCAAGGACAACACTCTGCATCATATTGCCAACAATCTCCCCCTTTGGACTTGATGGCAACCACGATGGTGTTTGGTTACCACAACAGATAGGTACATTAAGAATACAATGACACCATGTCACATTCCCCATTTTGACACCATTCTTTCTCTTCATTCAAACACCATGTCACTCTCCCCCTTTGACATCAAGGGCAAAGGGTGGATCAAAACCAACATACTCTCCCCCTTTTCTCCGCATGTGGAAGAAGCGTTCTGCAGATCTGATATATACTGAAGTGGCCAAGCTCCCCCTGAGTTCATGCTGAATCTTCAAACATGTTTTTCAATGAAGTACATGACTCTATGAACGTCCTATCACCAAAGACTCATACTTACATCAAATATCCAAACAAGTGGAATTATATATAAGACTCAACTACCCAACCAAGTGGGTTTACAAAATTTGACTCAGCTACCCAACCAAGTGGGTTTACAAATTCGACAAGTTCTTACAAGACTGAATATTACAATCTTACATCATGGGTCTTAACAAGACCTTTTCATCAAATTACAAATGTGACTTTTCATAACCAACACCAGAAAGTCCTCAAGAAGGAGAACATATTTCAGAATCATTATAACGCCAACAATGCATTATACTCAGCAACGCTAAAGCTCCCCCTGAATCTGTGCATCCAAGCATCCTTTCCATATGACTAAGGCTCCCCCTTAGTTTGTGTATCCTGAACACTTTCACCAACAAATCATCAAGGCATCTTTATCAAAACATGAGAAAAGAATTATGAGAACTGGAACACCACCAGATATACCGAACAGTATCAGAGATACCAAACAGCACTGCAGCTGTGCTGAAGAGAGCTGACTCCAAGCAGAAAATTGTTAGCAATCAGACATACGCGGTTTTCTGTGCAGGAACTCGCGTATATACGCGACTGTGTTTCATGAAACCCGCGTATCCACTGCCATATTCTAAATTTATGCAGATTTGTTCTTTTGACTGGTAGAGAACACTCCCAGCTTCTGTCTTAGATACTCGAACGCTTCCCTGGGCAGAGGTTTGGTAAAGATATCGGCAACTTGTTCTTTGGAGGGAACATACTCCAACTTCACCTTTTGCTCAAGCACTTGTTCACGTAAGAAGTGATACTTGATGGGAATGTGCTTGGTCTTTGAATGCATAACAGGATTCTTTGAAATACTGATGGCACTTGTATTGTCACACTTAATGGGGATAGGAGGAGTACATTTGATTTGAAAATCTTGTAAGGTTTGCATCATCCAAAGGAGTTGAGTGCAACAAGATGCGGCAGCCACATATTCTGCTTCTGCTGTAGATAAGGCAATAGAATTTTGCTTCTTTCTGAACCAAGATACTAACCGAGGCCCCATGTAGAATGCACCACCACTAGTGCTTTTCCGATCATCAACACTTCCAGCCCAATCTGCATCAGTGTAAGCATGAAGAGTAAGATCAGCATTCTTTGGATACCATAGACCAAAGTCTTGAGTTCCTTGAAGATATTTGAATACTCTTTTAACAGCCTGAAGATGAGACTCTTTTGGATTAGCTTGGAATCGTCCAACAATCCCAATAGCATGCATAATGTCTGGTCTAGTCCTAGTGAGATAAAGTAAACTCCCTATCATCGATCTGTATTCTGGTTGATTCACCGTGGGAGAATCATCCTGAGAACTGAGATTGCATCCGGTTATCATCGGTGTACTTACAGGTTTGCATTCTTCCATGCCATACTTCTTCAGAATTTGCTTAAGATATTTTGCTTGTGATAGGAATATACCATCTATAGTTTGATGCACTTGCAAGCCAAGAAAGAATGTTAGTTCCCCAAGTAAGGACATTTCAAATTCTTGCTGCATGACAGAAGCAAATTTTTGACTCATAGATTCTTCGTTACTCCCAAAAATGATATCATCAACATATACAACCACAATCAATAGTTTATCATTTTCAACTTTTGTGTGTAAGTTGCTATCAGCAGACCCCTTTGAAAATCCTTGTTGATGAAGATATTTGTCAAGACGATAGTACCAAGCCCTTGGAGCTTGTTTGAGACCATATAGAGCCTTTTTAAGTCTACAAACAAGATTTGCATCATTTCCCAAAATGAATCCTTCCGGTTGTTCTATATATACTTCTTCTTCTAGATCACCGTTAAGAAAAGCGGATTTAACATCCATTTGATAAACTTTGATTTGTTGATAACTTGAAAAGGCAAGAAACATTCTGATGGCTTCAAGTCTAGCTACAGGAGCAAAAGTTTCTTCAAAGTCTATACCTTCTTGTTGAGTATACCCTTTGCAAACCAGTCTAGCTTTGTTTCTTACAACATCCCCATTCTCATTTAACTTGTTCTTGAAAATCCATTTAGCTCCAATGACATTTTTATCATGAGGTCTTGGTACCAAATCCCAAGTGTCATTTTTTTAAATTTGAACAAGTTCTTCATCCATGGCTTGCCTCCAACATTCATCTCTGCTAGCTTGATTGACATTGAGTGGTTCAATTGTGGATAGAAGAGCCATATGACTAGAAGATCCCACAAGAGTTCTCCTTGTTCGTACACCTGATTCCTTGTCTCCCAAGATTTGAGATTTAGGATGATTCTTTTGAACATATCTAGATGGAGCTTTTTCAGATAGATCAGTTTCAGGTTCATCATTGGATTCACTGTCTATATCAAATGTAGAAGGCCATAAGTCATCATCATCTTCTTTTGTTGTTTGTTTTTCTTCTTTAGGAGCTGCAGGAGACTCATCAATAACAACATAAATACATTCAACAATCTTTTGAAGCCTTTCATTATAACATTTGTATGCTTTGCTTGAAGATGAGTAACCAAGGAAAATTCCTTTATCTGATCTAGGTTCGAACTTGCCAAGATTTTCATCATTATTTTTGATAAAGCATTTTCTTCCAAAAACTCTAAAATGCTTTACGGAGGGAGATTTACCATACCAGAGTTCATATGGAGTTTTATCACTGTTTACCCGAACATGAGCTTTGTTGAGAATATTTGCTGCTGTATGTGTTGCTTCTCCCCAGAAAGTGTGAGGTATTCCAGAATCATCAATCATAGCTCTAGCCATTTGTTGAATTGTTCTATTCATTCTTTCTGCTACGCCATTTTGTTGTGGAGTGCCAGCTACAGAGAATGGTCTTTTTATGCCATGTTGTTCACAAAATTCAAGGAATTAATTTGATGTATATTCTCCTCCTCGATCAGATCTGAGACACTTGATTTTTAGATCCAATTCATTTTCAGCCAGTGCTTTGAAGCTTAGAAATTTTTCAAATGCTTCATCTTTGTGTTTAATGAACCTGATCCAACACATTCTAGAGTAATCATCAATGAATAAGATATAGTATTCTTCCCCACGTGGTGTCTTCTTTCTCATAGGTCCACATATGTCAGTATGAATGAGTTCAAGAGGCTTACTTGATGATCCTTCTTTGGCATTAAACCGTACTCTAGTTTGCTTACCGAATTGACAAGATTTGCATATGATACTTTCTGGTGGATTAATATTGGGAAGATCACGAACAGCTTGAAGTCTGCTTGCTTTGTTGATTTGAGAGAAGCTCAGATGCCCCAGCCTTCTATTCCATAGCCAATTTTCTGAAGATTTTCTCAGGTAAGATTGATCTTTGTAGCCCTTTAGTATATACAGGTTGCTTGGATTTCTTTTTCCTTTTATAATAATTTTACCTGTATCAAGATCACGAACCACACATTCTTTTGAACTAAAAACAACTTCTGTTCCTTGATCACACATTTGACTTACACTTAGTAGGTTATTCCTCAATCCATCCACATACATGACATCTTTAGCCTTCACCTTTTCTTTAAGAAACACTGACCCTTTTCCTTTAATTATAGCAGGAGTATCATTTCCAAAAGTAACTTTCTTTTCCTTTTCTAGAGCATTATATGAAAGAAGCTTGCTTTTGTTACCTGTCATGTGTCTTGAACACCCACTATCGATGTGCCATTGATTTTCTTCACCTTTTGCAAATAATGCTATCCCACAATTTTCAACCGGCGGTTATTTCTTTTTCCACACTTTAGAGCTTGAGGGAACATGTTCTTTTGGCTGGATCTTGTTCCTGCATTCAGATTCTTCATGGCCAAAGTTATTGCAATAAGTACATTCAACTTCACTTTGAAGAGGAGAAAAGTTGTTATAGGTATTCTTCTTTGGTTCAGTATCCAACATTTTCTTTCTCGATTCTCTTGTCATGATGGTTTTATATGCAACACATTGAACAAATTTATGACCAAAATTGTGACATGTGAAACATTGCCCATTGAAGTAGAAATTTCTGCGATCATGGAATCTTCTATTTGAATTTACCTGTTGGGTGTAGCATCTTTGAATGCTATCCCTGTTAGTGTTCCTTGAATTGAGATGGTCCTGCCTTCCCTGTAGAGATCCTTTATTCCCTTGCTGAGTTGCTGAATGTAGTAAACCACCTGTAGCTGCCTTTAGATAGTTTGGTGCTGAAGCTTGAGAAGATTCTCCGGTATATCCAAGACCTGTCTTTATAAGAGGAGAACGTTGTACCTTGATAATCTCATCTAAAGTTTCAGATCCTTTAGCAAATCTAAGATTCAAGGTCTTTGCTTTCTCAACTTCTTTTCTTTGACTTACCACTTCACATTCCAATTTTTCAATATGTTTCTTTGCTTCTTCAAGCTGCTTTTCAATGGTCTCTCCGATTATCTTTTGTTCTTCTAAGAGAATTTTATAATCTTCTAAGCGTAGTTTGAGTTGATTGTTTTCTTCAAGAAAATCATTTTCCTCTAGAGCATCCATAAAAGTATCCTTTTCTTCTTTTTCGTCAAATGCCATGAGAAGTCTAAGATCTTCTTCACATTCTTCCTCACTATCAGATGACCCATCACTGTCTTCATTAGTATAGTAAATTTTCTTAGAGCTAGATCGGTTCTTATTCCTTCTTACTACTTCTTTTCCTTTATAAGGACATTTTGCAGCATAATGACCAACTTTTCCACACTCAAAACTTTTGAAAGGAAGCTTACCTTTGAATCTTCCAGTTCCTAGTTGGAGTTTTCTCACGAAATTCGCTTCTTCTTCATCGGATATGTAGCTGGATTCTTTGACGACTTCCTTTTCTTTTCCTCTTGCAGATACCTTAAAAGCAGCTTCTCTGATTTGAGAAGGACCTCCTTGTCTCATTTCAAAAGCAATCAGAATACCATGTAATTGAACAATAGTAAGAGTTTGCAGATCTTGCCTTTCTTCAATAGCTGAGACTTTAGAGTCAAATTTTGAAGTCAAGGATCTTAAGACTTTTTCCACCAGAGTAGTATCAGTTATGGTTTCACCCAAATTTCTCATTCAATTTACAACATCATCTAGACGAAGGAAGAAACTAGCAACACTTTCATCACTATGCATCTTCAAATTTTCATATTCAATTCTAAGAGTTTGGAGTTTTGCATTTTTTACCTTTGTATCTCCTTCATAGCTCAGAATGATTTTGTCCCATATTTCTTTTGCTGAATGTAGCCGCATCACTTTAGCAAATTCTGATTCAGACATGCTTCCTAACAAGACATTTACTGCTTTGGCATTGGTTTCATACTTCTTCCTTTCAGCTGCATCAGTAGGAATACTTGCCGGGTATTGATAGCCTTCTTCCACGATTGCCCATACATCTGCACCAAGACTTTGCAGATACGCTTTTGTTCGTACCTTCCAGAATATCAGATTGCTTCCATTGAATAGAGGTGGCTTTATAGACATCACTTCTTCTTGACTTCCCATTGCGACGGATCTTCTTCAAGCGATCAAGCTTCTCCAGAAGAACCTGCTCTGATACCAATTGTTGGGAAAAATACTGAGAGGGGGGGTGAATCAGTATTTACAGCATATTCAAAACTTTTTACTTTTCTTTACTTCAAAACCCATACGCTACTTTCCTGAAGAAGACTCACGTATATACGCGGATACCCTTTATCAAACTCGCGTATACACAGAGAACCAATTATGTCATTAATTCTTCACTTAAACCATTCCATCATTTATTCATCAGATATTCAATAAACAGTAAACATGTGCAGTAAGAACAGAATAAACCATCACACAAAGCATCACACATGAACACCAGGATTTTTAGGTGGAAACCCAAGTCGGGAGAAAACCACCGCTGCAGTTGCTCACCCTTCAATATTTTATTATAGAGAAAACATCTTACAACATATGTGCTGGCGCAGACTTGACCAGCACGCAGGCACCCACCTGCGCTCGTTTACCAGCCTCTCCTGGAAGGGAGCTCCAACCCCCTGACTCGTTTACCAGCCTCTCCTGGAAGGGAGCTACGACCCCTCGATCTCGTTTACCAGCCTCACCTGGAAGGGAGCTACAACCCCCTGACTGAAGGCTACAACCCTCAGCACCCCTTCGGACCACGTTTCATCAATTTTCACACTGGATCCAACAACTTCAATAGAACAATACTTGTAGGCCACGTTTCATCATATTTTCAGACTGGACCCTCTTCATACATTTAAACTCAATCATACAACCAAACTGATGCAAACAACTTAGAACAGTAGAATACAGATAGCAGGAATACAGCATAATAGATCAGTCATTTCTTACCACAGACTTCAGCAAACCCTAGTTTGCATACGCGCTTTCACTTCACTGATGTCGCGTATATACGCGCTTCCATTCACACAAAATAGCGTATACTTCTGTACATATTACAGAACCAATTTAATTGCGCATACGCGCTTTTCTTTCAGCGAAGCCGCGTATATACGCGCTTCCTCTTCGGCGAACTAGCGTATCGTTCTTCAGAGATTTTAGATCATTGCATTTCTTCAGAACAGATACTTCACACAGATTTAACCCTTCACTTCAGACAGATGTTCGCCTCTTCTTGGATCTAATCATTCCATAAACAGATCTAGAAAATGCAAGCACAGTTCAGATCTAGATCCCCTTCTTCATCATTGGTGCATCATACACTCAGATTTATCATTCAAGTGTAACCCTTTCCATTCAGATCTACTTCAGAGAGAAGTATTCATTCAAGCTCAGACATCTTGCACCCACACTTCTGATTTGCATAATGAATTTCATCTCTTTATATAGGTTTATCCTTTTTCAATACCATGAGCGAAAACAACATTACTTCCGATGGTATTCCTGGACGGGGTCAATTAGGCAGATCATTACCCAATACAATGGGTCAATACCATGGTGGTTACCCCTAGTTTTGCACTTTTAGAGCGCTTTAGCCCATACGCGACTTGGCACGTTCTTTTCCACGTGCATACGCGACTTCCCTTAGATAGATCCGCGTATGCCTTGAGACATACTCTTTCACCATAGATTTAGCACAATCTGAATTCCTTTCTTCACTGCCTTCTGTACTCACTGTAGATACATCAGATTTACTTCATTAAGAACATATTCTATCAAGCACAACTTCATCAAGTAAGTTGTCATCATCTTCATCAATGTGGGTTGCCATCAAGGACAACACTCTGCATCATATTGCCAACACCAATATGGATCTATCCTCCACAGTGACAACATTGATGATCTGTCATAGAAATAATATGTCATGTATTTGTCCTCCTCTTTGACATCTCCCATGCCAAAGTGAAATATTGGAAGGTTGATATCCTCCCTTTGCTGCTCCTTTCTCAACATAATATATGAGATGAGAGTGGGTAATGATGATGTTGGGAGAATTTCTCCCTCCTCCTTGATTCTACCCAAGACTCTCAATGTTGTACCATGACCTCCCAATGCTCCCATTCCTCTTGGATCTACAAATGGTGCATCATGATGTGAGACATGCCTCATCATCATCTCCTGATCTGGTGGCCTCCCAAGTTAAATGCCTCCAAGAAAAGAGACATCAATATCAAGAGTAGACTGCATATACGAGTGGAATTATTTGTCCTTTCTCTCATTGCGCAAATCAGTCTACCTCTTTTGTGCATCAACCTTCTGAAATAGATAGGGGTGTGTGCTCCTAATCATATGATGATGGCCATCCTCCCTACCTTCTCCTTTCATCTGCAAGGCCTCACAATCTATTAATAATGGCACATGTTGTTCATGGATTGTGCCTTGATCTCCACATATGAGATCCTTTGGAACTTCTTACAATGATTCAAGAACTCCTCTCATTAGAGAAATTTCTCCATCTACCTCTCCATGAGGTACTAGATATTCTCCTGAAGTGACAGAGCTGTTACCTCCAGCCTGCTCTTCCCCTTCATCATGAATGGAGGTTACCTCATCATCATTAAGAGGCTATCTTTTTTTGTCCTGTTTTGAAAAAGAGATCTCCATGTCTTCCTTTTGAGAAGAGAGCTCTTCCTGAAGTGGGGATCTTGCCTCTAGCAAGGTATTCTGCAATTTTTTAACCTCCTCAATATTATTATAAAATGGATTTGGGTTCATATATCCTTCCAACTAATGCAAAGGTTTTTTTTTAGGCCTAGATAGCTCAACCAAGGATGTTTCAGAATGTTTTGCATCAAATCTTTTCACTAACCTCCTAGTGAACTTTGCATAAGTAGATACATTTACATTATTCAAGGAAGCAGTTTCATAAAACCACCAAGCATAAGCCTTACCTTCAAGATGCAATGCTGCTACTCTAATGGCTTCTATTTCTGAAACTTGGCGTTGCTGCAAATAGGTTTCTAGCTCCTTCACCCAAGCCCTATCTGTACATTTAGGTGATCCATCAAAAGTAGATATAAAGAATCTACCCAAATCTTGTTGAATGCTCCTCTTGCTTCTATTTTGATTGCTTGGTATTATATCCTCCTTAATCTTGCAAAACCCTTGGAAGTTTAGATGATTTCTGAATCTCTAAGATTGGGATTCATACTCTTGAAGATGGTCACCAAGAGTCTCCTCCTTTGGTACATCTCCTTCCTCCATCTCTCTGGCTATGAACATAGGCATGGTAGAGCATTGTATATATGATGGTATAGTTGAATGCTCACACCCAGATGGTGAAAAACTGGAGTTCTCTTTATGTACAAGCTCTTTTGGATAATCTCTATATCTCTCCATCCTCGTCTCTATGATGTCTTTGTAAATGCTCTACATAGTTTGGAAAAGAGGTCTTGAGAACTCTTTCCCTTTCATTCCTCCTGATAATGGGGTTTTACCCTTGGTTTATTTATCATATGTATAGTCATCCTTCCAATTTCTTCTTTTGAGATACCTCTTCTCTCTATTTATGATAGGATCGCCTTCTTCTCATGACATATTGGCTTAAGATGCAAAGGTTGAGCCAAGATTATGCTCTGAGACCACTGTAATATTCCTAAATGGAAAAAGCAGGAATATAGTGCAAAACCATGGAAATATCAGTGTAAACATTACATCAAAATAGGAGATCAATATGGATACCTTCCATTCATCAAAACAATAGCAAATATATGTAAAATAATGGGCCACAAATCATAATACAATATAGAACAAGCCTCCAATGGACAAAACCCTCAAAAGAGGTGTTTCTACTATATATCAAAATGTTGGAACACTGCTACAATGCATTTTTAAAGGCACTGCTACAGAAAATGAATAGACAAAAGATCATGGGGTGGTATGTGAATAAAAATATAGATCTAACACAAATCTGAGCACTATACAACCTCCAGTGAAGAACCCCTTAAGGGTTTTCAGAAAAACACCATATACAAGATGGGGATCTAAGCCCTAGGGATGAAGATCCACTACAAAATATAGATATGGAAAGTGTGGCTGATATTATACAAGAGATAGTGCAGCCTCCTCCAATATATCTCCTAGATGAAAGGAAGATCCCTTTCACTAGAAAACCTTCTCTCCAAATGGTGTGCAAAAACCACCCTGCAACTCCTCCCTCAAAATAATGCAGATCTGGAAGTAAATTGTGTTGTAGGGGAAAATAAATAAGTGGCATGATGCCAAGATCTAAAAATATTGACAAGGGCCTTCCTTACTATCCTTCTAATGGAAATTGTTAAAATTGGACAAATAGGTCCAAACTCCATGTTGTAGTGCTCATATGAAGATACCAATATTTTTATTGGGTTCCTCTTTCGGAGAGGTGTAAGATCGATATAATATTGATCTTAATCTAATGAGTAGAACATTTATTTTGAATTTATTTTTTATTAATTTCAAATATGTTCAGGTCAGCCTTAAGGTTTTACACCCCCAGCAGATGTGTCACAGACCTCAATGATGGATATATATACAGTCAACGTTGGAGATCACTTCACTCATCTCATCACACATCTTCTCCTCTTCTCATTTAATACGAGCTCCTTGGAGGAAATTTCGGATCACACGTGGGAAGAAGGACGAATTTACTGCAGCTAGGGTTTCCATGCTAGTTTGACCAGCGTTGACTTCGGTCAACGCATGGTCCAAAGAGGCTGAAAATTGGTGGAGACTTCGATTTTGGGAGGCCGTACACATTGGCACAAAAAACAAGGTCAAAAGGTTGACCGAAGACCGAGCTGCATTGACTTTCTTGTTGCTGTCCTACGTTGACTTTTATGGACATCGTGTGGCTGTTTTGAGGGCTGCTTTGACACACACTGGGTTGGCTGACCAAGGAGACTTTGTTGGTTGAATCATCCCGTTGAACGCCGTAACACACCACCACGTTTTTATGTTTCTAGTTTTTCTTCTATAGATCCACTGGTATGTTCTATTAGCATTTTACTTGACTGTTTATGTGATGTAGTAAAAAGTAAAGTTGCATCAAGCATAGAACATCTACATAAATTTACATGGTATCAGAGCTGAGGTGAAGACAAGCCCTATTTGTAGTAATCACCGAAGATGGGTTCCACAAACTATGGATTCAAGGAGGATGACAAATGTACTAGGAAGGATGACTTCCATGCTTGTAAGATGATATTGGATCTCAAATTGGAAGACCAAGATGTCATGGACTATGTGCAGGGTAAAATCCAAGAACCTCCATCCACTACTACAGCTGTTGTCAAAACAAAGTACAAGAAGGGGGGAGATCAAAGCAAAGCTGATGATCAAGGAATCCATTCATAAAAGCATGGTGGCCTACATCTATGAGTTGGGCACATCCAAAGAGGTGTATGATAAATTGATCCTCATGTTTAAGGCCAACAATGTGAATCAAGTACTATTCTTCAAGAATCAATTAAATAATCTGAAGAAAGGCAGGGATGAGTTTGCCCAATCATACTTTCTGAAGCTGATTGAAATCAGGAACAATCTGTTATCTATTGGGGAGACAATAGTTGATTGAGAGATGGTACTTAACGCACTTGGAGGGCTCTCATCTGAATGGCATGTGTTCAACACTACCATTCCATATAATAATGTGATACCTGACTTTAACGAAGTATTGTCAACATGCGCTCAAGAAGAATCAAGAATGAAGGAGTATGGAAATGAAGGAAATGTTTCATACGTTGCTCATTCTAGAAGGAAGAACTCTAGTGGCCCAAATAACAAGGGAAAATAAGGGGCCGAAGGAAAGAAGGGAAATTGTTTCACTTGTCATAGGCTTGGTCACTATGCTAGAGAAATTCCTTTCAAGAAGGATTCTCCCGATGGTGATGATAACAACAACAACCGGAGGAATGGAAATCAAAGGAACACCAGAAAGAGGAAGGCTCTTTCCAGTGGAAATGATCAACCTTTCAAAAGATCAAGAAACTCCATGTATGAGGAATCACATGTTGTTGTTAAAAGAAATGAATACATTCTTGTATCTGCCCTCTCTGTTGCATCCCCACCCGACACTATGGATGTCTGGTTGATAGATAGTGGTGCCTCAAGGCATATCACTGGGTTCAAGAAAGCACTCTCTGATATGGTTGAGAAGGATACTAATCTGGAAATTATCCTTGGAGATAATGCCACATATCCCGTGAAAGGGACAGAGATTGTGACCCTCCACTTATCTCAAGTTCAAGTCCTCCACTTGCAGGATGTACTCTATGTACCAAATTTGAAGAAGAACCTTGTGTCTATACTGGCCATGGAATACAAAGGTTTCAATGTGGAATTCACTAATGGAAAGGTGCTCATGTGGAAGAAGAGCTTCAAGGAAGCTATATCGATTGGGTTTAGAGTTGATACACTCTACCAGGTTGGAGGAAGTCCATTGGGAGCAATGACATGTGATACTATCCGACAGACTGAACTATGGCACTGAAGGTTTGGATACCTTCACTACAAAGCCCTTCTCGAAGCAAGGAAGGTGGTGACAGGGATGCCTGAGTTTCCAAATAATCATGAAGGTGTATGTAAGGGTTCTACCGAAGGAAATCATACAAGGGGACCTTTCCCCTCAAGTGTCACAAAGACATCTTATGTCTTGCAATTGATCCATTCTGATCTATCTAGTATGTTGCCCATGACATCCTTGGGAGGATGTTCATATTATATGACATTCATAGATGAATTCTCTCACAAAACCTGGATATACTTCTTAAAGAATAAGGATGAGGCTTTCATGTGGTTCCGTACATTCAAAGCATTTGTGGAAAATATGACAGGGAAGAACATCAAGATTTTGAGAACTGATAATGGCACTGAATATGAGACAAACGAGTTCAAGGAATTTTGCAGAGAAGCTAGAATTAAGAGGGAGACCACAAATTTCTATACTCCTGAGAAAATTGGTGTTGCTGAACGAAAGAAACGGACCATTGTCAAAGCTTCTCGTGCCATGCTATGTGACCAAGGTCTGCCTAAGTTTCTATGGGGAGAAATTGCGAACACTGCTATGTACATACAAAACTGATGCCCCCATTCTACTCTATAATTCAAAACTCCAAAAGAGGTTTTCTCTGGTAAGAAACTTAACGTCTCACATTTTAGAGTTTTTGGATGTACTGTTTACTTTCATGTGCCGAAAGAAAAGAGGAGCAAGTTGGATGCTTCTAGGAAGAAAGGAATGTTTGTGGGCTATAGTGAAACTTCGAAGGCCTAGAGTCTATGTGCCTGGTCAAAGAGAAGTGGAGATATGCCACGATGTCACCTTTGACAAAGATACTTCCCTAAGGAAATTAGTCAATCTTCCGAGATCTAAGGAAGATATTGAAGTAAGGCCTGGAAATCAAGAGGAACCAAAGGATGAAACGATTCCTGATGTTGAAGGACTAATGGACCTGATTGATCTACCTACTTCACTAGGTAAGAGACAATCATAGCTTAGGGACACTCTCGAGGATGCTGAGGGACATGCAGCCCCAAGGGGGACATTCTGTGAAAGCAAGAAGTCGAGTAGATACCAAGGGTATCTAGCAACCATGAGTATTATTGTACAATCTGAGCCTGGATCCTTTGAGGAAGTCGTAAAGCATCAAGTATGGAAGGATGCTATGCACGAAGAGTATGATTCCACTATGAAGAATGATGTTTGGGATGTGGTTCCAAGACCTAACGACAAAGAATTTGTCACCTTGAAATGGCTCTACAAGATCAAGAATGGATTTGATGGAAGTGCTAAGAAGTTCAAGGCAACATTCGTTTCTCGTGGCTTCTCTAAAAAGGAAGGCATAGATTATGATGACATATTTGCGCCTATGGCCCAATACACCACCATTCAATATATTATGGCCCTTGTTGCTATGCAAGGATGGAGTCTTCATCAGATGGATGTGAAGACTGCATTTTTGCATGGTGCAATAAAGGAAGAGGTATATGTGGAACAACTTCTGGGGTTCGAAGTCCAAGATCGAGACACCCATGTTTGTAGGTTGAAGAAAGCCCTTTATGGGCTAAAGGAAGCACCCAAATCTTGGTACAAGAGGATAGATAGCTACTTGATGAAGCTAGGCTTCACTCAAAGTAATGTTGATCCGAACCTTTACTTCAAGGTTGTCAAGGGAAAGCCTCTCATTTTGGGGTTGTATGTGGATGACCTCTTCCTGACAGGTGCTGACCCTCTCATTCATCAGTGTAAGAGGGAGCTCACTGCTGAATTCGAGATGAAGGACATAGGACTGATGCACTACTTCCTAGGTTGGGAGGTCTGGTAAAGACCGAGCGAGATTTTCCTTTCTCAAGCAAAATACATTGTGAGGCTTCTGGAAATATTTGGAATGGTGGACTGCAAGTTCGTTTCAACACTAATGGAGCTCAAATTCAAGAATTTGAGTGGCAGCGCTGCTGGGCCCGTATTGTCATATCCTACTGAGTATCATCAACTCGTAGGGGCCCTGATGTTCTTAGTGAACACCCAGCTAGATATATTTTTGGCAGTGAAAACTTTGAGTCAACAGATGGTTGAACCTCATCACTTTCACTGGGTTGGTGCCAGGAATATTCTAGGATATCTTCGAGGCACAATAAACCATGGGCTGAGATACACTTCCAAGAGCATGACACTCCTTGGATATACTAATGCCGATTGGGCTAGAAGTGTGGTGGATCGTAAGAGTACATCGGGATGTTGCTTCAATCTTGGTTCTGCTTTGATCTCATGGATGAGCAGGAAGTAGAACTTGGTAGCTTTGAGCACCGCAGAGGCCGAATACATTGCAGCGAGTATGGCCTATTGTGAAGCAGTTTGGTTGTGAAATCTCTTTAGTTAGTTGTTTGGACATGTGCTAGATACCACCATGATACTCTGTGATAACTAGAGTGGGATTCGCTTGTCCGAGAATCCAGTGTTCCATGATCAATCCAAACATATTGATATCAGGTACCACTTTATCTGAGATATGGTATGGTGAGGCACCGTAAGGATCGATCATATAGGAAATGATGATAAGGTCACGGATATTCTCACAAAGCCCCTGGGGAAGGTTAAGTTCCTAACCTTCCGTGAGAGTCTTGGTATCGTGGAATGACCCTATGATGTGGGTCCTATTGGACAATGAGCTCTGGGATCTCTAGGGGGCTTTGGGGATAGCTTCTCAGAGCTATAAGAAACCACAAGGCTAGGCTTTCTGAACCTTGTTGGTGTGTTTGGGCCCCACAATTGTGATTTTTAGTTGGTTCACCTCTCATTATCTGTGCCTCGTATGCATCCTGCCCATTGAGTGTAGGGCTCATGGGAAGTACCTTTAATTTGGCCAATGAGGTGGGAAAATCTAGAGACTAGTAGAAAAGACTTATGGATGCATCATAGATTTCTTTACTCTCTATCTAGGATGGCACGGTCTAACCACTTGATCTGGGATCAAGTATAGTGAGGTTTCAGACCTCCAACTGACTTCGGGTCCGGAAAACCAACTTCAGGTTGGTATGAGACTCTTTGTGATTCTAACAGAGGTTTTTGACCTCTGGGTTGAATCTGTTAGCTGGGGAATGATTTATTTGTGACTGACCCACTCTTGTTCTGAAATAAAGAGGCCAGCAAAGCAAGTTATGGTGGGATGATGCACGATGTTTGATTGCACTAGTGGATGGAGTTCTCCCTAGTGAGAGGGAGTGTTAGAATTGGATAACTAGGTCCAAATTCCATGTTGTGATGCTCAGATGAAGATACCAGTATTTTTATTGGGTTCCTCTTTCGGAGAGGTGTAAGATCGATATAAAATTGATCTTAATCTGATGAGCAGAACATTGATTTTGAGTTTATTTTTTAATAATTTCAAATATGTGCAGGTCGGCTTTAAGGTTTTACACCCCCAATAGATGTGTCACACACCTCAATGATGGATATATATATATAGTCATCATTGGAGATCATTTCACTCATCTCATTACACATCTTCTCCTCTTCTGATTTAGTACAAGCTCCTTGGAGGAAATTTCGGATCACACGTGGGAAGAAGGACGAATTATTGCAGCCAGGAAGAAGGATGAATTTACTGGAGCTAGGGTTTCCACGCTAGTTTGACCAGCATTGACTTTGGTCAACGCATGGTCCAAAGAGGCTAAAAAATGGTGGAGAGTTCGATTTTGGGAGGTCGTACACATTGGCACAAAAATCGAGGTCAAAAGGCTGACCGAAGACCGAGATGCCTTGACTTTCTTGTTGTTATCATGCGTTGACTTTTTTGGACAGTGTTGACTTTTCTGGAGTTGACTTTGAGTTGACCCTGTGGCTGTTTTGAGGGCTGCTGTGACACATGCTAGGTTGGCTGACCAAGGAGACTTTGCTAGTTGAAGCATCCTGTTGATTGCCGTAACGCACCACCACATTTTTCTGCTTCTGGTTTTTCTTCTATAGATCCACTGGTATGTTCTATCAGCACTTTACTTGACTGTTTATGTGATTGTTGTAGTAAAAAGTAAAGTTGCATCAAACATAGAGCATCTACATAAATTTATTTAAAGGAACCCTTATCCACTAAAAATAAGTAATGAGGTGACCCAAATATGGTCTCCACTGCTGCAGCCTGCAAAACAACTCAACCCTCAATAGGATTTGAGTTGTAGATGTAAGATGAAGCTTTGGCCAAATTCCTGATAGTGGAAGTGAAGTACAAGACTCCTCCAAGAGCTTCTCAATGGAAGAGGTGGGATTCCTGATCAGGAACACTTAGTGCTAAAAAGCACTTACAATCTCAGCTAAATAGCTAAAGAAAGCTATATGTCTAAATAGACCATATATCAAAATGTCAAATACATCAATATAATGAAATATGGCTGCCATCCTCTTCCTTATATAATTGATGAGATTTATAACCCTAAGCCCCATTCATTGATGACATTACTTCCATGCAAAGAGTCTCCATATAAAACTACGAAGTCCCATCATGAATGCCACTACTCCATGACAACTGTTAACACTGGAAAATCGTATAGCAAAAGACGATAGCAATTAATGTCAAGCTTAAGGATTTACAGGGTAGGAACACTGTTGAGTCCCAAATCTGCATCTTTCTTGTACACCTTTCTAGAATTTTTCCATTTACCTGGACCTCCTAAGTCATCAACATCATTGCATATTAATCATAAAAGAGCATTTAAAGTGGTTTTTAACTATGTTTTGTGTCTGCTGTTTGAATTAGATTTTTGCTCATCTAGCTGCGGAATCTTGTCACTTTCCGCAGCTGCTTCAACTTTCCGCAGCCATTTTGTTAAAGTCTATATTGTAGGTGTCTTCAGGCAAATCAAGCCACATGGGCAAGTTGGAAATGACATGGACATGGATCGAGTCCTATTGGCTCAGTCGAATTCACCTAAGAAGGCTGTGGTCAAAGGTAGCCAAGTGGTGGTCAACCGTAGAGTCCCACGGTGACAGAACTCTGTTTTTCATCACGTGAAGACTTGCGTGGCCGTTTCTAAATCACGGGAGACATATCAACACCTGTAAACGGCTCCATAAGCCGAATCCAACGACCACTCTCCTTAGATTTAATCTTCACGGCAGCCATGATGCTAGATTTCTGGACGTGGTGGTTCACATGTCTTGTATCAGCGCAGAATGTAGGAAATTAGTTATGACATTCTCTGTTATAAATAATGCGTCCTCATACGCATAATAGTTAGCTGCTGTAATGTAATTTGTTGGATAGAAAGCCCACTGTACTGTGACATTGTTTCTTTGTTATGACTGCATTTTAAATTTATGAGAAGACTCTGTTCATAAGCATAATTCGTGTTTGATAGCTGCTTCCCGAGGATTGTGCAGAGGGCCCCTGCACACGCCGAGGTTTTGTGTATTATTGTATAGTTTCATGCTTCATTTCCTTACGTTCATTGTGCCATAGTCATTCACGTGTATATATTACATTTCTTATGGTATTAACGTTTTGTTTCTGTTCATAATTTTTCATACTTTATACTGTTGTTAACTGATCAGTGTTTTGTTCCAGATTATAGTAGGCAGCCCGGGCATTTGCACATATTTTACAATGACTAATGACATGGAATCAATCTTGTCCTTCTGCTGATTTCTTTTTCTTAGTTTTTAATTCCAGCATTGTTTTATTCATTTCAGTTTTGTACATTTGATTTACTAGTTAATTAGATATTAAACTGCTCATGTCATTATCAGTTACCTCCGAAAGCCATAGAGAGACTAATGGTGAGGGATTAAAGTATGAGTGTGTAGTTTGATATTATTTTATTTTTCTGCAAGTTAGATATTAAATTGCTCATGTCATTATCAGTTACCTCCGAAAGCCATAGCGAGACTAATGGTGAGGGATTGAAGTATGAGTGTGTAGTTTGATATTAGTTTATTTTTATGCAAGTTAGATATTAAATTGCTCATGTCATTATCAGTTACCTCCGAAAGCCATAGCGAGACTAATGGTGAGGGATTGAAGTATGAGTGTGTAATTTGGTATTATTTTATTTTTCTGCAATTAGATATCAGATTACTCAAGTTGTTTATGATTACCTCTGAAAGCCATAGCGAGACTAATGGTGAGGGGTCAGAATATGAGTTGATGTAATTTGATTTTAGTTTTACTTTGCTTGCAATCTTTGGATTTCTTTGAGTACAGTTTCTTTTGTGTTTAGACAGCAGCAAGGGTAATGGTTTTCATGATCAATAGTTCACTGTTTGTTTAACTAGAATAGTGGCACATTTTCATTTTCTTTTAGAAATTAATTTTGTCATTGTATGTTTCAAAATCATTTTGAAGTTTGAAGTTTGTGAAATCATTATAAAGGACATAATTGCCTTGAACATTCATAACCATACTTGTAGAATTTCCATCTCGCATTAGGTAACCAACCAAGATAAATAAATAAATAAAAAAAACCAAAAACGACAAAAAGTAAGAGATAGGTTATCTTGCACATATAGTGCGCCACACTTCGTCAGCTTACGAATCCCGGATTGACAAATTAATGTAGAAATTTAGGACACACTAAATTGACTAAACATTTTGGCGCCGTTGCCGGGGAAGTGTAACTAGATAGCCAATTTCTTAAAAAATATATATAAAAAGAAGGGAAAACTTGATAACTTCTTGAAGTATGCTCTCCTCTTGCACCTAGTGTGATCTGGAGGATCAGAAAAGAGAGTTATTGGTTCAGTAATTTCTTAAGTATGCTCTCTTCTTGCACCTAGTGTGACCTGGAAGATCAGAAAGAGAATTATTAGCCCAACTTAAAAATAAAAAAAATGACATGCATAGAGCAAGAGATTCTAGGGGAAGGTTTATAGCTAGAGCCAAGAGTTCGATTTTCACAACTCCATCTTCTTCAAGACATAGACAAGATTCACCACCATCTACCCCTAGCCTTAAGATTCTTGGAATTCAAGGAGCAGCTGAATTAGAGGATTCTCCTATACCACCTACTAAATCTCATTTAGAAAAGGACCCTTTATTTACTTCTACAAGAGAGCATATTGTAATCAAAGAAGTAGAATCACCTGAAGAAGAAAATGAAGAGACTCCCTCTCATCCTCCCTTGATAGAAGAACCGGAGGAATTTGAGGACTCTAAAGAAACTATCATGGCAGAGGAAATAATAGATGGATTCGGAGGTAGAGGAGGAGGAAACAATGGAGACAACAATGGTGGAGGTGAAGGTAATAATGGAAGAAATAGGGAAGGAGACAACTTGTTTGGATTCCCTATAGTTGATGAGGAAACTCATACAACGATGAAAAACATCTCACCATATGTCCTCCCCAACTTTTATGGATTGCGAAGTGAGGATCCTGAAACATTTCTGTTTGAGTTTGAAGTCGTGTGCCGAACCTATGACTATATGGAAGACTCTCAAAAACTCAAACTGTTTCCTTCAACATTGAAGGGAGCCACTTTGAAATGGTTCATGTGATTAGTCACCCAATCTATTAGGACTTGGAATGATATGAAACAAACATTTTTGGATAGATACTTGGACTATTGTATGCCCACCAATCACAAGGATGAGGTATTCAAAATGGTGCAAAAAGAAGATGAAAATTTGGAAGATTTACTTGAAATATTTCAATACAACTTAAAAAGAGCAAAGATGAGCAATTTAGATGAAGAAAATTTGAAAGCCCTCATATTAAAAGCCATTAGAGATGAATGGATAGATATTTTAAACATGATGGGGAAAGGAGACATTTCTCAACTTCCACTTCGTGACATAACAGAACTATGTGTCCATCTCTCAAGAGGAAAATCTAAAACAAGAAAAGGGCCTAGGGATCCTTCTCTTATCAAGGCTAACAAATCTGCAACTGGATCAGTAAGTAGGGCAAAGATTGGAAATATGCTTGATGAATTTAAAGCTGATATTTTAGGGAGCCTTAGTGAACAACTAGACACCCTTAAGATCCAAAACAAGCAGAAAGCAGAAACAGATGCTCTAGCCATCTTTTGTCCGAAATGTAGGAAGAAACATGCTTTAAGGGAATGTCCCTTGGATGCAAAAGTTGTACAAACATGTATGATTTTCTCAGAGAATCATGAGACCAAGGATTGTCCTTCAATTCCTGGACTCAAAGCTGTCTTTCAAGAAGACCCAAATTTAGTAGAATCTCTCTGTTTTGTTGCAAGAAGACCTTGGCAGGGGCAACAAACTCAAGGGTTTAAAAACCCTATGAATTCTCAACCCCCACCAAATTGGAATCCTTGGCAACAACCTTGGCCCCAACATCAAAATCCATATCAGCCATGGGTACAAGGGATGCAAAATCCTTATGGGAGATTTGCTCAATTTTATCAATATCCTCCATCTTTTCAAAATCAACAAGCTTCACAACTTCCAAACCCAAATCCACAACTTTCATTGCCATTTCCACAACAACAACCTTCTCAACAAAATCCAAATCCGCAACTCATGCTTCCATTCCAACAAAAGACAAATCAACTTCCAGCTCAGCCATTGCCAAATCCTAACAATAAAAATCCTCAGAATACTTACATGATAGAAGGACAACAATTTCCTACCTATATGATTGTTTCTCTCAATGATGTACAACTCAGGTCTGGTAGAGTTTTAGAAAAACCTTCTATAGATGTCCAAGAGCAAGATACCTCTAAGGAGGACTCTCTTAAAGTCAATAAGGGTTCTGAGGAAGCATCTCTTCAAAACTCAAACATTAAAAAAGAGAAAGAAAAGTTAACCCCCACAACTCCTATAGTTGAGCAACCTGCATCTTCATCCACACCTCCTTTCCCCGAAAGATTACAAATTGATAAAGGGGTGGAAAAACAAATCTTGTTGCCTAACTATGATTTTCTAGATGAATTAAAGAATGTTTGTATCAAGATTCCCTTGCTACAAGCCATTCAAGAGATTCCTATTCTAGCAAAAACAATAAAGGAGTTGAGTCTCAAAAGACCAGGAAGGAAACTAAAAGACACAAGAAGAATCCACCTGGTAGGAAAAATTGCAGATATCATGATGGGAAAAATTACCATGCGGAAGTATGTAGATCCAGGAAGTCCAATTGTCAAGACACATATAAATGGGATAGAAATTCCAAACACATTGATTGACTTAGGGGCTACTATCAACATTATGAGTAGACAAACTATGGACCAGCTAAAACTTCCTAACCTTCTTTTTACACCTACTTTACTGCAACTTGCAGATCGATCAATTATTAAACCAGATGGTGTATTAGAAGATATTTCAGTCTCCTTAGATTCTTGGGAATATCCAGTAGATTTTATGATTTTTGACTCCCAAGAGTAATCTAGGAGGGCACCCACTTATCTTAGGAAGACCTTGGCTAGCCACAGCTGATGCTTTCATTAGTTGTAGATCTGGGGATATGTACATTTATAATGGTAATTCAACAAAGAAATTCAATTTGTATCCTCCAGCAAAAGCAATCACAGAAGTAGGAGACAATGAATGGGTTGATGATGAGGACACTATACAACCTGTCTTTACCATTTCTGAAATCAGTGAGGATAGTCAAATTCCGAACACATTAGAAAATTTTGAGACATCTTCAGAATATGACCCCACACAATTTCAGTTGGAATCTGACATAGAATATTTATCATCAAGACAAATGTCTCTTTACTCTATGGAAGAATTCGGTAGTTCTACCATTGAGATTTTTCCAGGAAAAACATTAAATATCAACAAAAATTTGGAAAAATCACAACAGGAGGAACTAACCAAAATCTTGCAAAAACATTCTACTGCATTTGCATGGGAGTATACTGACATGAAAAGTATTGATCCTAAGACTTGCATCCATCATATCTATATTGAGGAAAACAATAGACCAATCAGACAACCTCATAGAAGGATGAATCCAAATCTTAGGGAGATAGTGAAAGAAGAGCTCCAAAAACTACTCAATGTAAACTTCATTTATCCAATTTCAGATAGCCGATGGGTTTCTCCTTTGGTTATAGTACCTAAAAAGAATGGTAAATGGAGGGTATGCATTGATTACAAGGAATTGAACAAAGCAACTTTGAAGGATCACTTTCCTTTTCCTTTTATCGATCAGGTATTAGAAACATTAGCAGGTAAAAAGTACTTTTAATTTTTGGATGGTTTTAGTGGCTATAATCAAATTCAGGTAGCACCTGAAGATCAAGATAAGACCACATTTACTTGTCCATGGGGAACTTTTGCCTACCGAGTGCTTCCTTTTGGGTTATGTAATGCACCAGCAACATTCCAAAGAGCAGTACTAGGAATTTTTTCCGATCTAATCCATGATTGTGTAGAGGTTTATATGGATGATTTTACAGTTTATGGTAATTCATTTGAAGAGGCATTAGAAAATTTGGAAAAAGTCCTTATAAGATGTAAAGAAACAAACCTTTCATTAAACCATGAAAAATGCTTTATGATGTTTACTGAAGGTATTGTTTTGGGACATCATATTTCAGGAGATGGAATTAAGGTTGATAGACCAAAAGTTGAAGTCATCTCCAAGTTGCCTATTCCAAATTGTCAAAGAGATGTTAGAAGTTTTCTAGGATTTACTGGATACTATAGAAGATTTATAGAAAACTTCCCTAAAATAGAATCTCCACTCTTCAAATTACTTACAAAAGACTATGAATTCAAATGGGATCCTGATTGTCAATCAGCCTTTGAAACTTTGAAAACAAGAATATTTGAAGCACCTATCTTGAGAGGACCAAATTGGAAACTCCCTTTCCATATTTCTACAGATGCTTCAGATACAGCTCTAGGAGCTGTGTTGGGTCAAAAGGATTTAGTCCCTTATGCGATTTACTATACCAATAAAAATTTGACTCCCACTCAGTTGAACTATGCTGTAACCGAAAAAGAGTTTTTAGATGTTGTTCATGCAATCAATAAGTTTAGACATTATATAACAGGCTATGAAACTTTTATTCATACTGATCATTCTGTGATTAGATATCTAATGAACAAACCTGTTACTAATGGCAGAGTGACAAGATGGCTCCTACTTTTGCAGGAATTCAATATTATTGTGTTGGATAGACCAGGGAAACAAAATACAGTAGCTGATTTCTTGTCTAGAATTCAGAATTTTAAAGAAGATTCTCCTGTAGGGGATAAGTTTCCTGATGAATACTTGTTTGCAGTAACTACTAAAACTCCTTGGTATGCAGATATTGCTAACTATTTGATTACAGGGAAACTGCCTCCACATTTATTTCCAAGTGAAAAAAGAAAAATTATTCAGGAGAGTTCAAATATTCATGGATTTCTAATGAATTGTTTAAAACAGGGCCAGATCTTGTGATCAGAAGATGTGTCAAGGAAGATGAAATGCCTGATATCCTCAAGGCATGTCATGATGAACCATGCGGAGGACACTTTGCTGACAAAAGGACAGCCTATAAAATCCTCTCTTTAGGATATTATTGGCCTTCCCTCTTCAAAGATGCAAAACAATATGTCAAAAGGTGTGACAGCTGCCAAAGAGTAGGAAAACCTACCCTTTCAAATGAAATGCCATTGCAAACACAGGTACTCATTGAACCCTTTGAAAAATGGGCTTTAGATTTCATTGGACCTATTAATCCACCATCTAAGCAAAAGAAGTATATATTGGTTTGCACTAATTATGTTACTAAATGGGTATAAGCCAAAGCATTAGTGTCTGCTACTGAAAATTCAGTTGTTAATTTTCTTTATGAGGATATTTTTACTCGCTTTGGTGTTCCAAGAGAAATTGTGACAGATCAGGGAAGCCAATTCACATCCAACTTGGTGGAGAAGCTAATGGAAGAATACAAAATCAAGCACAGAAAATCTACTCCTTACCATCCGCAAGCAAATGGTCAAGTGGAGTCTACAAACAAAGTTCTTGAAAATATCATCACCAAAACTGTTCATCTTCACAAAAGAGATTGGGCGGAAAGGCTTCCTGAAGCCTTGTGGGCCTACAGAACTACATGGAGAAATACAACAGGACATTCTCCCTATGAACTTGTTTATGGGAAAGAAGTCTTGCTCCCTATTGAGTTCCAAGTCAAGACCTTCAAGATAGCAGTTCAGTTGGGGATGGACTTATCAGAAGCCCAAAAGCATAGAATGGAGCAATTGAATGAGCTAGATGAGTTCAGACAAGAAGCAATTCTAAGAACTGATCTAGTTCAATATCAAAGAGCTAAATGGCATGAAAAGTATATCAAAGAAAAGAAGTTTCAAGAAGGAGATTGGGCATTGTTATTTGATTCCAAGTTTAAAGATTTTCAAGGAAAATTTCAGACTCATTGGCTTGGGCCATATGAGATTGACAAGATCTTTAGCAATGGAGTGGTAAGAATCAAGACCATTGATGAATTTCAAACTCCTCTTATTGTTAATGGCCACAGATTAAAGATCTATCATAAGCCACTCTCAAAAGAGGAATTTGTCAAAATGTTTCAAGATAATTCTGCAATAAGGCTAGTGAAGAAGAATCCTTCTTCTCCACCAGCCTAGCCTTTGTTCTTTTTAGTTAAAAATAAAAATAAAAAATAAAAAATAAATAATAATAATAATAATAATAGTATAAGCCTGAAAACCAATCACTGATTGGCAGTCTTATACAGAAAATGTAGGGTGAAAATCAGGAACACCTGACACCCTATATTTTCCAAAAAAAAAAAAAAATCTCTCTCTCTCATTGTTGGGAAAAATACTGAGAGGGGGGGTGAATCAGTATTTACTGCATATTCAAAACTTTTACTTTTTCTTGCTTCTAAAACCCATACGCTACTTTCCTGATACAGACTCGCGTATATACGCGGATACCCTTTATGAAACTCGCGTATACACAGAGATCTAATTATGTCATTAATTCTTCACTTATATCATTCCATCATTCATTCATCATATGTTTAATAAACAGTAAACATGTGCAGTAAGAACAGAATAAACCATCACACAAAGCATCACACATGAACACCAGGATTTTTAGGTGGAAACCCAAGTCCGGAGAAAACCACCGCTGCAGTTGCTCAGCCTTCAATATTTTATTATAGAGAAAACATCTTACAACATATGTGCTGGTGCAGACTCCTACCAGCACGCAGGCACCCACCCGCGCTCGTTTACCAGCCTCTCCTGGAAGGGAGCTCCAACCCCCTGACTCGTTTACCAGCCTCTCCTGGAAGGGAGCTACGACCCCCTGATCTCGTTTACCAGCCTCACCTGGAAGGGAGCTACAACCCCCTGACTGAAGGCTACAACCCTCAGCACCTCTATGGACCACGTTTCATCAATTTTCACACTGGTTCCAAAGATTCCTTTAGGACACCACTTGCAGGCCACGTTTCATCATATTTTCAGACTGGACCCACTCCATACATTTAAGCTCAATCATACATTAAACTGAAACTTATCAATTCAGACAACCCAGAACTGTAGAATACATCATTCACAGATAGCAGTAACACAGCAGAACAGATCAGACATTTCATACCCCTTGCTTCAGCAAACCCTAGTTTGCATACGTGCTTTCCTTTCACTGATGTCGCGTATTTACGCGCTTCCGATCACATAAACCAGCGTATACTTTTGTACATATTAATGATCCAATTTCATTGCGCATACGTGCTTTCTCTTCAGCGAAGCCACGTATATACGCGCTTCCTCTTCGGCGAACTAGCGTATGGTTCTTCAGACTTTCATGTCATTGCAATTCTTCACAACAGATACATCACTTCATATTTTACCCTTTACCTCAGACAAATGTTCGCCTCATCACAGATCTAATCATTCCATAAACAGATCTAGCAAATGCAAGAACATTTCAGATCTAGATCCCCTTCTTCATCATTGGTGCATCATACATTCAGATCTATCATTCAATTGTAACCCTTTCCATTCAGATCTACTTCAGAGAGAAGTATTCATTCAAGCTCAGACATCTTGCACCCACGCTCATGATTTGCACAATGAATTTCTTCTCGTTATATAGGTTTACCCTTTTTCAATACCATGAGCCAAAACCACACTACTTCTGATGGTATTCCTGGACGGGGTCATTTAGACGAATCACTACCCAATACAATGGGTCAATACCATGGTGGTTACCCCTGGTTTTGCACTTTATGAGCGCTTTTGCCCATACGCGAATTGGCACGTTCTTTTCCGCATGCATACGCGACTTCCCCTAGACAAATCCGCGTATGCCTAGAGACATACTCTTTTCATCATAGATCTATCACATGCTGAATTCCTTTCTTCGTTGCCTTCTATACTCACTGTAGATACATCAGATTTAGTTCATCAAGACATGTTCTATCAAGCACAACTTCATCAAGTAAGTTGCCATCATCTTGCCATTCAAGGACAACACTCATCGTCATATTGCTAGCAAACATCATTTCATATTAGATTTACATCATTTACCAAGTCCAACAGGTCACGAATAACTTCATCAGGTGGATTTCCATCACGGACAACACAAGTCAACAATCTCATGTCTCCATATTTATTCAGTGGGTTGCCATCAAGGACAACACTCTACATCATATTGCCAACAATCTCCCCCTTTGGACTTGATGGCAACCACGATGGTGTTTGATCATCACAACAGATAGGTACATTAAGAATACAATGACACCATGTCACTCTCCCCATTCTTTCTCTCCATTTAAAACACCATATCACTCTCCCCCTTTGACATCAAGGGCAAAGGGCGGATCAAAACCAACACGCTCTCCCCCTTTTCTCCTAAAGTAGAAGAAGCGTTCTGCAGATATGATATATACTGAAGTGACCAAGCTCCCCCTGAGTTCTGAAATCTTCAAACATATTTTTCAATGAAGTACATCACTCTATGAACTTTCTATCACAAACGACTCATACTTACATCAAAAATCCAACCAAGTGGATTTACATATGAGACTCAAGTACCCAACCAAGTGGGCTTACACATTTCGACTCAGCTACCCAACCAAGTGAGTTTACAAATTTGACAAGTCCTTACATGACTGAATATTACAAATTTACATCATGGGTCTCAACATGACCTTTTCATCAAACTACAAATATAACTTTACATGACCAATACCAGAAGGACCTCAAGAAAGAGATCATTTTTCAGAATCAACATAATGCCAACAATGCATTATACTCAGCAAGTCTAGGGCTCCCCCTGAAAATGTGCATCCGAACATCCTTTCCATATGACTAAGGCTCCCCCTTAGTTTGTGCATCCTGAACACTTTCAACCAATCATCAAGGCATCTTTAAAACATCAGAGATTGAAACATTATTATAAGAACTGGAACGCCACCAGAGATACTAGAGATACCAAATAGCACTGCAGCTGTGCTGAAGAGAGCTGACCCCAAACATAAATTTTTCAGCAATCAGACATACGCGGTTTTCTGTGCATGAACTCGCATATATACGTGACTGTGTTTCATGAAATCCGCGTATCCAATACCATCTTCTATATTTTAACCAGATCTGATTCTCTGTGAGGCAGAGACAGTGTTCAGTTTCTTTCTGAGATATTTGAATGCTTCCCTGGAATACAGATAGATAGAACATTGTAGTTGTGTCTTCAAGCATCATCCAATGGTTGTAGCATAAGCACATTAGAAACCAAGAGTTCAGATTCTTTGCAGCATCAATACAATCTTTCCAAGAGAAATTATCAGAACAACATCTTCAAATAAGCAATCATCCATGTGGTCCAATATCATCAAGATCTTCAAGATTTAACATGAAGTAACATATGTAGGCAAAAGATCTCAACCATAGTAACAAACTATGCATGATCTATTCTTATTTCTGAATCAAACGACATCCAACTCATCCATGTGTGAGCACAAAGATACTTATCAGCAACCAGGACTCAAAATATCATCATAATAAACCATGTACCAAGTCATCATCATTTGAGCATGAATATCACAAAAACCAAAGAATAAGTAGTCATATTGCCAACAATGCAATCATTAGTATTCAACCTGCTTCTCCCCCTGAACCAGTGCTCCTCCTTAACTTGTGCAACCTGAATACTTTTATCAGCAAGGCATCAGCAACAATCTCTGCATGATCTGTCCTTATCTCTGAATTATAAGACTTTCATTTCAGCAACGAATACTCTTCATTAACAGGCAAACAAGACTCATCCATAATCTTCAACATAAGAAACCAAGTATCATATCATCATTATTTAGAACTGAGAAACTAAGTTGATACTGAGTCAATAATACAGTTATTAACAGTCAGACTGATGCTCCCCCTGAACCTTTGCTCCAGATCTTCAGCTATCATATAAATTCTCTTATCATCAATGCATACGCGACTGTGTCTGCTGGAACTCGCGTGTATACGCGAATTTTGTTCATAGAACCCGCGTATGGAAAGTGAAGCATAGAAATTTTTCACATTCCTTCATCTCCCCCTGAACTTGTACTTCCTGTACCTGTCTTCTTCATATCAGATGCTCTGTCAGAAATACATATAACCAGAAAAATAAAATCAACCATGAGAGTCATCATACATTGCTCCCCCTGTGACGATACATTACTAAATCTGATAATGTATCCCACATCATTCCTGCAGTCAATAAGAGAAGTAAGCTTCAGAAGCGGATGACTGCAGTAGGGTCAGAAATCCCTACGTTTCTGATTGGTCTTCCTTCTTTTTCCAAATTTGCTTGAACTTCCTATCTGTGTGCTGAAAATTATCCACTTTCTCAGATCTGTTCAACCTGCATTCCTTTTCTACATGTCCATACTTGTTACAAGAATAACATCTCATATGTCTAGAAAAATAAGCATAGGAATCATAATGAGTATTTCTAATCTTCTTCCTTTTACAATCACCATGATGAACAACTAATATATGAAACAATATCCCTTAAAGCTGCTAAGGTTCTTTTCTTGAAGAATTGTTTATTATTGAATGTTCTGCCTGCAATTTGCAAAAAGAAATGTTTTATTACTTAAACATTCAACTCAAAGCTCAGTAATGGGAAATTCCTTTGAGACTCTATGATTTTTGTTGACTTTTGGTTCTTCACACTTTCCACATTGTACTGACACCTCAATTTTAGCACTTTAGAGCTAGATGATCCTTTAACAGTTTCATGGAAACCAAGACCAAGTTTGATAGCAGGAGACCTTTGATTACTCAAAATATTGTCCAAAATATTAGTACTATCTTGAAACCTCAAAATTTTAACCTTTTCTTCTAATTTACCTTGAGAATGTTTACCTCAACCTCCAAGGCTTGACATTGCTTTGTCATGCTTTCTTCTTTCCTTCTTCCATCTTCTACTTGATCCTTCAGATTTAGAATCTCTTCTTTCAACCAATTTTCTTTTTCTTCACATGTTTGTTGCAGCTCTTCATTCCTCTTATTTGATTTTTCCAGATCTTCTTTGAGAGAGATGATTTCTGCTTCAAGGCCTTCCTTTTCAAATGTTTGTAGAGGTTCCTCATTCTTCTTACTTGATGCTTCAGGATCTGCTTGCAGAGAGATGATTGCAGCTTCAAGTCCTTCATTCTTCTTGCTTGATTTTTCGAGATCTGTATTTAGATCGTTGATTTCTGCTTCTAGTTCTTTAATTCGATTGGATGCATACGTATGAAACCTTTGATACTTGTCCACCTGTCCATTCAGCATTTCTATTTGATCTTTCATTTGAGAGATCATCTCTTTGTAGATAGAATCTTTCTTATCAATTTCCTTTTGTTGTTCTTCAACTTTGATCTTGATAGCTTCTTCTAGATCCACAAATTTACTTTCACTATCTTCACTATTTTTTGCACAAAGAAGAGTATTACAAGGACCCCAATCACTATCAGATTCATCTTCTTCAATTTTTGCTATACATGTTTTCTGAGACATCTCCTTGCTTCGAGTAGCCTTCTTCTTTTTCCTCTTTGTCGTGAGCACTTGTAGAGCTTGGTCAGAATCTTCACTTTCACTATCATAATCTTTTCATATACAGTTAAGTAAAATACAAGAACAATGATTAATACCAGTTTCATCTCCTTCAATTCCTGCTATACATGATTTCTGAGATGTCTGTTTGCTTTGAGCAGCCTTCTTCTTTTGCTTCTTTGCCATGAGCACTTTCAGATCTTGGTCAGAATCTTCTTCATATTTATTGGACACTTCAAGAAAGTCATTGTTCTCTAGAGCATCCACAAATGTATCGTTTTCTTCTCTTTGTTAAAATGCCATGAGAAGTCTAAGATCTTCTTCACGTTCTTCCTCACTATCAGATGACCCATCACTGTCTTCATTTTCATAATAACTCTTCCTCTTTTCAAATTGTTTCCCTTTACCATGTTTTTCTCTATAAGGACATTTAGCAGCATAGTGACCAACTTTTCCACACTCAAAACATTTGAAGGGAAGCTTACCTTTGAATCTTCCAGTACCTAGTTGGAGTTTTCTCACGAAATTTGCTTCTTCTTCTTCGGATATATAGTTGGATTCTTTGACAACTTCCTTTTCTTTTCCTTTTGCAGATACCTTAAAAGCAGCTTCTCTGATTTGAGAAGGACCTCCTTGTCTCATTTCAAAAGCAGTCAGAATACCATGTAATTGAACAATAGTAAGAGTTTGCAGATCTTGCCTTTCTTCAATAGCTAAAACTTTAGAGTCAAATTTTGAAGTCAAGGATCTTAAGACCTTTTCCACCAGAGTAGTATCAGTTATGGTTTCACCCAAATTTCTCATTCGATTTAAAATATCATCCAGACGAAGAAAGAAACTGGCAACACTCTCATCACTATGCATCTTCAAATTTTCATATTCAATTCTAAGAGTTTGGAGTTTTGCACTTTTTACCTTTGTGTCTCCTTCATAGCTTAGAATGATTTTGTCCCATATTTCTTTTGCTGAATGTAGCTGCATCACTTTAGCAAATTCCGATTCAGACATGCTTCCCAATAAGACATTCACTGCTTTGGCATTGATTTCATACTTCTTTCTTTCAGCTGCATCAGTAGGAATACTTGCCGGGTATTGATAACCTTCTTCCACAATTGCCCATACATCTGCACCAAGACTTTGCAGATATGCTTTTGTTCGTACCTTCCAGAATATCAGATTGCTTCCATTGAATAGAGGTGGCTTTATAGACATTACTCCTTCTTGACTTCCCATTGCGATGGATCTCCTTCAAGTGATCAAGCTTCTGCAGAAGAACCTGCTCTGATACCAATTGTTGGGAAAAATACCGAGAGGGGGGGGGGGGGGGGTGAATCAGTATTTACTGCATACTCAAAACTTTTCACTTTTTCATTCCTTAAAACCCATACGCTACTTTCTTGATACAGACTCGCGTATATACGCGGATAACCTTTATGAAACTCGCGTATACACAGAGATCTAATTATGTCATTAATTCTTCACTTACATCATTTCATCATTCATTCATCAGATGTTTAATAAACAGTAAACATGTGTAGTAAGAATAGAATAAACCATCACACAAAGCATCACACATGAACACCAGGATTTTTAGGTGGAAACCCAAGTCGGGAGAAAACCACCGCTGCAGTTGCTCAGCCTTCAATATTTTATTATAGAGAAACCATCTTACAACATATGTGCTGGTGCAGACTCCTACCAGCACGCAGGCACCCACCTGCGCTCGTTTACCAGCCTCTCCTGGAAGGGAGCTCCAACCCCCTGACTCGTTTACTAGCCTCTCCTGGAAGGGAGCTACGAACCCCTGATCTCGTTTACCAGCCTCACCTGGAAGGGAGCTACAACCCCCTGACTGAAGGCTACAACCCTCAGCACCTTTATGGACCACGTTTCATCAATTTTCACACTGGATCCAAAGCTTCCTTTAGGACACCACTTGCAGGCCACGTTTCATCATATTTTCAGACTAGACCCACTCCATACATTTAAGATCAATCATACATTAAACTGAAACTTATCAATTCAGACAACCCAGAACTGTAGAATACATCATTCACAGATAGCAGTAACACAGCAGAATAGATCAGACATTTCATACCCCTTGCTTCAGCAAACCCTAGTTTGCATACGCGCTTTCCTTTCACTGATGTCGCGTATATATGTGCTTCCGATCACATAAACCAGCGTATACTTTTGTACATATTACAGATCCAATTTCATTGCGCATACGCGCTTTCTCTTCAGCGAAGCCGCGTATATACGCGCTTCCTCTTCGGCGAACTAGCGTATGGTTCTTCAGACTTTCATGTCATTGCAATTCTTCACAACAGATACATCACTTCAGATTTTACCCTTTACCTCAGACAGATGTTCGCCTCATCACAGATCTAATCATTCCATAAATAGATCTAGAAAATGCAAGAACATTTCAGATCTAGATCCCCTTCTTCATCATTGGTGCATCATACATTCAGATCTATCATTCAACTGTAACCCTATCCATTCAGATCTACTTCAGAGAGAAGTATTCATTCAAGCTCAGACATCTTGCACCCACGCTCATGATTTGCACAATGAATTTCTTCTCCTTATATAGGTTTACCCTTTTTCAATACCATGAGCCAAAACCACACTACTTCCGATGTTATTCCTAGACGGGGTCATTTAGACGAATCACTACCCAATACAATGGGTCAATACCATGGTGGTTACCCCTGGTTTTGCACTTTATGAGCGCTTTTGCCCATACGCGACTTGGCACGTTCTTTTCCGCGTGCATACGCGACTTCCCCTAGACAAATCCGCGTATGCCTAGAGACATACTCTTTTCATCATAGATCTATCACATGCTGAATTCCTTTCTTCATTGCCTTCTGTACTCACTGTAGATACATCAGATTTAGTTCATCAAGACATGTTCTATCAAGCACAACTTCATCAAGTAAGTTGCCATCATCTTTCCATTCAAGGACAACACTCATCATCATATTGCTAACAAACATCATTTCATATTAGATTTACTTCATTTACCAAGTCCAACAGGTCACGAATAACTTCATCAGGTGGATTTCCATCAAGGACAACACAAGTCAACAATCTCATGTCTTCATCTTTATTCAGTGGGTTGCCATCAAGGACAACACTTTGCATCATATTGCCAACACTCATTTCACAAGTTTTATGACAACCCACTCCATTTCATTCCACTTCATTCCATTTCATTCCACTCCACTTCATTTCATTTCATCTATTTCATTTCATTTGACCAATGAAAATTTTCTTTCATGACCATTTTCATTCAGTCAGTTATCATCCATCTATTTCTATTCACCCAAATAATTACTGTGTCAGTTTCCGCAGCTGACACCAGTTTCCGCAGCCAGAAGCAGTTTCTGCAGCCACCACTCTGTTTTTCAAAAATTTATAGTCAGATGTTAGTTCAACAATCATGAAATCAAATGCAGGTATGAAGACATATTATGAAGACATGGGGCATTCAAAGATATCAATGAGGAGCAACTGATTGAAGATCAATGAAAAATGGCAAGAATTCCAAGGTATGAGTAAAAATTTATTTCAAATGGCATTCAAGCACATTTTTACATAGTTATAAACCATAGCTCCATTATATGCAATTATTGCATTGATAATTCCGTAACCATCCCACGATCTCTATACAATTCCCCACAATCCTTGCATTCATTATTAAACGGCCTCATAATCAAGGCTCCGGTCTTCATTAGTGTTCAGCTATACGTTGATACTCCACCTGTAGTTAAGAAACGTGGTTGATTTGACTACGGCTTATCTTAGCCGCACAAAATCCGTAGCCGTTGCATAAACGTGCTTGCATCCACTCTGCAGCCACCCAATTTTAAATATTTCCAGATACGTTTTACTCCCCCTACTGTTCTATTAATCTCACGACTGCATTTCCATCATGCTCACATAAGCTTTCACCCCATTTTATTCTTTTTTCTGCTTCATTTTGTGTACCTATTCTCTGATATCCACTTACAGTCACTGGTCTCCTTCATAAAACCTGATCGTTTTTGCCGTATTACCTCCGTTAAACCCTCTTCACGCATACAAGTTTTAAAGTACAGAAGAAAGGATGGGTCAGTTGTTGAGAACAGAACCAGAGGGACCCAAATTTATGGAAGGATACCCGCAAGTCAGAGATATATTGAAAAAGGCAAAGTGGCTTCAGTTTATTCAAAAGTTTAAAGGCTACAATAAGGAGGTAATAAAAACGTTTGCGAGGTCTTTCAATGGTCTGGAGGTAGAAATTGGGGACCTAAAATTTACAGTGACTGAGGCATCCTTAGCAGCAGCTATAGAACTCCCTCAAGAAGGTGAACGCTGGTTCAAGAACAAGAGCATTGTCGAAGAAGCCTGGAGAGTGATTCTACGTAACCCAGGTATGGATGTAACCATTTTCAAAAAGGGAATTCCTATTCATGCTTTAAAAGAGGAATGGGCCAGTTTACTGTTGGTTATTCAAAATTTTATTACCTGTGAGGGACGTTTTGGATCAATGTACATGTATCATACCCACTGTTGATGAACTTCCTAGACAACCAGTCCCTCAATCTGCCATATTTCTTACTAAACAGTTTGAAAAAGATGTCTGTAACCATCCAGAAGCATCTAGGGGACGTAGAACCACATTTGTATCACCATGGTCTCATGAAAATTTTGGTAGAAAAAAAATTAAAGGAGAAAAAGGACACTTGGGAGCAGTTCTTAGTTAGAAATTTCTTTGAAGAACCTCAAGAAATTCCTGAAGGAAGTACATCAAAAAAAAGTAGAAGAAAGAGAACAAATGATAAAACTCAAATCACTTCTACTAACACAGTTGAAAGAACTAGTAGAGAAGAAAAATTGTCTAAAAGGAGGAAGGAAGAGACCAAGGGTAAAAAGCCAACAAAATCAAAAGAGAAAAGAAGAATTGAGGCTGTGTATCAAACCCCTTCCTCAGAAGAAGATCATCAAGTGTTATCTGAAAGACTAGTTCACCTTCAGGAACAGTCATCTATGGCCAAAAAGAAAGGGAAAGAAAAACAGAAGCAAAAAGACAACAGTCCACAGTATGTAAGAAGAAGCAGCAGGCTTAAAGGAAAGTGGAAGAAAACACAAACAAAAGGACCTCATTTTATTGATTTGGGAGAAGTAACACCTGAACAAACTCCAGCTGGCCATAGTCCATCTCATTCTCAGCCAAACGTTGAACATAGTCCACCTCATTCTCAGTCAAACGTTGAAGTTAGTCCTCAAGACGTTGACATGAGCCCTTTTCAGCCAGATTTTGAAGTCAATTCTCCTCCACAGCATTCTGGGGACATCCCAATGAAAACGACACCCGAGATAGATCTGAAGCAGCAAGAGGTGTATGATTACATAGAATCCTTAGAAAGAGTAGCCACGGGTCCCAGCACTTCATCCACTCAGCCTCACACAGCACAAGAAGATCTAGTCCAAACGTTGAAACAAGAAATTTTTGAGTTGGAGGTTTTAAATAGACATATTAAAAATGAAACTGAAGCATTAAAGGAGAAAAACAGATTAGACAAGATCATTCATGACAATACCATGCTACATATGGGACTATGGCATAAAAAGAACAGGAAATTGAAAAAGAAATGCTAGAAGTTAAGTAGAGCACTGATTAATATCAAATTCAGATGCTTGATGAAGAAGCCCAGGATGTTAGCAGCACCAAGGAAGAGGAGAAGAGGAATGGATGTACTGGCAGAGGTATCAAGGCATATGAATTGAAAGAGGATGATCAAAATTTTGGTTGCATGAGGACATGCAACACCTTCACAGTGGGGGTATGTTGAGTCTCAAATCTGCATCTTTCTTGTACACCTTTCTAGACTTTTTCCATTTACCTGGACCTCCTAAGTCATCAACATCATTGCATATTAATCATAAAAGAGCATTTAAAGTGGTTTTTAACTATGTTTTCTGTCTGTTGTTTGAATTATATTTTTTCTCATTGAGCTGCAAAATCTTGTCACTTTCCGCAGTTGCTTCAACTTTCCGTAGCCATTTTTTTAAAGTCTATATTGCAGGTGTCTTCAGGAAAATCGAGCCACATGGGCAGGTTGGAAATGACATGGACATGGATCGAGTCCTTTGGCTCAGTCGAATTCACCTAAGAAGGTTGTGGTCAAAGGTGGTCAAGCGGTGGTCAACCGAAGAGTCCCACGGTGATAGAACTCTGTTTTTCATCACGTGAAGACTTGCATGGTCTGTTAGTATGAATCCTTTGTCAAAGTGTACGAAAAAGGACCACTTTAGCTACGCATAACTAATAGCCCTAAAAACAAAAGTGGCTGCCAATATCTTCAGATCTGCGGTTAGTTGAAAAAGAAAAGAGCTGCAAAAAACCAGATCTATGCATGGAAAGACATTAAGCAGTAAAAACAAGGGCTTGCTCCATATACCAATAGACAAGACAAGAAAAATTTTTGAAAGAATTTTTGTATTAATCGGGCACCTGGGAGGAAAACAAGAAGGCGTATCCAATTCTCCTCAGTGGGATGGGTTCTTGGAAGTCCTCAGCACTTCAGATCTAAAATCTCTCTCTCTTGTTGGTGTAGAAAACCCACACAAAGAATGGAACTCAAAGGGAGCTCACACAACAAATGGTAGAAAAATGTGACCAAGTGTATAGATCCAGAGTAATCTAATAGGCAACAAAAGGTGAAGAATGGTAGGAAAAACCCTCCTATTTATAACAAAATATTGGGTCATTCTAGATCTTGGTGCATGATTAAAATAATGTTAACCAAATCTAGATCCACCTTTTATGGAATATTTTATTATATTTGTTGGAGGGAAAAGGTATTTGAGTTGGGTAAAATCCCTTTATTTGTCAAAAATAAATAAATAAATGATTTATTTATCTTTTTAAGGAAGTGGTTGAAGGATAATTAAATAAATAATGATTTATTTGTGAGTGATTTGGTCATATTTAACAAGGAATATTATCTAAATAAGATTTAAATAATTATTCCTAGAAAATAATAAGATAAATAAAGGTTTATCTAATTAATTTCTTTGTTTTTTGGTTAAACATGACTGGGAATAATAATTAAATTATGGTTTAATTAATTATTCCATGAGGAAAATTAAACAAAATAGGTTTGTTTAATATTTCCTTTTGGGGTTTCCTGTTTAGACCATAAACAACCTAATAAATGTGATTTATTAAGTTATTTTACATAGTGAAAGAAATTTTACTTAGGGTAAAATTGGTCTTACATGGTGTACTTGGGTCCATCTAATGATAATAGGTTAGATGACCAAAAATGGTGTAACAGATTGCCCCCCAGCGTGCGAGTGTTAGGAGAAAATCGTATGACCGAAGTACGTTGTAAGAACGCAATCACCAGACATCAAGAGGGAAGTCAGAGAGAGAAATGTGAGGTAGATGAGTGTGCAGAAGAACTAGATTCTGAGGAGACGAGACTCGCAGGTGCAACAAGTCTCGTTTTATGAGAGGGTACCTGTGCTAAAGGCGGCGGGGGAGGCATACCTATGCCCGCCGAGACAAAGTACAAAAGAATAGTGTTTCCAGTAAACAAGGGACCGAACCATAAAGTACAATCGGCATAAACATGAGCCATATAATAATAAAATGAGGAATCCCACATACATGCTGTGCCTGGGATAACAGCCAGGACTTATACAATAATATCTGAGTACATGAGATACAAGTACAACCCAAATGCCCCCTATACGTGGGGAAGGGCTCACAAAATCTGACTGATACATGCAAATCAAAGAGGCGCTGCAAGCGGCGAAGGCCGACATCATCAAATATATGGAGCCGCATCGAAGGCTGCAATGAAGAGGGCATCCGGGCATGTGGGGGGCTACCTGCAGGGCCACCCCCTCATGAGGGCTGAGACATCTCACACACACCCGGGAATCACCAATAGCTGCTGCTGCATCACTGGACCATCAAGCATACGGATCTCGAGCATGCTGAAAGGAGCTGGAGTGGAGAAACAATCAAGTCAAAGGGTGATGAGAGATCCCTTTTCCTGATCTGAGGCACCGAACAAGAGTGGAAGTTGGAACCAAGGTACACCGCCCTCTAGACCTGGCTTCTGGAATGAATGAGATGATGTTGATAGAAGGAGGTCTGCCATAGGTGAGGAAATGAGAGATCCTCAACTAAGGCACGAGAGAAAATAGTAGAGCAATGGACAGACTGACACTAATGATGATGGTGAAAATGGAAAGGGACTGAGTAGCGAATGGACGACTTCCCTTGCTAGAGCATAAAGGGCATGAATGACATGGCAGCGACTGATGCAAGATCATAAGGGATAGGGGTCAGTGGGACTGAAGGTCATAATGTGCGACACAAGAGAGGGACCAAGCAATGAAGGATGGAGGGCTAAAGCAGGGTATCAAGGGACTCGGGATAGACTTCATGAATGCAATGAGGACTCAACTTGGATGCTCTAAACAAGAGCGACTCGATGGTGTTGCCACACAGGAAAGGCCCAATGGGGGACCATGAAAACATGATTACAAGATGGTAACTCATGATGCAAATCGACACGAACAAAGACAAGTAAGGAGGGAAAATGGTGCCCCAAGTACAAGTGTCGTAAGTGAAGAAATGCGATTTTAAGGAGAAGTGAAGTGACCCTTCTTGGACAAAATGTGTCCTGGTGAAGTATCAAACCACCAAAAACTAACAGATACCCATTTGAGGGCTCGGTGAGAGCTTTCTAACGGTGCAGACAGTTTGCCCAACCGGGCTACGGTATGGTCGTAGCAGGCGAAAGAAGAAACAAGGGTGTTCTTTTAATAAGGCATTTTTCCCTCCAAATTCACTCATTTGCTAATGTTGCTGTGGTGAATGTAGAGAGGAGAGAAGGCCCTAAATCTTGCGGCGAGCGTAGCGGACAAACCGACCGTTGGAATCGAGATCCGTCAGTTGCAGGTAAGAGGCCTAACCTTACTCTTTCATTTTGATGGATTGAAAGTTCAGTTTAGGGCCCAAAATCTCAGTAAAAGACCCTCCTTCTTCTCTATGGTCGGGTCGCACTTTTTGGGCCAAAAAGTGCGACCTGGGAAGCAGGTTTCAGGGCAAAAAGTGCAACCTGTTCCAGAAATGGGCAGAAAAATGCGACCTGGGAGATGAGGGGGTTTTAGTGCTGTTTTTTGGCTGAGAGTTGGGTTTTTGTGTTTGGTTATGGTATTCCCGATCTGTATGCTGACAAATATGATGTTTTTGTGCAGATATGGCAGATATATGGGTTAAATGGAGAGAGAGAGACCTGGGTACATTACGGGCAGAGATCCAGGCAGATCAGGGTGTCCGTCGTGTGTTGGCCAGGTTTGGGGTTCTAAAGTTTTTGGAGAACCCTTTGATGAGAGCAGGAGAGCCCTTGTTGGCCCGGATTATCAGTTATTGGGATCCAGAGCATGAGGTATTTGTAGTGCAAGGGCACAGGATCGAACTGACAGTCCAGGATGTGTATTTCCTGACAGGTCTCCCGCCACTTGGGATGGTGGGAAACACGCAGCCAATATTACCACGGGGGTGGCATATCATGGAGTTTGTGGAGCGACATTGTCGACCGGGTCTCCAAGTCAAGGGGACTCAGATACTGATCGAGGATCTATAGAGACTAGAGACCTGTGCAGTGGCCGCAGCGGTGCTGCGTATCCTGGGCAACCAGGCGCTCCATCACATCACTGGGGGGTAGATGATGATTGTGGAGAGTGTGTTGAGTGGGACCTACTATGGGTGGGCCCAAATGATGCTTGTGTCGCTAAAACGATAGTTGTCACTCTGCAAGCGGCAGGTGAACCACGATTGCTCGTATGGGAATTTATTGTGCGCCTTCTTTTTTGAGAAGATCCCTACCTTACGGCCTTGTATATAGCTCCCAGATGGGGGCCCGAGAGAGCCCAGGATGCGCCGGTGGGGGCGGTTACTGTGCAGAGGAGGAGGAGGGGCGGTCGGGTGAGTGTTTCGTCCTGAGTTCTTTGCCCATTGGGATCAGATGCCTTTATACATAGACGACTATCCCTATAGTGGGATGAGTTATTGTGGGGATCCAGACCTACCACTTCTGCCTGGTCGAGTATGGGGGCCCGATGGTAAGTGATAAGTAACTATTCTTGTATGGGCATGTTAAAGTTATTGAATAGTAGATATGGTACTGATTCATGTACTTTTGGTATGCAGATATATCTCTGGTAAAACTGGCTGGATATATGGGGCGCCCGGCAGTCTCTGGAGTTGTAGGGTCGAGTGCGTCGAGAGCAGTGCGCAATGAGGATGCGGCCGCCCTTCTGGAGGACATCCGCCGTAGATGCGAGACGTTGCTGACCGGAATTTCAGAGCGCGGGTGGCAAGACTTAGATGACCAGTACGTGGAGGCATGCATTGGTCTTCCCTCAGAATGGCGAGGTGTCATGCGGCGCATGGCGATGGCTGGTCAGGGCAAACGTGATCTACGGGCTACAGGGGCAGAGCCATTGGCTCGGGATCCGCCAGATAGTGAGTAGGTGTGGGGCATGTGGTGCCCCCTAGTGTGTATGTAGGGGCAAGTGGTGCCCCCGGCTGTGAGTGTTTTGTAATATGCTATGGGCATGTCATATGTATCAGAGTAAATGGGCTCTAAACACATGTTTTGCGACACATATTATGGATATGCATCGTTTTTAATGATTATGAATGTTATTGTCTTGTATGAAATGCGTGTGATAAATGCCAATCTAGAACGTGGTTTGCAATACTATCTACATAGTGATTTTGTTCTCGGGGTACATGATTGAAAGTTATGGTTTCAAATTCACGTATCAAGAGTTTCACTCGTAAATATCGTCGAAACAGCACAGGGTTATGCACACGATAAACACCATTTAGTTGTATGACAAGAAGTAAGGAATCCAAATGAACATGCAGATGGAGGATGCGATGAAAGAGGGCATCGGCTAAGAGGCCATGCACTGCATCATATTCAGCCTGATTGTTGGTGGCAGTACCAATGCAGACCCCGTTAGAGAGGACAAGGGCATGCAAGGGGGTGAAAATGGCCCAACCTGCCGAGGCTAGATTCCGAGAGTAACGACTTGCACCATCGGCGTAACCGATAAAGGGTGGGGACGGGAGGTCCTGCAGAATGGTGTCACAAGACAACAAATGGGAAGAGGAGATACAATGACGGCAGCGTGAGTGAACAGAAGACATCGAGCGGCAACTGCGGGAGGGAGTGCAATGAGCAGGATGGCTATAGCTCATATACAAACTAGAGGGTGGGATATGAGGGCTATAGGAGGTATGGCGAGGACTCGGACTGCGGAGGTCAACAGAGATACAGGTGGAGTGATCTCGTGTATGGGTAGAAATGAGGGGGTCCAGGGTGGTCGCTGAAGGGGGGTCAAGAGAGGCCACAGTGGAGGATGCAAGGGGACTGGGCGCTGAAGGTCCCACAGAGGAATATAGGTAAAGAATGGTTGTAGTAGACTCCGTCATCTGAACATCAGGGGGGGGAATGTCGATGGGAGTGGGGGGATCCTCAGGCTGGCCTGAAGCATACTGCGCGAGTATGGGAGAGGCGGATTGATTTTGTTCAATCTCATACTCTTGAACTACCTCTAAAGAGGCACGGTAATGCGTCAGGTGAGGACAATGGTGGGAGTAATGGCCATGGACACCGCACAAGGCACAGGGTTTATTGGTGCGGAGAGTCTTGGGGTTCTTGGTTACGGACGAAGAAGGAATGGAGGCTTCAGGGACCGTAGACTCGGGGAACGTGACTTTAACCATGGGCTGAATACGGGGCAATTCAGGACAAGCATGGGTGGCGTGACCGACGACATCACACAAGGCGCAAGGCTTTGCGGGCGGAGGATGGGTCGGGTCAATCAGGGCGTTCTTGTCTTTGGGGGCCCCCTTGCGAGCTTTTCCTTTCTTCCCGGGAGCCGTCACGATAGGAGAAGGGTCCTGCGGAGGTGCTGGGGGCATAGTGGCAATGGAGGAAGCGAGGGGGACCGGTTGAACCGGTGTCAAAGCCATGTAGGGTTTGGGGTGACCAGGAGGGGTAGCGGCTGGAGGATCAAGGTACCAAACCGGTATGCCCAAGGTCAGGTTAGGGAGAGAGAGGGTGGCCATGACGGGGACAGAATATACACCGGGAGGGGGAGCTAGGAAAGGTATCTGCCCAGCCGGGGAATGGCCAGGACGGACGGCTCCGAGATGGTTAAGGCCTGGGGGAACCGATCCAGGAGGATAAAGGGGTTCAGGGATACCATCTGTAGGAGTAGGGCCAGAAGGAGGAGGTCCGAATGGCGGAGATGAAGGGCTAGGAGCAAGTTGCGGTGGGCAAGGTTGAGTCTGAGGTTGCTGACTAGCCGAAGCGGGCTACTTAAGGGCAGCCCGAGACGTTTGCATCATGCAAACATTCGACAAGTTGGGATCAGAAATATGAGGAGGGGGAAGACCAGGAAAAGTTCCAAGCAGGGAGGAATCTTTGTAGACGCCGGGGGAGACACTGGTCAAGGAATCAACGGTTTGCTTATTGGCTACAGAAGAGATGGTCGTCTCAGGGGAGGTCTGAGACGACGGTTCATGATAAGACAGCTGGTCAATGGTGACTATCTTTCCATTGTGAGGGAAAGACATATTGCGAAAAATCGCGGATGGGACAACAGACATGGCATAGGTGTAGCTTCGCCCCAACAGAATGTTGTAGTCTAGAGGGGCGTCAATGACTTCGACGTCAACGCAAACAGTCTTACCGGCAAGGGTGATGGGACAATTATGGAAAAGGCCAATGGGATGGGAGGCGTGGCCATCCCATGCTCGAAGGGTGACCGTGGAAGGGGCCAGCTCAGGGGATCCGAGTTGCTTCCAAACCAAAGCAGACATCACACAAGTGGATGCCCCCTCATCAATTATACACCGAGAAACATTGGCGTTCCAGATTTTGACTGGGATTTGGAAGGCGATGGAAGTAGGAAGAGGAGGATGGTCTGATTGATGGGCATCAAACACAATCATTTGGTCATCAGCAGGATCTATAGCGCCCACGGCAGATAGTAGAGCCTTCTTTTGGGAAGGGCATGACTGGAGGAGTTCCAGTGTGGAAATGGCAGCAGGAGATTGCGCCAAATCATCTACTATGCTATACGAATGAGCATCTCAACCAGAAGCAGCATTTCAACATAATGGTCCTTCAGGAATCTTGGTATGGACCTCAACTTTGGGTTGAGGGATATGTAAGGGACCATTGGTTGTTGAAAGAGGCTCTGTAGAACCGGAAGAAGGAGACTCGGGGGCAGACTGAGCGGGAGGCTTGGGGTACTGGCGAGACCGAGTTTGAAGGTGAAGGTCGACGGTTGGGGAAGGATCAGAGTGCATCATAAGGATCTGGTAATCGGAGGAACTAGAAAGGGAAGGTGGAGTGGCGACCTGGCTGTCAGGCGTTTGGGTAGCCACGAATCCTTGCTGAGGGAAGGGATCAGTAAACACAGCTGGTTGGGTAGTGGCCACATTAGGAGGAGCATGAGGGGAGGCGTGTTGTCCGCGAAATGTGGCTTGAGACTCCCACATCTGCCGCATCTGGGGTAAGAGGGGACAATCGTGGGTGTAATGACCATAAACACCGCAAATACCTAACAAGTGTTTATTTCCAGGCGTAAGCTACTGTCCGCCAATGAGGTCTCGTTGTCGGTTGCGTGATAGGTCAACAAGGACTGGGTCCACGGGTACCGGGGGCAGATTGGTTTGGATTGCCTCTCCGCCTTCTTTGAGAAGAAGGGGGATTAGTCGCGCCCTGCTGTGCAAATACTTGCCCTGGAGGGGGCTGTAAGTGCTGTTGCGGGTTTGGAGGAGGCAAGGGAGATGGAAGCGCATATACTGGAGGAGCTGGCACACCAGGCTGCGGATAAAGGTAGTGGTTAGGTTGGGCAACATTGAGGTAAGCAGGAGGTTAGGAAAAAGGAGGAGGCATGCCGTATCCTGGATACATGCTACCAGGAGGGGGAATAGTGCTAGAGGTTCTGGCCCCTCCCTGAGGGAGACCATAGCCCATAGGAGGTTGAGCATACGGATGGGAAAGGGCTCCAATGATACCGTCGGCAGAATGAGATGCCCTCGGGGCGTTAGCGTCACTGGGCCTGGGGAGGTCAGGAGGAACGGTATAAACATAACCAGATTGAGCGTAGATCAGGTCATATTTCAAGGCTATTTGGAGGGCGGCTTCTTCGGTTTGAGGAAAGTGAGAGGCGACATCTTTGCCGATAGGAGCTAAGAGGGTGCGAAGGAGCCAGTCCATGTAAACCTGATCTTCAAAGGGGGGGGCTCGACATAAGTTCCGTCTTCGTCGCCATTCGTGGACATGGGCGGAAAGGCGGGTCGAAGAGGTTTGCTTGAAGGAAGTCAAGAGCTCCGTGCCAGTATCGTATTAGAGAGGGAGCTGGAAATAAGAAAAAAAGGCTTGGGCAAGGGTCGCAAAGGTGGTATGGGAAGAGGTGGCTTGGTCAACATACCATTTAGAAGCTTTGCCGGTAAGCGTGCATTGGAACAATCGAAGACGGATGGAGTCATCAGTAATAGAATTGGAGGAACACCACATGTGGAAAGATCGGACATGATTGGTTGGATCTTCTCCAGCAAGGCTTTCAAACTTAGGGATGTCGGAGGGGAGCTTGGTTGGCATAGAAGGCCAACCAGCATTGTGGCGGATAGGGTCACTGATCAACTGATTGAAATCAGGGAGGCTAAGGCCTGCAATGTACGGCAGCAAGGGTATGGCCGGGGTAGTTCCTGTGGCGGTTCCGCTAGTAGTATTGCCGGCATTAGGGCCAGAAGCACCACTAGCGTTAGGCCCTAGACCAGACATAGTGAAGGTGACAGGGGGAGAACCAGGAGGAGAAGGAGAACCCAATGAATTAGAAGAGGAGTCGGAGTGCAGACTCGGAGGAGGACTGGCTCGACGACGGCGGGGCGGAGCAGGTTGATCGACCGGAAACTGAGGGTGAAGGCCAAGAAGTCTCTGGGAAAGGCGCCTTGGGGGCGCAATGATGACAGGAAGAAGGAAACCGACAAGGGTAGAAAGGGACAGAAACAAGTGAGGTCAAGGGCAGACAAAGTGCAGTGACAACTGATTTTAGAGTCTTTACCAAGCGGTGTTAACCAGGCGCTTCTTCACTTAGGGTCAGTGTGTGGTGTGCATTAATTTTAATTTTTAAACCCTTTTCATTTTGAGAGCAAGAAAAAGTGTGCTGTGTAACTAAAAAGAAATCTGCAGAGAACAGTATATAATGCTGAAATAACAGAACATTTAACAGCTAACCATGCATCAATCTAACCCAAAAAGGCGGGTCTCTCAAAACTACTCTAAAAGAGGGAAAAAATCTAGTCAAAACACACTTAAAAAGAGGCCAATAGATCTAGGGTCAAAAGGGACAGGGATCTAAAGGATAAAACTGCTGAAAAGAGGTGCAGATCACAGCCAAGAGACAGAGGCAAGGTGGTTGGAAAAAGGGAGGAAATCAGCAAAAAGCGGAAGGGGCAAGGAGGGGGCCCGAAAATTAGATCCAAACAAATCTTCAGGAGGTGATTGGAGAGGTAGAAGAGCTGATTAAAAGGGATCTGAAAAGGAGGTAACAGATCTGGAAAAGGGGAGTCTGAAACTCAGAAAAACAGATGGCTGAAACAGCTAAAAACTCATCCACAAAAAGTGGAGGGTACTGAAGCCCTAGGGGGATATGTTCCCACTTAGATGTGCTAAAAAAGAGCAGAACCAGGTCAAAGCGGGCTGAAACAGAGGCTGGAAAACCCTGACAGAAGCTGCAGCAGAACCTAGAAAAATTGCAGAAAATAGCTGAAAAATTGGCAGGTCGCAGGTTCTTACCTGTTTTCAGTGCAGGCCACAGAAAAGAGGCTGAAAAGTGCGACCTGGAGGTCCAGGTCGCAGGTTATGGGCCAAAAAGTGTGACCCCCCGTTCTAGTTGTCTCGGTGGCAGATTTTCAGAAAAGTTGCCGTCTCAGTTGCGGCTGATGTCGCTTACCTACGCAATAGGGCCAGAAACACACAGAAGTTAAAATTTTTAATGATTTAGGGTTTTATGTGAGAAAAACAACATAAAAATAGGAAAAATAAACCGCTGAAAAGAAACCCTAGGGTCTGAAGTAGCTGGATATGCAGGAATATGAAAAACGACAGCAGTCATAATCTAAAATCCATGTGGAGTCGCCATTTGTTAGTATGAATCCTTTGTCGAAGTGTACGAAAAAGGACCACTTTAGCTACGCATAACTAATAGCCCTAACAACAAAAGTGGCTGCCAATATCTTCAGATCTGCAGTTAGTTGAACAAGAAAAAAGCTGCAAAACACCAGATCTATGCATGGAAAGACATTAAGCAGTAAAAATAAGGGTTTGCTCCATATACCAATAGACAAGACAAGAACAATTTTTGAAAGAATTTTTGTATTAATCGGGCACCTGGGAGGAAAACAAGAAGGCGTATCCAATTCTCCTCAGTGGGATGGGTTCTTGGAAGTCCTCAGCACTTCAGATCTAAGATCTCTCTCTCTTGCTGGTGTAGAAAACCCAATGCAAAGAATAGAGCTCAAAGGGAGCTCACACAGCAAATAATGGAAAAATGTGACCAAGTGTATAGATCCAAAGTGATCTAATAGGCAACAAAAGGTGAAGAATGATAGGAAAAACCCTCCTATTTATAACAAAATATTGGGTCATTCTAGATCTTGGTGCATGATTAAAATAATGTTAACCAAATCTAGATCCACCTTTTATGGAATATTTTATTATATTTGTTGGAGGGAAAACGTATTTGACTTGGGTCAAATCCCTTTATTTGTCAAAAATAAATAAATAAATGATTTATTTATCTTTTTAAGGAAGTGGTTGAAGGATAATTAAATAAATAATGATTTATTTGTGAGTGATTTGGTCATATTTAACAAGGAATATTATCTAAATAAGATTTAAATAATTATTCCTAGAAAATAATAAGATAAATAAAGGTTTATCTAATTAATTTATTTGTTTTTGGGTTAAACATGACTGGGAATAATAATTAAATTATGGTTTAATTAATTATTCCATGAGGAAAATCAAACAAATATAGGTTTGTTTAATATTTCCTTTGGGGTTTCCTGTTTAGACCATAAACAACCTAATAAATGTGGTTTATTAAGTTATTTTACATAGTGAAAGCAATTTTACTTAGGGTAAAATTGGTCTTACATGGTGTACTTGGGTCCATCTAATGATAATAGGTTAGATGACCAAAAAATGGTGTAACATGGTCGTTTCTAAATCACAGGAGACATATCAACACCTGTAAACGGCTCCATAAGCCGAATCCAACGACCACTCTCCTTAGATTTAATCTTCACGGCAGCCATGATGCTAGATTTTTGGACGTGGTGGTTCACGTGTCTTGTATCAGCGCAGAATGTAGGAAATTAGTTATGACATTCTCTGTAATAAATAATGTGTTCTCATACACATAATAGTTAGCTGTTATAATGTAATTTTCTGGATAGAAAGCCCACTATACCGTGACATTGTTTCTTTGTTATGACTACATTTTAAATTTATGAGAAGACTCTGTTCATAATCATAATTCGTGTTTGATAGCTGCTTCCCGAGGATTGTGCAGAGGGCCCCTGCACACGCCGAGGTTTTGTGTATTATTGTATAGTTTCATGCTTCATTTCCTTATGTTCATTGTGCCATAGTCATTCATGTGTTTATATTACATTTCTTATGGTATTAATGTTTTGTTTCTGTTCATAAATTTTCATACTTTATACTGTTGTTAACTTATCAGTGTTTTGTTCCAGATTATAGTAGGCAGCCCGGGCATTTGCACATAGTTTACAATGACTAATGACATGGAATCAATCTTGTCCTTCTGCTGATTTCTTTTTCTTAGTTTTTAATTCCAGCATTGTTTTATTTATTTTAGTTTTGTACATTTGCTTTACTAGTTAATTAGATATTAAACTGCTCATGTCATTATCAGTTACCTCCGAAAGCCATAGCGAGACTAATGGTGAGGGATTGAAGTATGAGTGTGTAGTTTGATATTAGTTTATTTTTCTGAAATTTAGATATTAAATTGTTCATGTCATTATCAGTTACCTCTGAAAGCCATAGCGAGACTAATGGTGAGGGATTGAAGTATGAGTGTGTAGTTTGATATTAGTTTATTTTTCTGCAAGTTAGATATTAAATTGCTCATGTCATTATCAGTTACCTCCAAAAGCCATAGCGAGACTAATGGTGAGGGATTGAAGTATGAGTGTGTAATTTGGTATTAGTTTATTTTTCTGCAATTAGATATCAGATTACTCAAGTTGTTTATGATTACCTCTGAAATCCATAGCGAGACTAATGGTGAGGGGTCAGAATATGAGTTGATGTAATTTGATTTTTGTTTTACTTTGCTTACAATCTTTGGATTTATTTGAGTACAGTTTCTTTTGTGTTTAGACAGCAGCAAGGGTAATGGTTTTCATGATCAATAGTTCACTGTTTGCTTAACTAGAATAGTGGCACATTTTCATTTTCTTTTAGAAATTAATTTTGTCATTGTATGTTTCAAAATCCTTTTGAAGTTTGAAGTTTGGGAAATCATTATAAAGGACATAATTTCCTTGAACATTCATAACCATACTTGTAGAATTTCCATCTCACATTAGGAAACCAACCAAGATAAATAAATAAATAAAAAACCAAAAACGACAAAAAGTAAGAGATAGGTTATCTTGCACATATAGTGCGCCACACTTCATCAGCTTACGAATCTCGGATTGACAAATTAATGTAGCAATTTAGGACACACTAAATTGACTAAACAAACACATTATGGAATCAAGAAGTATTTAAAATCTCTAAGGTTTTGAGAAAATCATATTTGAACTAGTCATAAACGCTAAATTGTGCACTTTATCCTTCGATAAGAGGGCCCTCTCCACGTCTTTTTGCCCGATAAGTGTGCATTCCTAGAAATGGAAAAAAGTCACTTTTCGAGACCACACCAAGCAAAGGAAAGTTACTCCTTATGTGAAAGCCACCTAAGGACAACCACCAGTGCCTCCTTAGACACTATGTGAGCACACAAAAGAATATTTGAGCACACAATGGAATCATACCTCTCCCTTGGGTCACTATCCATCATGTACCAAAGGAGTGAAGGAGGATTTGAAACTCACCTATATAAAGCCACCAAGAGATGAAGAAAGGGTGATCACATTGTTATGTTGGCCAAATTTTCCCAAGCAACACGAGTAGTGTGTGACCCGGAGTTGGAGCTAAAGAGGACTCGATTGTTGGCCACCCAACATCTTAGTCCATCACAGCAGAGAGTGTTAGGTCCCTATATTACTAGTATAGTCCCTTATTGTTGTTAGTGTAACCCCCTTATTGTTATTATTGTACCCTTGTAACCCCCATTTTATTATTATTGTGCCCTTAAATTATTATTGTTAGGTCGGCTAGGATTACACTGTGGCCCACTAGGATTACATTATGGCCCCATGGACTCCTATATATAGAAAGGAGGTTTTGTAAATTGTATCATCCAAGAATTGTTCATTTATGTAATGTATTGGAGGTTTCCCCCTCGAAGTGGCTTATTTATAAGGCGTTCATATCTCTTTTCTTCTATTTTTGGAGCTGGTTACACAACATTTGGTATCGGAGCTTGGGATTCTAGGGTTTCGCTGCTCCAAACAGGTCATCGTGGCATTTTCGCTATAACTTTTTTTCTACGAAGTTTCAGAAGCTGAAATTTTTAGGGTACGAAGCCAAAATCTTGAGGAATCTTGTATAAAAATTTCAGAGTTTGGTTCGCAATAATTTCGGAGATATGATCTGTGGAAGTCAGGTATTTTTTCAGGCTCCTAAACAGGTCATCGTGGCATTTGCGCTATACAAACATTTATATGAAGGTTCAGAATCTGAAATTCATATGGTACGAAGCTGAAATCCTGAGGAAATTTTTCAAAAAATTTCAGAGCTTGGTTCGCAATATTTTTTGAGATATGATCTGTGGAAGGTAGTGCTTTTTCAGGCTCCTGAATTTCATCTCAAAGAGGTGATCGTGGGAAAAGTTCAATAACTCTCTCTCTGAAGATTGGATTGGAGTGCCGTCAAAAGTGGTCACAAGTAAACAGCCTGTAGTTTCTTCGCTATCAATTTCAGAGACAAAGGACAAAACAGTGACACGTGGCAAGTCGTACAAGTTCGCTCTACTGAACCAGTCCAGAATTAGGTCATTGTGGGAGATTGGACACAAATTTGTCTTGGAGAATCCAAATCAGGTCAGACCTGTGGCATTAAAAAGATAATTCAGAGGGATACTTCAGTGCTGAATTTCAGATATTGAAAATCTGAAATAACAGAGATAATACAATTTCAATATCGAGCTCCTCAAAGCTAGTAAAAGGTGTGTATTTTTTTCCGAATTGCATAAGTCTTGTTTGAAGAATCAAGTTGAATTGATTCCAAGGGCATCTTGTAGAATAGATATAAATATTGGATTCTAAAATGGCCCCTAAAAAGAATTCAACACCCATTAAGCCTTCAGAAGGCTCTACTATGACTCATGAAGATGAAGAATTGCAACATGATCTATCAAAATTACAAGAGCAAGTGCAACAAATTTCACTCTCGCAAAGAGCAACAAAAAATGAAATGGAAGTTTTGAAGAAAGGCATGGAAGATAAGATGGATGGTTTGAAGAAAGGCGTGGAAGCTAAGATGGATGGCATGGAAGCTGGCATGGAAGCTAAGATGGATGACATGAAAGACAACATGGAAAACAACATGAAAAACATGAAGAATGATCTAAAAGAAGACATCGAAGGTTTGACCAAGTTGATACAAGAAATGTTTCCTAATGGTGAAAAGATAGTAGAAGAACCTCATGATGAGAACAAAATAAATTTTAATCGCGATTTCATAAACTCTAATGTTGGCGGGAAGAACCACCATATTCCAAAAATGCATATGAGGAAGTTTGATGGGAAGGATCCTATAACATGGATACTACAGATGGAGCAATTTTTTGATCTCCATAATGTGAAAAACACACAAAAGGTACACATTGCAACTTTACATTTAGAACAAAATACATTTGTATGGTATCGATGGCTTTGCTCCCGTAAAAAAATTGTCACTTGGTCAATTTTTACGGAGGAAATGATAGCACATTATGAGAATAAAAAGAGCAACACCTTCTTTAGCCAATTGATAAATCTCAAACAAAAGGGTTTAGTGGGGGAGCACATTGAGGACTTCCAAAAATTGAATATAAGGGTAACTGATATTCCAGAGGAACACATGATTGATCTCTTTATAGGCACTTTAAAGGATAACATCCAACATGAAGTTCGCGTTTTGGAACCTGATTCATTGGAGAAGGCATTCAGGTTGGCAAGAAAAATTGAATGTAAAATTATGGCGACAAGGAAGCCTACCACTCACTTCTATAAAGAAGGAAGTGTTTCTACGCCTAGATTTCCACAACCTACAAGGTTGACACCACAACAATTGGAAGAAAAAATATCAAAAGGGCTTTGCTACAGTTGTGATAGCAAATACACTAAAGGTCATAAGTGTGCTGAGAAGAAATTATTTTACATAGATTGTGAAGAGGAAGAAGAAATGAACAAGAAGAGGATATACACCAGGAACCAGCCCTAGAAGAGGAAGAAATGAATCCGACCATATCGTGTAATGCACTGGCAGGAATTACCACTCCTCAAACTCTCAAGACAGAAGGACATATCAAGAAGAAAAGGGTAATAGTGTTGATTGATTCAGGTAGCACCCATAATTTTATTCATTGTAAGGTAGCCAAGGAATTAAATTGTTTCCTATACCCAGCACCAGAATGTCAAGTGATGGTTGCAAATGGAGGAACTATAAATTGCTCGGGAAAATGTCATAATATCAAGCTAAACATGGGGGAATATGTATTGACTAGTCCAATTCTTTCCATTCCTATGGGAGGTGCTGATGTTGTACTAGGAGTACAATGGTTACAATCTTTGGGGACGGTAGCTTTTAATTTTCAAGAACTTTTATTGAAATTTTTTTCAGAAGGAAAGGAAGTCGAATTATGGGGTATTGAAGGGAAGCCAGGAAGGATAATAAGCTCTAATGTCATGAAAAAGCTTCTAAAGAAAGAACAACGAGGCGTAATTGCACAATTATGCTCACTAGAAGTTCCAACATCAAAATCATCTATTTCCGTAGATCTCCAACAAGTCTTGGACAATCATTCCAAGGTGTTTGAAACTCCCAAAGGACTCCCACCTATTCGTGATCATGATCATGCTATTCATTTGATTCCAGGAAGTGTTCCTCCAAACATCAGGCCTTATAGATATCCTTACTTCCGAAAGAGCGAAATTGAACGTATGATTGCAGAAATGTTAGAGGCGGGTATAATTCAACCTAGTCAAAGTTATTTCTCTGCTCCTGTAGTATTGGTACACAAGAAGGATGGATCATGGCAAATGTGTTCAGACTATAGGGAGCTCAATAAGCTCACCATTAAAGACAAATTTCCCATTCCTGTGATTGATGAATTATTGGATGAATTACATGGAGGAATTTATTTTACCAAGTTGGATCTTCGTTTAGGATATCATCAAATTAGAATGAAGACTAAAGATATTCCAAAAACAGTATTTCGAACTCATGAGGGTCATTATGAATTTTTGGTCATGCCTTTTGGCCTTACCAATGCACCTTCTACATTTCAAGGGTTGATGAATTCCATTTTCAAACCCTTCCTTAGAAAATTTCTGCTAGTATTTTTTGATGATATACTAATATATAGCAGGTCTTGGAAGGATCATGTTGAACATGTTGACAGGGTGCTCAAACTATTGCAGGAGAAACAATTATATGCAAAAAAATCCAAATGTTTCTTTGTAGTACAAGAGGCGGAATATCTGGGTCATATTGTATCTCACGAGGGTGTTAAAGTAGACCCTAACAAAATTAAAGCCATTAAGGAATGGAAAGTCCCCTGTTACACAAAAAATTGTCACCTTGACATTCTGCTAACTATATGAGCTCATTATCACTCATACTTCCTCCTTTGCAAGTCTAACACATCAGTTCCTCATGTCAAGCCTTGAAAATCAGAGAAAATTTCCTAAAAATCTCCTAAAAATTTGGTGTCGCACTTTCTCTCTATCTTGCCTGTGGTCCCGCACCTAATGTTCAGCTTTCCTGCGTACCTGAATGCACTTTATCTATGTTAAAAGTGCGGACCCCTGTAAGATCAAAAAGGCGCAAGTAAATTCCAAAAATCTCAGTTAAAGTAAATTCTGGAAGCTTCTAGAATGGATTTTGTGGTGGCAGAACCGCTCTTGTGAGGTGCATGAATCCCTTACCTTATGGAGCTAACCCCTTGATGTGAGGAGCTTATCCCTTTGAAGGAGGATTCTATCCCTTCACACTTGGAATAGAAAACCTCCTCTTTTCCACTATAAAAATAGGCATTGGGTAGCCTCAAAGGGTTAAGTTTTTGGAGATTTAGAATTGGAGTTCAAGCTTTAGGATATTTGAGGTTAAGTGCTGTTGAGATTCAGACTCAGTTAACTAAGAATTTTGTGAGGAGGGATTAAATACCTCTATTTTTCTTGGTTGGAGGAGTGCAGAGCTTGTCAAAGTAAAGGAGACTCCTGCTTCGGACCCCGGAAAGTCCTGTGCAACATCAAGGCTTAGGTTGTAAGGATTTTCTTCTTTTGAAATTAATACAAATATACTCATTTTTCTCAATAAGCTTTCAATCAATGGTTTATTTCATAGATTCTTTGATCACTATGATAAGCATGGTTTATGATGATTTCTATACAGGTGCTATGTAATATTTTTCTTGTTTGTGACTGTAGGTTTACGAGGAAAACTCCTTCAAGCACGTGAAGGACAAGAACGACTTCAAACAAGCACTGGACAAATGGTAAGTTCTTAACACCTCTATAGAGCTTTTCATGGATCATATATGCTTAGAGAAAGATTAGTTTATTTGGCTGCTTGTTGCTAGATACTTTTAGTAATAGGGAGATCGGTCTTGTCCGCAAGATGGATTAATCCTCCAACAAATTGGTGACTCCACTGGGGAAAGAACTTGTTGTTTTTGGTTCTCTTTTATTTTGATTTGAGGAAACGTTTTTCCTAGTTTTTGATTGATAGACATCTACCTGGGTAGCTTAGGTTTTCTCTGTTTTTGAAAAATTTGAGATCTTTTATGTTTTCTCTAATCTTTCTAGGGAGCACACTTTGCCTTCTTTGCACAGTGCGGGCAGTTTCGCATCTTTGCTTGAGTAAATAGTGCAGTACCGCACCTATTACTTCTGCAAGCCTGCGGACCCTGTTAAAATTTTGAAAAAATTTAGATTTCTTTCTTTAGTTTATCTTTATTTTGATTTAGAGTTTTTGGTTTCTGCCTAGATTGATGATTGTTTCTGTCAAAAGCTTTCTGTGAATGAATCTTAGCAGTATTGGGTGTTTTGAGTCTCTTTTTTGAGAAATTCTTAAATTGATTTCCTTTGGTCATTACTTGGAGGATTTGTCTCAGTCTTTTCATATTGTTTCATCTTTTTGCTTTTTTTTTTGCAAAAAAATTTCCCCCTCATTCGCTTGGGGGGGGGCTAAATTGTGTATGAGTGTTAATCGCCTTTGAGTGTTTTTTGATCTTTGGAGCTCTCACCCAATTTTCTTGACTTGCACTTGATTGGTTCTTAGATCACATTAGAATCATCTTGTGTTTGAGAATTCTCTTGCATAGATCACTTTTGCATAATTAGAATTCTCATTTTCAGAATATAAATGAAAAATGTGCATAGATTACATTTGCATACTTTTCAAGTGAATTGTGCATAGATTACAATTGCATAGTTTACATTCTGAAAAAAAAATCGTAGATTTAGAAATTTTCTTTGATTTGAATTTAGATGCTTTTATGCTTGTTTTAAAAACACAAAAATAAAAAATTGTTTTGGGATTGATTTGCATTAGTTTTTCTTCATGAAATTAGTGCATTGGAGAATTTGTTATATTTTCTCTTAGTGATCAATTTCTGCATTGTTGGAAGTGAATGGAAACTCTCTCCTTACATTAGTTAGGATTCATCAAATTGAAAATATTGCATTATCATATTTGATTGCATTCAGTTTTGGGTCGGGTCATAACACCATTGGTTTCATATCCATTTACCCTTTTGAGTAATAACAGCCTAAATAACACAACGCTTAATTAAAATTCATTTAGTAATTTTTACATTTTTAGGGCTCTTTCCACCAATCTAGATTAGGATTAGTTCTTTGGAATAGGTTGTAGTTAACTTTCCAAAGCAACAAAAACAAACAGTAGATAAATATTGCAGTAGGAAATAAATCCAATTTTAATTTGTATAATCTGGGAAGCTTCTCTTAAAGATGTCAATCACGAGATCATGTCCAAACCTTTGAGACAATCAATTCTGTTTCATTGGGGGAGATAGAAGATTTTGCGCGCATTACAAACGGTAAACCTCGGATTAACCATTGTCGAGGAGCCTGGGGTCACTTGTCGGTAAACCTCAGATTAACCATGTCGAGGAACCTTCAAGGGGATTGAGCTCTGTTACTCTGCCCTTGCGCATGGGATCGGATCGTAGACTGTTCCCCCAGTTGTATTTGTTAATGTTGGTAACCTTAGTGTCCATAAGCTTAAGATTATTTCCTAAGGTGACGGTGAAGGAAAGATCTCACTGTAACTGGAGCAGACGTCGACTAGACTCACTTGGACTCTCTGGGGAGTTCTCTTCACTCGAGATGGTTTTGTGAAGAAACTTATGCCAGTCTATTTCATTAAGTAGGTTTTCGGGGTAACTGTTCCAACCGCCCTTTCTGTATTAAATTCTACGATGTTGGATTTCATCACCAACTAGTGTTTTTAGTACGGGAAGTTACTATTTGTGTGTGGTTTGACTCCTAGATTTGATAGCATGTGTTAATTTGTTTATTTTACTTTTAGAGACCATAGGTGTGATTGTGAATTTTAATTGTTTAGGTGTGAATTGTGAATTATTAATTTTAGTTTTAAATTGTTAATAAAATTCACTGAAGTTGAATATAATGGCAACTGTTCCAGAATTTACCAACCAAGGAACCCCTCTTAATGAGAATCCTAGTACTTTTCCTTGCTTTGAAAATGTTGGTCCTCCTTATATGGCTACATTTTCATTACCTGGATTTACAATAGGTTTACCGATATGGTTATTTTCAACTTCGTTGGCCCCAAATACTCCAATTGTTCCACCTCAACCGGATGCTTCACCTCAACAGAGTTCACCATCTCAACATCACCAACCTTTTGTTGACCCTTTACCTTCTTCGCCTAATATTTCTTCCTCCATTTCTTCCTCTTCACCTGGTAAAAGCCTTGACGCTAGTAACCAGGTGGCTAAGAAGAAGAAGAAAGGGAAGAAGAAGAAGAAGAAGAAGAAGAAGCAATATAAGAAAGAAGTCAACCAACCAACCATGGTTGTCAGTGTTAGTTGTGTTGAGGAAACCTCCAACATGCATTGTAAACCAAAATACCCTTGCAGGCTTTGTAAGGGTGACCACTTCCTTATTAATTGTCCTGGTATTCCTAAGGTCTTGGAAGTATGGTCAGAAAAATCTCATAAACTTTCTATTGATACATCAACCAGTGATAGTCAGGTTCCTGGGAAAAAGGGTAAAGTTAGGTTTCCTTGTAATTTATGCAAAGGGAGTCATCAAACTCACATTTTCCCTCACATGGATGAAGCCTCAAAATTGTTGGAAAACCTTACTGTTCCACAACAAGAATTTCCAACTGGTTACCGTAAAATTTCTCCCAACCTACCGTCAACTGATGGAGTGATTGATCTAATTTCAAGTACGGTCGATCCCACTCTTTCATTGGAGAGTGAAACTCATATCACTCAGGTTGATGATCCATTAGTTGATTGAGTGGTCGATTCGATTTCACATTCGGTCGATCCCATTCTCCCTGCAGAGAGTGAACTTCATACCGCTTAGGTTCTTCTTGTTACATCAGATTCTTCTACGCTGGGGGGCATTTTACCTGTTTCTACAGAACCCCCTCCAAGTACTGAGGTATTTTCCTTTGATTGGAATAGACTGAAAGAACCTCGTCTTCCTTCCTCCATACCTTTCCAAATCATTGTGAAGTTGGGTGGTAGGGACATACACCACACACAGGTAGATGAAGGTGCTTCTGTTAGTATTTTTTCCTCAACTGCTTGGAAAGCTTTGGGTTCCCCTTAGCTTTTGCCTATTACGTAGAATCTGAAAGCTTTTAACAGAACCATTAGTGAACCTTTAGGGATCCTTTCTAAGTTTTCTATTACCTTGGAAGGTAAAACTGTTTGTATTGATCTTATGGTAGTTCGAGGTCCCTTGGATTTCAATTTACTCCTTGGGCGAGACTATGTCTATGAAATGAAAGTTTTCGTATCGACACTCTTTCGCGTGATGTCTTTCCCTCATAATGGAAATATTGTGACTGTAGACCAGCTTTTTTTCCCTAGTCTTGATTCGACAACCAATAATCCAACATCCCTGAATGTTCCTCATACACAAGTGGTATCTACCCCGCCATGGGTTAATTATGTGGCAACTAGTCCCATGTTTTCAGTTACCGATGTAAGCGAGCTTCTCACTGTTTTCTTGTCTTCCTTTGACTTAGATATGGTAACTGACATGGAAAAATCTATGGGATTATTTGAACGTGATGTTCTTATCCCTTTTGAGTCCCTTGACATGTGTTCCTTCCAGAGAACTATTCTTCCTTCTGATGAAGACCTCTTGGAAGCCATGATCAAGGTGTGTCCATTGACATGTGTTTCTTCCAGTTGGAAGCCATGATCAGCAGGTGTCTATGAGGATAGTTCCTTTTACTGTGTCAACCTCATTAAAAAATGAATCAGTGAGTCTGAGGAAAGTTTCTTTTACTATGTCAACCTCGTTAAAAAATGAATCAGTTAGTCTGAGGATAGTTCTTTTACTGTGTCAACCTCGTTAAAAAATGAATCAATAATTTCTGAGGATAATTCCTTTTACTGTGTCAACCTCTTTAAAAAATGAATCAATGGCTGGTGAGGAGAGTTCATTTTACTGTGTCAACCTCGTTAAAAAATGAATCAGTCGACAATGAGGACAGTTCTTTTCCTGTGTCAACCTCATTAAAAAATGAATCAGTTGGTCAGAGGATAGTTCCTGTTACTGAGTCAACCTCATTAAAACATGAATCAGGTATGAGGAAAGTTCTTTTCCTATGTCAACCTCATTAAAAAAATAAATCAGTAGGTTATATAGGTAGATTTTAGAAAATATTTACGAGGATAGTTCCTGTTAATGAGTCAACCTCGTTAAAAAATGAATCAGGTATGAGGACAGTTCTTTTCTTGTGTCAACCTCCTTAAAAAATGAATCAATTGGTCAGAGGATAATTCCTGTTACTGATTCAACCTCGTTAAAACATGAATCAGATACGAGGATAGTTTCTTTTACGGTGTCAACCTCGTTAAAAAATGAAACATGTAGATGAGGAAAGTTTCTTTTACTGTGTCAACCTCGTTAAAAAATGAAACACGTTTCCATGAGCATAGTTCTTTTCATGTGTCAAGCTCGTTAAAAAATGAAACAAATCCTCCCCTAATTGAGTCGAGTCTTTGACTAGATCTCGTAAATGTTAAGTCATATATTTAGGTTAGTTATTTCAGTTTTTTGCATAATTTTCTTACAGTTTTAGGTCGGGTCTTTCATATGATCTCGTAAATGAACCTTCATTCCATCCAGCTATTAATTAATAGTAGTGTACTTAGTTGAATGAAATGAAGCTGGGGGGGCATGCGCTCTAGCAGTTACGCTTAGGGGGCATCAAGCACAGTTTTCTCTCTGTTTCAAGCTTGTGTAAAAATGAAACCACTCTGAAGCATAGTTTTTCTCTGTTTCAAGATTTTGTAAAAATGAAACCTATCTTGAGTCGATTTCGGTTATTATTTTCAAGACTCGTTAAACTCATGAAAATTCCGAGATTCTTCATTCTTGTAAAACACATGAAAATGCCAAGTTCTTTCCGTCTTTTCCTGCTCGTAAATTAAATTGAAAGTCGGCCACATGAGTACATTTTTATCCCTTTTTCGAACTCGTTAAAACTTATGAAAAAGTGAAAACCATGAGTACATTTTTATCCCTTTTTCGAACTCGTTAAAATTTACAGAAAAAAGTGAAACTACTGAGTATACTTTTATCACTTTTTCGGACTCTTGAAAATTACGAAAAAGTGAAATTTTGAGTTCTCTTTTAAGCCCTTTTCAGACTCTCTAAATATGAAAAGATTGTCGAGTACTTGATTTTTCGAACTCGTTAAAGTAAATGAATGATCGCCCCTTCAGTATAAGTTTACCCCTTTTACGGACTGAAATGGACTATTTACAAAAAAGGCATACGTTGACTAATTACGGTCAATAGAGTTCTCTCCCGCATTATTTTATCCTTTTTCGGGCTCGAGAGACTAAATTTACGAAAAGGTACACCCATGGAGTTTTCTTAATTTTTTTCTTCTGACTCCCTAAAATTGAAAAACACCGAGTTTCTCCTATACTGGACTCGTTAAAATTTAACAGTAAAGGACCTGTTTAATTTTCAACAGGGACAAACCACTCCTTCTTAGGGTTCGAATCTTAAACTAAGTTGGACTCATCTGAAGGATGAGCTTATAAACAAGCAAATGTTATCCTCCTCAAGCTTGTCAAAAATAAAGAGGTACTTGCCAGAAATGGTGGGGGAAAAGAGAGAAAAATGGACTTGTTTGTGGTATTTTGATTTTTCGAAAATCTAGTTAACCACTCTTGAACACGACACTTTCAATCACCTGGGTTGGGAAATCCTTTGCCTAACAGTTAATCAAACCTTATTTGAAAGTCTTCATCTGGTTTCTGGGTATTAGCTTTGGGTCAACTACTACCAAGCCATCTGCAGTGTCATTATGTGTTCAAGAGGACAGTTCAAATAAACCATTCGTCTGCAAAATATCTGTCATCCATTTTGACCATCCCTGAGTCATTCCTTGCCAATATATTTATTCAAAACTTGATCTATGATTTCGTGTTGTGGGCTTGCCTATGAAGGATCACTTTCTGTCGACGACAACTCATTATCTAGGAAGTTGATCTAGAAATCGTCATTACCTTGAAATCTGCATGCCTCAATGGAAGGTTTCTCGCTTTCGACGACAGGTTGCATCATTGACCTTTGATCGAATGATTCCGTGACATGTTCGACTTCAGCTCATTCATTCAAATTTCATGGATTGTACTGGGTACTTTGAGAGCCATTGAAATTACTGGTGGTTACTCTCACACTTGTTAAAAGTTTACATCACTGACTGGTAATCAAGTGGTTTCTACCATGTTCGACTTTGACACATTTATTCACATGGATAGAATCGAACTAGTTCGAGATGCGGAAATCAAGACCCTGGATCTAGTTTCTACCATCCAGGCTGCGAGGAATTTTGTTATCATTTATACAGTGGACTATTTATAAACAGAGGGTTGCGTCCATACTGTTTCTACACATGTCTATACTGTGATGTACTCAAAATCATTCCTGTATCAGAACAATTTGAATTAGTTAGTTTTGATCTGAGTATGGGAATGCCTACCTCAGCGATGATATGATTACATATATATATTTTGCATTGAATTTTTTTACAGGTTCCGACTGGGGTGTCCACAGGATGATCCTTGAAATGATAGAGTACTACACTCTTCATATATGACAGACTTTAGCATCATCTATTCCAGACTTTTCACTTTAGGGGGAAATCTGTTACACAAAAAATTGTCACCTTGACATTCTGCTAACTGTATGAGCTCATTATCACTCATACTTCCTCCTTTTCAAGTCTAACACATCAGTTCCTCATGTCAAGCCTTGAAAATCAGAGAAAAGTTCCTAAAAATCTCCTAAAACTTTGGTGTCGCACTTTCTCTCTATCTTGCCTGCGGTCCCGCACCTAATGTTCAGCTTTCCTGCGTACCTGAACGCACTTTATCTGTGTTAAAAGTGCAGACCCCTGTAAGATCAAAAAGGAGCAAGTAAATTTCAAAAATCTCAATTAAAGTAAATTCTGGAAGCTTCTAGAATGGATTTTGCGGTGGCAGAACCGCTCTTGTGAGGTGCATGAATCCCTTACCTTATGGAGCTAACCCCTTGATGTGAGGAGCTTATCCCTTTGAAGGAGGATTCTATCCCTTCATACTTGGAACAGAAAACCTCTTCTTTTCTACTATAAAAAGAGGCACTGGGTAGCCTCAAAGGGTTAAGTTTTTGGAGATTGAGAATTGGAGTTCAAGCTTTTAGAATATTTGAAGTTAAGTGTTGTTGAGATTTAGACTCAGTTAACTGAGAATTTTGTGAGGAGAGATTACATACCTCTATTTTTCTTGGTTGGAGGAGTGCAGAGCTTATCAAAGTAAAGGAGATTCCTGCTTCGGACCCTGGAAAGTCCTGTGCAACATCAAGGCTCAGGTTGTAAGGATTTTCTTCTTTTGAAATTAATACAAATATACTCATTTTTCTCAATAAGCTCTCAATCAATGGTTTATTTCATAGATTCCTTGATCACTATCATAAGCATGGTTTATGATGATTTATATACAGGTGCTATGTAATATTTTTCTTGTTTGTGACTGCAGGTTTATGAGGAAAACTCCTTCAAGGGCGCGAGGGACAACACCACTAAACAAGCATCGGACAACCCGTAAGCCCTTAACACCTCTACATCTTTTCATGGATCATATATGCTTAGAGAAAGATTAGTTTATTTGGCTGTTTGTTGCCAGATACTTAGCACTAGGGAGATCGGGTCTTGTCCACGAGACCCGATTTTAACCCTCCAACAAATCGGGCGACTCCACCGGGGATCAAACCCAAAAATCTCGGTTTCGTTGGTGCATCAAAGATACTTAGCACTAGGGAGATCGGTATTTTCCGCAAGACGAATTAATTGTTAACTTCCAACATCCCACAACCACAAAGCGCCCAGGATTTCTCAAGCACAGGTATTATCGCAAGTTTTTTTAAGAATTATGGGAGAATAGCAGCACCTCTAACAACATTATTGAAGAAAGATGCATTTTCATGGACTCCTGAAGCAACTAAGGCCTTTGAACGTCTTAAAGAGGCAATGTACCTAGCACCGGTCTTAGCTACGCCAGACTTCACAAAAACCTTTATTGTGGAATGTGATGCCTCAGGAAATGGAATTGGTGCAGTTTTAATGCAGGAAGGAAGACCCATTGCTTTTGAAAGTCGTCCAATCAAAGGAAAGTATTTACAGAAACCTATTTAAGAGAAGGAAATGTTAGCAATACTACATGCACTAAAGAAATGGCGAACTTACCTAATGGGAAGACACTTCAAGGTAAAAACTGATCATGATAGTCTTAAACACTTTTTGGAACAAAGACTATCATCAGAAGAGCAGCAAAAATGGGTCACAAAGATGTTGGGTTATGATTTTGAAATAATCTACAAAAAAGGAAAGCTTAATGTTGTTGCAGATGCACTCTCAAGAAAGAATGAAGAGGTGGAAGCATTGCTTTGTGCCATTTCTATTATCCAACCAGATTGGACAACCGAAGCAAGAGATGAATGGAAGAAGGACAAAGATGTATGGACACTCATTCAAAAGTTGCAGCAAGATCCTAGTACATCTGATACATTTAGTTGAAAAAATGATTCCTTATGGTACAAAGATCGCTTATATCTTTGTAAGAATTCCCAACTAAAACAAAATATTCTTCTAGAATTGCACACTTCTCCTTTAGGAGGACACTCAGGATTTTTAAAAACTTACCACAGGGTGAAGAAAGAATTTTTTGGGGATGGCCTTAAATCTGATATTCAAAAGTTTGTGGCGGAATGTTTGGTTTGCCAACAGAATAAAGTTGAGACAATTAAGACCCCGGGACTTCTACAACCTTTATCCATTCCAAGTCAACGTTGGGAGGAGATTTCAATGGATTTTATCACAGGTTTACCTAAGTCCGACGGAAAGAGTGTCATCATGGTGGTAGTTGATAGACTTACCAAGTATGCACACTTTTGTGCATTATCTCATCCATTTAAAGCAAGTACAGTTGCTACTACATTTATGGACAGAACTCAAAAGCTACATGGAAGCCCAAGGGTTATTGTGAGCGACAGAGATCCCATTTTTACTGGAAATTTTTGGACGGAGTTATTTTCGTGTTTGGGTACTCAATTAGCTCATAGCTCATCTTATCATCCTCAATCTGATGGTCAAACTGAGATAGTAAATAAATGTTTGGAAGGATATCTTCGTTGTTTTGTATCCGATAAACAAACACAATAGGTCAAGTGGTTACCTCTTGCTGAATGGTGGTATAACACTTCCTTCCATACCGCAGCAAAAATGACCCCATTTATGGCACTTTATGGATATCATCCACCATCCATCACATCATCTTTAAGGGAAAATTTGAAGGTTCAAGCAGTGGAAGATCATATCGAGCATCAGCAAGAAGTTCTCCAACTCTTAAAGGATAACCCGAATTTGGCACAAAATCGAATGAAACAACAGGCAGATCAACATCGTAGCGAGAGAAGTTTTGATGTAGGAGATTGGGTATTTTTACGGCTACAACCATACAAACAAATGTTCCTCAAGCAAGAAAAGAAGGATAATAAATTATCGCCAAAGTACTATGGTCCTTACAAGGTGTTGCAAAATATTGGTACTATGGCATACAAATTGGAGCTTTCTGCTTCTTCACGAGTGCATCCAATTTTCCATGTTTCATGCTTAAAGAAGGTTATAGGTGAAAATCTTCCAGTTCAAACAATATTGCCAGAACTTGATGAGGAAGGAAAAATCATATTGGAACCTGAAGTGGTCACAGAAACAAGAACTCGATAGCTACGGAATCGATCAATTTCAGAGTATCTCATCAAGTGGAAGAACTTACCCACTGAAGATTCTACATGGGAGGATGAGAATTTTATACAGAAGCACCCAGAGCTACTCAAGTGTTTAGGACAACACTTTTTTGAAGGAGAGGGGCATGTTAGGTCCCTATATTACTAGTATAGTCCCTTATTGTTATTAGTGTAACCCCCTTATTGTTATTATTGTACCCTTGTAACCCCTATTTTATTATTATTGTGCCCTTAAATTATTATTGTTAGGTCGGCTAGGATTACATTGTGGCCCACTAGGATTACATTATGGCCCCATGGACTCCTATATATAGAAAGGAGGTTTTGTAAATTGGAACATCCAAGAATTGTTCATTTATGTAATGTATTGGAGGTTTCCCCCTCGAAGTGGCTTATTTCTAAGGCATTGTTATCTCTTTTCTTCTATTTTTGGAGCTGGTTACACAACAGAGATAGAGAGGGAGACTACATCAGAGGCAGAACTTGGAAGGCAACATCCTTGCAGCAAGACCTAGAGCCATTTCCTAGGGGCCCTTTGGCAAGTGGGTAAAATTTCTTCTCCATTTCAAAAGTTTAATAAGAAGAGGCCATCAAGCCATCATTTCCATTATTATCATTTTGACTCTCTTTATAGCTTCTATATATTTTTCTTTTAGTTTTAGTTTAATCAGAGCATAATTTAGCATAGTGTTTTCCATTAAATGTTATGCTTTTGAGCTCCCCCACTTTCTACCTATTACCAGTAGTTTAAAGAGTATACCACACTCTTTAAGTTGGTGCAATTTCGTACACTCGTGCGACTAATCCACCACAACAGGATTGGCGACTTCACTAACGTGTTCCAAGTTTATGTGGTTGTGCCATCTTTTGCAGGAGACCCTTTGTCTATGCTGGAGTGGAGCTAACAATCCTCTGATCCATCTTACAGTCCCTAGACTCACTAAAGTGACAGACTGAAGAAGTCATATCCTAATATTTTTACTTGCAGGAGTTTTGTGCGCAGTTTTTCCTCACAGAGGCGCATTGCGCGTGTTCAGGACTGACCTGCGCGCAGGAGGGCGCACTTGTCAAGGATTTTTGTGCGCAAATTGCAGACTGAGATTTTTCTCCATATATTCTGCATTTTTTCTACTTGTAAGTGTGTTGGGAAACCCCTAATGTATCTACCAGCACTTGTGTTGATACCCCATAGCTTCTGAGAACTCACTTTTTACTGCTTTATGTAGGCATAGAGTTAGTTTTCATTTAGGTTGGTTTGTTGCAAAAGTCTTCACATAGTTTAAGTAGGGGAAAATTAACCATTGCTTTCTGAAAAATTTATGTTTTTTGCAAATTATGGTATGCACACTTAGTTTAACTAGTCCAAGTAAGTGGCCCAAGACCACACATGCATAAGCTAGTGTAGAAATTGTTTAGCTTAAATTCAATTTTTGCATTTAGGAAATTGCAGGACTAGGATTGAATTTCTGATTAGAGCAAGTAATATCTACTGCCTTTGCACCATTTGGTGACCCTAGGCAAGCATATGAACGCTATAGATTTTTTATTCGCCATCTCCCTTTAGTTACTTACATAGATTAACTAGGAAGATTTGGAAGCGGCCCATTATCTGCAAATTATTTCCACTTGAGCAAGGAACAATGTCACATAGTTTAACTAGGGGAATTTTGTAAAGGATCATCGATATCCATTTGTTCAAACTATGAGATTTTTCACCATATGCTCACACACACTCACCCACTAAGAAAGGAAATCCACCTAAAAGTAACTTAAAGAAACTCACTAAATTCTCCCCATAGGGGCCATAAAAGAATTTATAGATTAAGTTAGGATAAAGCGAGTAGGCATCCAATAAGCCGCCTTGATCACACTTAATATTGAAACATAGAATTTGTGTATTTAGGGAGCTTTAAAATCCACCTATCAGCCCACGGAAAAGAAAACCTGAGCGTGACAAAGACCGGATTCAGAGCGGATTAGGCTTAGGTGCAGTGCCTACGGTATCAGTTGGGGCTACCTGACCTAGCTGATACTTGGTACTGTTAGCTAACTACCAAGAAGCACAAGACTCAAACGCTCACGTGGGATGGTGGTTATTAGTGGCCAAAAACTAGGGCATCCTTTACCCTATAGGTGATGCAGGCAAGCACCAAACCCTCTACCCTTACCTTGGTGGATTCTCTTCAGCTGACTGGGGGCGTCGCCAGCTCTTACGGGATGTTGTGCCAGCACGCCCAAGAAATATTCTCAAGGCCCAGTTTATTTTGAGTGTGTGAGGATACATAGGTCTTCTAGGATTTTGAGTATCATGCGTAAACAAACAAAACCATTTTTTGCTTGATTGATCACATAGATTAACGTTAAAGGGAAAATTCATTTAATTTTTCGCTTTGTTTTATGTATGTGGCCATAAATTTTCATGATCATAGACTCAATCCCCTCAAATTTTCCAAAACCCAACTTGGTTGACACCCAAATGGTCCCGATAGAACCTCATCGATCCAAGCATCTTTTGGACCTCCCCCCATTACTGGGAGGGGTTCCAGGTCTTTCACCATTTAGGCGTCAAAGACAGAACATCGTCACTGTTGTTAGTTCATCCTTTCTTGGAGAAACCTTAGTGGGGAACCCTAGTCGGTCTCCCAACACCACACTGCACACCACTCTGCCCTCGTCCCCTAGGGGGCAGAGGAGCACATCCCATATGGGAAGGTAGCTGAATTCACAACAGGGTACATCATAGACTAACCCTCATTCTAACCAGAAATTTGTGTCTTCACAAGTTTCCATGGCGTCAAACTCTGAGTCGCCCTTCTTAGCCATGTTAAATCTACCCGATTTAACCAAGCTCACAAATGACCCCATCACACACGACCCCAATTGGCCTCCCATGCCCACGAAGCTCCCTTCGGATATACCAAAGTTCGAAGGTAAGAAAGTGGAAGACCTAGGTAATCATGTAATGACCTTTCACCTATGGTGCTCATCGAATAGCATCATTGAAGATACTATTCGGTTGAGGCTATTTCAATGCACTCTTATGGGAGTGGCTGCAAAATGGTACGTGGAGCAACCGCCTACTTCACATGGAACCTTTAGCACCCTCACTACTACATTCCTCACATGCTTTCAATTGCCCATTCACAACGATTCGTGAAATGAATTATTGACTCACTTCAGACAATCCCCCTCCATCCATATCTCATACCATCTCCATGAATGGAGGTAGTGTCGCAGTTTATGCAAAGCTAAAGTCAATGAGTAGGTCCTCTTACATAACCCCACATCTGAAGAGGACGCCATCAGGAAAGCCCAACAGCTTGAACTGATCTATATGTAGTCAGGATACATCTACAATATCCTGCCTAATGCCCTACGCCTGCAATATTATCAAGAATTTCCAGGTGTGTTTAACTCTGGAGACAAACTAATTGGGTCAATGACCCAAGGGTACATATGCAATAGCAGTTAAAATCCCTGTTATACACATAATTCTACCCAGAATATGTCTCAACCCGGATTTCAAAGTCATCATATGCAACAGCAAAATTTGAGTAATAGGGCACAAGCGTATCACCAAGGAGGAACTTATCCTCCAACTGAGGGGACCCAGTATGCAAGAATAAACACTGACGAAAGAGCTCCCTCCCAATGACTAGGTGCAATCATGAGACAACATTATGCTCAGTCCCAAGCACACAACCCACCTACGCAAACGAATACACAGGTGAACTTTGTACAGCCATCCCAAAATCAGCCACACCAGTGTGATTAGGAGAACTACCCTCCTAATGTGGTTAAGAAAAATACAAGAAGCAAGCCCAAAGGGAACCCTAGACAGGGGGGAAACAACCAAAAATTCCCATCGTGATCCTAGGCTAGAGGTAACTCCAGCCGGAATCAAAACCAGGAGCCAAGCACTACCCCAAGGCAAGGCAAAAGGCCACCTCTACGAACAAACCATTCTTGTTCAATAGGTGGTGAGTACGGGCACTATACTCACCACTGTCCCGAAATCCCTGAGCTTAAAAAGCTACAGAGTAACCGAGGACAAGGAGGGTCCTCCCAGCAAACTGCAGTGATGCAAGTACCTTTCCCCCATCAAGGGACAGTCAGCACTCAACAACAAAACCCAGACGATTCGAGGAAAAGAAACCATGAAATTTACATGATGGGGGAAAAAATGTTTTTCCAGACTCGGAATCATAGCTACGACACCCCACCAGACACCAATACGTCAGGGGCTAGTACTAGCATGCCAACTGCACCTTTAACCATTCCAAAGATCCCTATAGAACCATTTCCAAAGATGGCAAAGGGACCTAATAGGCGAGCAAGTAACTACTCTAAAGTGGCCCATAATTATAGCATCATGGATGATTTAGCTCAATAACCCGTTGCTATGTCTGGATTAGAAGTACTGTAGTCATGCCCCAAGCAACAGAAATCCCTACTTTCTTCTTTAGGCACTATTGACCCCGCTAATACACGCATGATGGCTTTTGACTTAAACAAAGCCACCCCTAGGCTTCCTTCCATGGTCGCCTTCCAGATACCACTATCGATATAGAATATCACTATTCACTGATGTGTCATTGACGAGGGTGCATCAACATGCATCATGTCAAAAAATGTGTGGCAGAAGTTAGGATCCCCAGAACTCAAACCTTCCATCATCACACTCATAGCATACGACGGTCATCCCTCGACTCCCATCGGCCTCTACCAAAATGTATTGGTCTTCTTAGCCAGTAAGACGGTCCACATAGACATCAAAGTATTGGATGTTCACTTGGATTACAATATACTCCTTGGGTAGAGTTACATGTATGCCATGTCTACCATAGCATCCTCCGTCTTCCGCATTATGGTGTTCCCCCATGAGGATCGAATCATTAGAGTAGACCAGCTGATGCACAGTGAAAATCATCCCCTGACCAACATGGATGTAATTCTACCCTATGTAGATACAGCTACAGATGGTCTTTCATGGTACCAAAAATACAGCCCTGGCCAATCCAAATCGTCGTCCATCCTAGGGTCATTCCTAGGAGATACTCCCATTATCCTTGAGGTATCGCGCAATGCCACAGGAGCCCCGGTATGCATGATGTCCACATCAAGCATTGAGGTTAGTCAAGACATGGAATCAAGCAGTAAAGACACTGAGGCATCGGCCATGGCAGCCTCTCTAGCCTACGCCGCCTCCCAAACCCCTTTCATCTACCCCCAAGCTAGCTTCGTCTCCCTGCAGGTTTTGGCAACACTGATGTTACCCAACATATTTTTGGCGTTCCTAGTTTGGTACCTCGTTCCCCCTTCCAGAACAGGATCCTCTAACATTACTGCCGTAGGTTCAAAGCCCCTTAGTCCAGAGGAACCCTCACCCACCCAAGAAACGGTTGCAACTGCCCCCACAAGGGAAGTTCCCATTACGAAACCGGTTATCACAGCCAAGAAAACTGCAAAAAGAGGAAAGAAAGCGGTGACCCCCACCATGCAAAGGGATTCATCGGCCTACGCTATATGTAATTTCATAGGAAACCCTACCCACATATGTCTGGTGTTGGACGAGTTAGAACCACTCCTCGGCTCTGAAGCAGACATCTTGACACCACGCTCCCGTAAAAAGGAACCTGCCTAAAAAAATACAATCAAACTATTGTGTACCAATCACATACGCACTCTCTGTGACACCTATGGGCACTATACCCACCATTTTCCATAAATACCACAATATAGGGATGCCTTACATGTGATCGAGTGATCTTATCAAGAGGATCCGTCCATCCAGTCTATTAATGACGAGCCACATACCATCCTATATTTACAAGAGGAACATAGAGTTGTAGAGCAGCCCCAGTAATGCCCACTATCCATTATACGCTATGCGATGAACGTGGCCACTACCTAGAAGAGTGTGCAGCATTGGAATTCATTCACAGATGGTATCCGATCGAAAGGGTTTACTACATGGGGCTACGGGCAGCTTAATTCACATGCCCGTTATGCACTGACAATCACCTTTTAGAGGACTGTCACTACATACCTCACTTCCAGCTAGCCCTGGCTAGCCCCCACTCAGCCATAGTTTCCTTTCTCAAGAAGACGATATGGATGTCGAGTCCACAGGCAGCTCCATGACCCAAGCAGAGGAGATGAGCGCGTCTATCATGTTCTTATCAGCCGAAGAATGACCTATCAGGGAACCCATAGTTACCCCTAACAACACTTCACAAAACACACCCGCATGCACGTTATGCAAAAAGACAGACCATATAGTCGTCCATTGCCCTTACTTAGAAGCATTGCGACGTTGGTTCCCCATCTGGCCTCAAACCAAGCACAATGGGACCCCCATATCATGGATTTTTTGCCTGATATGTCAGGGTAATCACTACGAGCGACATTGTACTTATGTCTCGTGGATCTGTCCCACTATCAATGTGATTAATTCCATAGAAAAGAGACAGGACGATCTCTGGGAATGGCATAAAAGATACATCGCCAGCTCAATGTCCCCACCACCGCAATGGTGTGTCAAGCCTGATAAGACTGCACACCAACCACATGTACCATATACAAAGGCTAGGATAACATGCGGTCTATGTGATCTGAACGATCACTGAGTCAACCAATTCAGAGAACTCAAGCCCCTTGCAAATAGTCTCCGCATAGTCTCTTCGCTCCCTCAGGAACTTCTCTCCAATCAAAAGAAGATCACACGCACTTATTGCCAAATCTACTCACACTTTAATTACACATTTAAGTGTGCACATCTCCTCAAGTTGAGAGCAGCTCGAGCGACATTAAGCCTACCTGTTAGTGTCCTGTGATTTGGTAGATTGGTAAACCAAATAACAGGGTAACATCAGACCAGTATTTGGAGTCCTAGGACCTAACCTTCCTGGACTTAGAGAGGGCTCTCTCTTTTATGCGCAAAGGATGTGAACTTGTTCGCTTTGGATAATTGATTTTAGGCTAGTTTTTTAAATGTTTGTTTGTTTGTTTGTTTGTTTTGGGTTGGGTTAGGGTAAGATGATTAAATAGGATAGGTGGAGTGAGAGGTTATCAAATCAATTGGGAAATGGATTCTATGAAGTTATTAATATCTCAATAGTGAATCTGGGTACATCATAGGGAAAATCTAGTGTAGTCAATGGATCATTAAGTTTATGTGTGAGGTGAAATGGACATTAAGTTTGGGAACCAAGGTAGGGCAAAGGGTAGTTAAGAATCCTTTGTAAAATAGCTATGAACAGAGAGGTCTTAAATACTGATAAGAAAAAGATACTAATCATGAGATAGGCAACACCATTTACTCAATGACAATACTTTTATACAAATAAACATTTAAGATAAGCAATCGAGTGGAACAAGGAAGCAAGAGAACTTATCTAACTTCAATGATTCTACTTTCAAGATTTTAAAACATATAAGAGACAAATAATATCAATAAATGAAGAGGGAATGCCTAAACATCATTCATTAAACTATAAAGAACTTTGAGGCAGAATAATAAGCATATTCAAAGGGCAAGATCGAAACAAGACCTCTTTGACTTAACCTAACTATCCATACACCAAAGAGAGATTTCAAGACAGAGTTGAGATAGCCTTAAACAAGTGGGGCTTACCATGAGTCATGTTTATAAACTAGCATGTTAATCCAATAATGAAATAGAAAATTTTAGATGGGCCTAATGAGCAATGAAGAATTCTTTAAGCTAACCCAACAGAAGAAAACATGAAAACAATAGCTAATAGGAGGACTGAGGTGCCTCAAGCAACATTTCTCATCCTATACTTTTTTGAGCTAATGTAAAATAGAAAGATGGAAATATGGAAAACAAGAAAAAAAATGAACACATGAGAGATACATCACCATTAACTAAACTCAATAATCCTACAAGAAAGCCTTCATCACCATCAATCAAGGCAATCCATCCATAAGCTCCACAACACTAAATTGTTCTTCAACTTTCAAAAACCATGTATTGCTCTTAACACATCAAGTTCCCCACTGTTTACAATGAATCCTCATGCCTTATCTAACAAGCAAGAAGAGGAAAACCAAAAAGAGTATCTAGAAGCCTATTGGCCAACAAGAAATATCCTAAGTTGTCCTTGAGGCTTTGCAAAGCCCAAGGCACAAAAATATATAAAAAATATCTTTTCCGACTATAAATGGAAATTAAATTGAATTTTAGGCCTGACATGCCTCTGAAAACTTGCTAAATGCACATTCTATCCAGTCACCCACAGGAGTGCAGCACACTGTGTCAAACTCTGAAATTATGACAGGAGTGCAACATAAAAATAGGCCTTTTTGCAGCAGTGTTTTGGAGAACTTCCCGATGTTGGAAAAGGCTTCGAGATGGCTTGTTGGAAAGCCCTTGAAGTCTAATTTCCAGATCTACCTTTATTTTTTAAATATGACCTCTGAAATTTTCCCAAAAAGTGAAAATTCCAATACTGCCACGAGCACAACACATGCTCATAAAAATGGGCAGAAAGGTGAAAAATTGAGTGTTTTTTACCTTTTTGGGGGGTCAAAACAACTCCAATTGAGCTGAAATTTGGTGAGAATACACCTATAATGATGGGGAATCCAGAAATGTAAACCTAGCATCCTGAATATGCCCTAGGAAAAAGTGCAGCACAGGTTGTGTTGCGCTCCTAGCCTCAAAATTTGCAAAAAACAAAAAGTTATTCAATTTCTCTCAAAATTGGTAGGTAGGTACCTCATGGGTAACTTGAGTCCTGTAGAGAGGCTTGGGCCATAATACTAATCCTAGCTTGATATTTTTCATATTTTTGTGTCGGTCCCTAATTTTGGGTAGTTTTGAGTTTTTTCCTTGCTGTGATGGTCATTTTCTTCTTCACTAGGTGAGTTATCTTGGTTGATTCCTTCTTCACTGTCTGGTTCATTACCTTCATTATTGGGCTCATGATCTTCATTATTTTTCCCACTGGAATAACTTTCAAACTTTGTTTCTTGGCTACCTTTTCCATCTTTGCCACCATCATCTTTGTCTTCTTAACTACTGGCATATGCCTCATCTCCAATGTCCTTTGTATTTTTAGTGCCACTTTCTTCATCATTTACTTCTTCTCCTTGACTATCATTTGTCTTTTTATTGTCATTAGGCTCACTGTCTTCCTCTTTTTCTAGCTCACTATTTTCCTCTTGATAAGTTGCCTCTGTCCCTCTCAAAATATCTCCACAGCAAAAAAAACTGGCTCAAAACATCTTGTGGGCAGGTCGGGCGCCTCCTGAACGTGTTTGGGCAGCTCCTGAATGAGCTTCGTGCAGCTCCTGCACACTGTGGGAAACTCCTGAACGAGCTTCATGCACCCCTAAATGAGCTTCGTGCAACTCCTACATGCTGTGGGCAGCTCCTGAGCGAGCTTCGTGCAGCTCCTGCATGCTGTGGGCAGCTCCTACACGAGCCTTCATGCACCTCTGAATGGTGGGCAACTCCTGCACGAGCCTTCGTGCACCTCCTGCACGAGTCTGGTAAGCTTGTGAACATGTATGCATGCATCTCCTGCATGCTGGCTAACCCTTGCATGAGCCTGCGTGCACCTCTGAACAGTAGGAAACTCCTACACAAACCTTCGTGCACCTCCTGCACAAGTCGGGTCACCTTGTGAATGTGTATGCCTGCACCTCCTGCACAAAAATCTATGCAGCTCCTGAATGTGCCTGGGCAGAGACTACACGCTGTTGGAAGGAGCACAGTGCACTTCTTCTCGAGTAGTCCTGAACAGATCTGTGTGCATGTCCTACACGGTGAGGCAAAATTTTGCACGAGATTTCGTGCAACCTTTGAGTAGCCCTGAATGGAAATTTGTGTAGCCTTCTCCACGTTGTTCTGCCACTTCTGCACAAGCCTGCCTGCAATTTATGAACGTGGTGTCGGGTGCCTCCGGGTAGAAAACAAGAGTGTAGCGTCGTGCTACAGGCACGCAACACGCAGTTAAGAAATGCACAGGCAGTGCCTTCATGAGCACAACGTCACTCTACAGGAGCGCAGCGCAAGTTTTTTTTGCCCGAACCTCTGTTAGGATTTTTTGGAAAGTTTGAAAACCCTCGACTATTTGTTGCAAATGACCAAACGGAGCTGGGAGATGTTGTTTTGGCTACCTCTATACTCCTTTGAAAAATTAAAGATACAAACCTACTTTTCTAAGGTTATTTTGAGCCCTTTTTCTTTGGCTAACATTCTCTTTTCCTTTTGTAGGTGATGTTTATAAGGAGCAGTGCCTTTTTTATCCTTCATATCTTTGGACAGTGCACCTTTTAAACCCTCAGCAGTTGCTGATTTTTCTTGGTTTTCTCTATTTTCACATGTTGAACCTATGCATCTTTCTTTGTATACTTGATGGATGTTGTATGACCCTTTGTAGCAGTGAAAAGAAGCTACGGTTTTACTTCATGGTGTTGATACATCCTTTTCTGTGATTTTTGCATAGATATATCACTGGGAAGTCACCTGCTATGCTAAAAATTTGTAACTCCACTGATACTCTTTGTTATCTTGGCCTTTGCTGCAGTGAAATGATGTTGTCCTATCAAACCTTAGAAATTATTCCTTGACAGCATCTTCTAATCTCTGTCTGTGGTCACCAAGGAGGATTTCCATTCTGTATTTTTATTTATTGAATCTTTGGTTGGTGCAAAGTTGTGTTTATGTGCTACTGTCTTCAGGACCTTATGCATGGGATTTTTGATGGGCAACACCTTACAATAATTTGTTATGAGATCAAGATCCTCCTTGTGAAATTAGGCCTTTTGTATCCTTTACTTGTTGTGGATGTCCTTATGAGTTTTAGGCCTATTAAATTTGCATCTGTATTGTGGTTGACCATTTACAAAGAATTCTTGCAGAAATTATTTAACAAGGGAAAATTTTCTTTATGCAGACTTATGATCTGATCTAGGAGGTCCTTCCTTGAAGATCTTTCGAAACTCTTTAGACAATCATGAGCTCACCTTCTTTTCATTTGATTTCACCTATATCAGAGCTTTAGAAAACCTTAAGGGAAACTTGAAAGGGCTCTGAAGTGGTCTGAGGGGTTAATTTTCTTAGGAAGACCTCCTGGCCAAGGGCACAACACCATTTTGCAGGAGCACAACGCCATGTGTAATTTATATGGGAAAAACTTTCCAGGACCTCAGCGCAAAAATATGCCTTTTGGAAGCAGGAATTTGGAGGCCTTCCTGGTGTCGGAATTGGGCCCGTGATAACTCGTTGGAAAGAGGAGGAACTTGTAAAATTTCCAAATATACCATTTTTTTCTTGTTTGAAGTAGATTTTCTTTGTCAAAAGTTGATTTTCCCAAGACTGGTCAAAAAATGTTGAATGATGGTGCAGAAATGCAAAGTGTTGTTGCAAACCCCTTTTGGATGCCTTCCTCAAATCCAAATTGAGCTCACAATATCTCATTGGAATGCTATTAAAGTCTATTTTTTATTTGAATCATAAATGAAGTCATTTGGGCACTTCAGATTGAGAAAACCTAATTTTCCCAAGGTCACTCCAGAAGTGCAGAAATTATCCTGGGACACTTGTATTTTTTATATTTCTCCCAAACCATGATATCTGTCTAAAACCGGAAGGAGGTTTTTCTTCTTGGGCATATGAGGGAAAATAACCTCTCTCATGTTTTTCAAATTCATCTCTTTTTGGTCAGAAACATAGTTTGAAGAAAAACTGGACCTGGCGTGACACATGGCTTGTCTCTTGGAAAGAATTCCTGGAAAACCATGGAAGCATTATGTTTATGAGTTGGTATTTATTAATGATTGCTGATATGAACTACCATATATATCCTTTGCTCTTATGCCTCCTTTTCATAGCAAACCCTAGCTTAGTTGGAAGAGGAGATTAGGGTTTGGTGTAGGGGATTTAGGACTGCCTTGTAGAGGGAGGGGAATGAAGGGGTTAAGGGTTGTCTAAATTCTTGGGGAAATTTCGGGGGATAGGGATAGATGTTAGGGAGTATGGGAAAGTGGAATTTCAAGGATTGAGTGAGGGGGAAGGGTCAAAAATGGAAAAACATAGGCCTAGTCTCGAAAAGTGTCAAATTGTAGAAATAGGCTAGGCTTTGTAGAAAAATGATCATTTTGAGGGATAAGAGTGATGGGAAGTGTTTATGAAGGTATATTAAGGATAGGATGAGGTGTAAGAGCATCAGGATATAAGCCTTGTTGATGTTTTAACCATGGAGGTCATGAAACCAAGAAAAATTTCCCTAAAAAACCCTAGTTGGATAATGGAGTCATAGGCAAGGGACAAACAGAGTAATGAGATTTATGGGTGTGAAAATGGGACAGAGATGAGAGGCATGAGTCCATGAGGGACCTGTCATGAGTGATAGGATGACTATGACATGATAGAGTAGTAGAACAGTGAAAAATTTATCCTAAGGATAATGAAGGCAGTGAAATTTCTAGAACTCACCAGATTCATGAATTTTGTTTTAGAAATCTAGGATAGACATTTAGTCATCTAAAAAGGAAAAAAATTATTGATGAATAATAGTGGCTCCACTTGGGGAGGGCAGCTCCTTTTCAGGAGGTGTCCAGAATTTCATATCTCTTGGTTTATGAAGACCAGTGCCTCATCCATTGGGCGGATTTCCTTCTTTTCTTTTGTTGTTGCTTCCCTGAAGTAATGATTTTGATAATCTAAAAACATGATTAGTTCAACTTCACCTCTACCTACCCAGCCTACTTTCCTAACATTTTCTCTTCCTTGGGTGCACTTGAATTCGCAAACCCATTGACATATTTTCTTTTGAAAGAAAAAACAAAATATCTACTTCTACACTTATTTCTTCCAAGAGTTCAAATTATGATAGTTAGCTCTTCTTATTCTATACCTAGTCTATTTGACTGTCAAGATTAAGCAGTATGAAAGACTTCATTCTCTAAGATTTTTGACAAGAAATTCAAAGCATGAATTGAACTAGGATTAGACAATCTGATTAATCATGAGTTGTGGCATCAAGGAAAACTGCACACAAACTTTATTTTCATAAGTAAACAAAACTAGAAGGTGTGAGGGATATGTTTCATCATTTGCTAAGCATCCCTATCCTTCTCTTTGGTTCAGATTTAAGCATGTGGAACCAATATCTTTCTTTGCTAATCTATTTTCTTCGACAAGTCAAGCTTCAATGATTTGACCAGCATTCTTTCACTAGCTTATCAACAATAAATTTAAAACATGCTCAGCCATGATTAGGCTAGATGACTAAACAAGACCTTATTTTTTGCATTAGTAGTGGTTGGCTTGCACACTTTTAGTATTACTATTTTTTGCGTATGGGTTTTTACCTTCTTTTCAAATCTGCCCTCTTTTTCCATTTCTATGTGTTTTTTGTGTTTTTCATTTTTCTCAAAATAATCTGAAACTAAAATGATGCTCATAGGGCTGAGCTTATTTTGCATGCCTATCTATCCTAATCCAACCTATACATGATAGACATTTATTTGGTGAACTCTCTTTTCCAATATAACGAGTCAAGTAGATGATTGCATGGGTGATCTTTGTTCAGCTCTTTGAGGATGCTGAAGAAATCAAAAGGCCACTTGCACCTCACTTGTGCTTGAACAGTAGTGCCTAAAATTTTCTTTAAACCTTGCATCAAACTGTTCTTTGCAGAAAACACTCCTCTTTTAGATTTCTCAAGGAAAAAAACAAATGGATCTTGGAATGATACCTGATATTGAGGACTTGACCCATAAGCTTCATTCAAGACTACTCCTTCTTCCACTTGGCTATGCTTGAGGCTCTTTTGGGAAAGAAACTCTTCCTATTCCTCATGATCACCCGAACTGTCAGACTCATCATATATTGTAGTGTAGTCCTCTTGCCAAGCTAATGTGTTTTGATTTAGTGGACTAGAATCTGTGTGAAGGTCATCATGTTGATGAGCGGGGATGCTCTTTGGTAGTAAATCCTCTTGAGAAGGTGGTGCAACAACTCTCATGTGATTATCAACTTCTATGCCTTCATCTGCAATTTTTAATTCAATGGAACTTGGTGGCTGCGCCAAATCTGGAGTTTAGGAGGATTTCATGTCCCAAATGATTTCCTCAACCATTTTAGGAAAAGGATTCTTATTGACAACTTGCTCAAGAATTTCATCATCCTCCTCAACCTCAACATCAAAGCTGAAAGACTGTTGATTTCCAATTAGGTAAAAGTTATTTCTGATGGACTAAAGTGAAGTAGAGCAAAGAGTTAGAGACTCTTCACTTACATCCAAAATTTCAAGGCTTTCCTCATCAGTGTCATAGGTGACCTGTCTTAGCTGATTACTGATTTCAATCTGATGATAGTGAAATTTATCCCACAAATGAACTGCTGATGGCTTTGCGAGGTTAGATTCTGTTTGGACAACATCATCATCATCAGACTGATCAAAATTTGGAGAATCATCAACATAGATAATTTCACCAATAAAACATATTGGATTATCATTTTTTTCTTCCTTGAATTGATACACAAGTTCACTTTCTGACTTGTGGTGGACAGGATTAGCAGGAGAATGAGCAGAAATGTTTTGTTCATATGAAGGCTTAGAGGTTGGCTGAATGTTTAGCATCTGGTTTATTTTCTCTTTAGTTAGAGGAGGATGTATTTTCCTTGTTCCTTGGATAAAACCACAATTGTTCTCTTTCTCTTGTGAAGGTTGGTCATAGGGATGCATGTCTTTTTTTTTTTGTTAAAATCAATACCCAAAGATTGCTGACTTCTGATTGTATTAAATTTGTCTTTGATGAACTGAAATGAGGTAAATACCCTTCCCTTTCTCCCAAAATTTCTGCACTTTCTTCTTCACTGTCATATCCAAATGATATTTGTTAATCACTATTTTTGAGCTATTGAAAATGACCATATTTATCCCGCAAACTGATCACTGATTGTTCTGTAGTGTTAGCTTGAGTATGGGGAACATAATTATCATCATATTGATCATACTTGGGCAGCTTATTCATAGAAGTAATGTCATCCATTATGCATACTAGATCAGCAGATTGTTCAACCATATTAAAAGGAGAGTGGTCATGGCCAATAGCTTCTCTTTTAGAAATCTAAAATGACTCGAAGCACAAGGGTAGGGACTCAAGAGGTGTTGGCTCATCTTCCATTTCTGGTTTTGTAATCCAAACAGTCATACCAAGATGATTTGAGGGGATAAATTCTGGATTTGAACAAGGGTTTGTATTATCCATTTCTTCCCTTATTGATTCTTTAGAGCATTCTACCTTGTTTCTATTTTCAATTTTCATGTAATACTCTCTTAATAGTGAAGCAAAATATGTAAGAGGGCATATAGTACTTGACAACTTTCTGAATCTTCTTCTTTGCAACCTTGCTCGGCCAGTATGTTTTGATGGCTATCTTTGCATTGAAATGACTGATTTGGTTCTGCCCAAGAAAATAGTATTGGTTGTTTTGAATAATCAGCACCAATCTCAACCTTGTACTCTTCCTCTTTCCTGCCAAGTATATGCATTATTTTGATGATTGTATCTGTCAACATCTCTAGCTTTACCTTCGAAGATATCAGTCTCTCTTGATCTGCTTTGTCTTTCTCTATAACTTTTAGCTTTGCCTCCCTGTTTAGTATATTGGCTTCCACATCAACTATTATCCTTTTCATTTCCTCCAGGGTCAAAGGATCTCTTTCTCTTATCCATAAAACCATCTCTGGGTCAAAAGAACTTGGGTAGTGTAAGAGAGGACACCCGATGGGTGGCTTTATCTTAGCAGGCATTGCATGGTATACTTTATTGAACCTGGCTGAAAAGTCTTGTTCTGTCTCCCCTAGTTGTCTTTTTAAATGCTTTTATTCCCCTATGATGATAACTTCATTTCCCATGACCACCCACCTATCTAGGAAGACTTGAGTGAATTGATGAAAATTGATAATGCTTGCAGCTGGAAGGTCCTTATACCAACTCTTAATTTTTCCTTGTAATGATAAGGAAAAAATTCTAATACGCACATCATCTTCTTCTATTTCAAAAAGGTCAAGTAAATTCTCAAGATTTTGAATGCGTTCTTCAGCGGTGACTTTTGATCTTTCTCCATCAAATCTGGGTATTTTATTTGCAAGATTTGCAGGAAGGGCTTGGAAGATAGGAGGTAAAATCAGGGGCTTGTATCTTTCTGGGACCTTTGTGGGTATAGGTAGTGTAAAAAGATATTTATGACTGTTTTAGGTTTCAGCAAGAGCAGGAAAGGTGGCATGAGGGTCATGTTTCACTAGGTCTTCCATAGGTGAATCTGGGGTAAGCACAAGTGTATAAGTCTGCTCATTGTCTGAAATTTGAGGCTTAGCTTTTCGAGGCTTGAGATCTTTCCAATGATCAATGTAGATCTCATTAGTGTATTCTTGATCAGGCTTAAAGTAGGATAGAACATAGTTATATATAAAAATAATAATTTCTTGAATCCAACTTAGGCCTGAATTCTCTTTCTTTCTAGGATGACTGGTCATGTTTCAGGTTCTTCCTCCAGTGGAGTCTTTAGGCCTTATTGAGAGTTGTGGAGTTTCCAGGTGGATGCTTTTAGTTGTTTTGAGGATATGTGTGTATGGTCCACCACCGATACTGACAAAAAGCTAATCTAAGGATGTTTTGGGGTTTTCTGAGTTCTTATATGTAGCCCTAAGTTTTGTGGGAATGTCCTATAACGAAATCATCAATTTTCTAGGATGGTGAAAAAGATAAATTCTACTCTCTGGCTATCAATTGAGTTCTCTATGATTTGATGAAGGTTTATGAAGTCCTAAGGGATTCTTAGTTTTTCACTAACATCAGAGGTTGCATCATGTTCACCATTGTGTTAGTGATATTGATGAGGTGATTTAAAAATCACAGGATTTCAAAGTTTAATTGAGGGTTAAAAGAGTTTATAAGAGTTTTTATGCTACTATGTACTCGGCCCCACCATGATCGCCATTATGTTAGTGTCCTTTGATTTGGTAGATTGGTAAACCAAATGACAGGGTAACATCAGAACAGTCTTTGGAGTCCTAGGACCTAGCCTTCCTAGACTCAGAGAGGGCTCTCTCTATTATGCGCGAAGGATGTGAAATTGTTCGCTTTGGATAGTTGATTTTAGGCTAGTTGTTTAAGTGTCTGTTTGTTTGTTTATTTTGGGTTGGGGTAAGATGACTAAGTAGGATAGGTGGAGTGAGAGGTTATCAAATCAATTGGGAAATGGAGTCTATGAAGTTATTGATATCTTGATAGTGAATCTGGGTACATCACAGGGAAAATCTAGTGTAGTCAATGGATCTTTAAGTTTATGTGTGAGGTGAAATGGACATTAAGTTTGGGAACCAAGGTATGGAAAAGGGTAGTTAGGAATCCTTTTTCAAATGCCTATGAACAGAGAGGTCTTAAATACTGATAAGAAAAATATACTAATCATGATATAGGGCACACAATTTACTCAATGACAATACTTTTATACAAATAAACATTTAAGATAAACAATCGAGTGGAACAAGGAAGCAAGAGAACTTATCTAACTTCAATGATTCTACTTTCAAGATTTTAAAACATATAAGAGACAAATAGCATCAATAAATGAAGAGGGAATGCCTAAAAATCATTCATTAAACTATAAATAACTTTGAGGTAGAATAATAAGCATATTCAAAGGGAAAGATCGAAACAAGACCTCTTTGACTTAACCTAACTATCCATACATCAAAGAGTGATTTCAAGACAGAGTTTAGATAAATTTAAACAAGAAAGGCTTAGAATGAATCATGTTTATAAACTATAATGTTAATCCAATAATGAAATAGACAAGATTAGGTGGGCCTAAGGGGAAATGAAGAATTATTTAAGCTAACCCAGCAGAAGAAAACATGAAAACAATAGCTAACAGGAGGACTGAGGTGCCTTAAGCAACATTTCTCATCCTATAATTTTCTAAGCTATTTCAAAATATAAAGATGGACATATGGAAAAAAAGAAAAAAGATGAACATATGAGAGATACATCACCATTAACTAAACTCAAGGATCCTGCAAGCAAGCCTTCATCACCATTAATCAAGGCGATCCATCCACAAGCTCCACAACACTAAATTGTTCTTCAAATTTCAAAAACCATGTATTGTTATTAATACATCAAGTTCCCCACTATTTAAAATGAATCCTCATGCCTTATATAACAAGCAAGGAAGAGGAAAACCAAAAAGAGTATCTAGAAGCCTATTGGCCAACAATAAATATATTAAGTTTTCCTTGAGGCTTTGCAAAGCCCAAGGCACAAAAATATCTAACAAATATATTTTCCGACTATAAATGGAAATTAAATTGAATTTTAGGTCTGACATGCCTCGAAAGCCTTGCTAAACACACATTCTGTCCAATCACCTGCAGGCGCATGGCACACTGTGTCAAACTCTGAAATTATGCCAGGAGCACAACACAAAAATAGGCCTTTTTGCAGCAGTGTTTTGGAGGCATTCCTAATGTCGGAAAAGGATCCGATATGGATCGTTGGAAAGCCCTTGAAGTATATTTTTCATATCTTCCTTTATTTTTTCAATCTGACCTCTGAAAGTTTCCCAAAAAGTGAAAATTCCAAGAATTCCAGGAGCGCAGCACATGCTCAGAAAAGTGGGCAGAAAGGTGAAAAATTCAGTGTTTTTTACCCTTTTGGGGGGTCAAAACAACTCCAATTGAGCTGAAATCTCGTGAGCATACTCCTATAATTATGGGGAATCCAAAAATTTAAACTTCTCCTCCTAAATATTCCCTGGGAAAAATCACAACACAAGGTGTGCTGCGCTCCTAGCCTCAAAATTTGCAAAAAACAAAAAGTTGCTCAATTTCTCTCAAAATTGGTAGGTAGGTGCCTCATGGGTCCCTAGAGACCTATAGAGAAGATTGGGCCTAAATAATAAGCCTAGCTTGGTATTTTTCATATTTTGGTGCCGAGCCCTCATTCTGGGCAGTTTTGAGTTTTTTCCTTGTTGTGATGGTCATTTTCTTCTTCACTAGGTGAGTTATCTCGGTTGATTCTTTCTTCACTGTCTAGTTCATTACCTTCATTATTGGGCTCATGATCTTCATTGTTTTTCCCACTGAAATCACTTTAAAACTCTATTTCTTGGCTGCCTTTGCCATCTTTGCCACTGTCATCTTTGTCTTCTTTACTACTGGCATATGCCTCAGCTCTAATGTCCTTTGCATTTTCAGTGTCACTTTCTTCATCATTTACTTCTTCTCCTTGATTGTCATTTGTATTTTTATTTTCATTAGGCTCACTATATTCCTCTTTTTCTAGCTCACTATTTTCCTCTTGATAAGCTTCCTCTGTCACTCTCAAAATATCTCCACAGCAGAAAACGTTGGCTCAAAACACCTTGTGGGGAGGTCAGGTGCCTCCTGAACGTGTTTTGGCAGCTCCTAAACGAGCTTCGTGCAACTCCTGAACGATCTCTGTGCACCCTTGAATGAGCTTCATGTAGCTCTTGCACATTGTGGGAAGCTCCTGAATGAGCTTTGTGGAGCTCCTGCATGATGTGGGCAGCTCCTGCATGGCCTTTGTGCACCTCTGAATGGTGGGCAACTCCTGCACGGGCCTTCGTGCACCTCTTGCACAATTCAGGTCACCTTGTGAAATTGTATGCGTGCACCTCCTACACACTGGGCAACCCTTGCACAAGCCTGCATGCACCTCTGAATGGTGGGAAACTCCTTCACGGTCCTTCGTGCACCTCCTGCATGAGTCGGGTCACCTTGTGAATGTGTATGCATGCACCTCCTACATGAAAATCTGTGCAGCTCTTGAACGTGCCCAGGCAGAGGATGCACGCTATTCACAGGAGCACAACGCACTTCATCTCGGGCAGTCTTGAACAGAGTGTTGGGTCACCCCCTAAATGGATCTGCGTGCATGTCCTGCATGGTGAGGAAAATTTTTGCACGAGACTTCGTGCAACCTTTGGGCGGCCCTGAACGGAAATCTGTGCAGCCTTTTGCATGCTGTTGTGCCACTTCTACACGAGCCTGCGTGCAATTTCTAAACATGGTGTCAGGTGCCTCTAAGCAGGCAGTAGGAGCGCAGTGCAATGCTACAGGCGCACAACATGCAGTTAAAAAATGCACGAGCAGTGCCTTCAAGAGCACAGCATGACTCTACAGGAGCGCAATGCAAGTTTTTTTTGCCTGAACCTCTGTTAGGATTTTTTGGAAAGTTTGGAAACCCTCAACTGTTTGTTGCGAATGAAAAAATGGAGCTGGGAGATGTTGTTTGGGCTACCTTTATACTCCTTTCAAAAATTAAAGAAACAAACCTGCTTTTCTAAGGTTATTTTGAGCCCTTTTTCTTTGGCTAACATTCTCTTTTCCTTTTGTAGGTGGTGTTTATAAGGAGCAGTGCCTTTTTTATCCTTTATCTCTTTTGGAGTTGGCACCTTTTAAAACCTCAGCAACTGGTGATCTTGCTTGGATTTCTCCATTTTCACATGTTGAACCTATGCATCTTTCTTTGTATACTTGATGGATGTTGTATGACCCTTTGTAGCAGTGAAAGGAAGTTGTGGTTTTACTTCTACGTTGATACATCTTTTTCTATGATTTTTTCATAGATATCTCACTGGGAAGTCCCATGCTATGCTAAAAAACTATAACTCCACTGATACTCTTTGTTATCTTTTCCTTTGCTGTAGTGATATGATGTTGTCCTATCAAACCTTAGAAATTATTCCCTGACAGCATCTTCTAATCTTTGTCTATGGTCACCAAGGGGGCTTTCCATTCTGTCTTTTTGTTTATTAAATATTTGGTTGGTGCACAATTTTGTTTATGTAATACTATCTTTAGGACCTTATCCATGGGCTTTTTGATGGGCAACACCTTACAATAATTTTTTATGAGATCAAGATCCTCCTTGTGAACTTAGGCCTTTTGTATCCTTTACTTGTTGTAGATGTCCTTATGAGTTTTAGGCCTCTTACCTTTGCATTTGTTCTGTGGTTGACCATTTATAAAGCATTCCTGCAGAAATTCTTGAACATGGGAAAATTTTCTTTATGCAGACTTATGATCTGATCTAGGAGGTCCTTCCTTGAAGATATTTCGACACTCTTTAGACAATCATGAGCTCACCTTCTTTTCATTTGATTTCACCTATATCAGAGCTTTAGAAAAACTTGAAGGAAACTTGAAAGGGCTCTGAATTGGCCTGAGGGGTTAATTTTCTTAGGAAGACCTCCTGGCCAAGGGCGCAGCACCATTTCCCAGGAGCGCAACGCCATGTGTAATTTATATGGGGAAAACATTCCAGGAGCGCAGCGCAAAAATAGGCCTTTTTGTAGTGGTAATTTGGAGGCATTCTTGGTGTTGGAATTGGGTCCGTGATAGCTCATTGGAAATATTAAATTTTCTACCTTCCAAATATACCATTTTTTTCCTGTTTTAAGTATATTTGCCTTGTCAAAAGTTGATTTTCCCAAGACTGGTCAAAAAATTCTGAATGATGGTGCAGAAATGAAGAGTTCTATTGTAGACCACCTTTGGATGCCTTTTGAAAATCCAAATTGAGCTCATGATAGATCATTGGAAATCTCCTAAAGTCTATTTGTTATTAAAATCATCAAAGAAGTCATTTGGGCACTCCAGATGTGAGAAAATCTAATTTTCCAAAGGTCACTCCAGCAGTGTAGAAATTCTCCTGGGACACCTATATTTTTTATATTTCTCCCAAACCATGACAGTTGTGTAAAAACCGAAGAATTTTTTTCTTATTGGTCCTATGATGGACAAAAACCTCTCTCACTTTTGTCAAATTCATCTCTGTTTGGTCATAAACATAGTTTGAAGAAAAATTGGCCTTGGGCGTGACACATGGCTTGTCTCTTGGAAAGAATTCCTGGAAAAAGATGGAAGAATGATGTTTATGAGTTGGTATGTATTCATTATTGATGATATGACCTACCATATATATCATTTTCTCTTATGCCTCCTTTTCATAGCAAACCCTATCTTAGTTGGAAGAGGAGATTAGGGTTTGGTGTAGGGGATTTAGGACTGCCTTGTAGAGGGAGGGGAATGAAGGGGTTAATGGTTGTCTAAATTCTTGGGGAAATTTTTGGGGATAGGGAGACATGTTAGGGAGTATGGGAAAATGGAATTTCAAGGATTGAGTGAGGGGAAGGGGTCCAAAATGGAAAAACATAGGCCTAGTCTTGAAAAGTGTCAAATTGTAGCAATAGGCTAGGCTTTGTAGAAAAATGATGAGTTTGAGGGATAAGAGTGATGAGAAGTGTTTATGAAGGTATATTTAGGATAGGAGGAGGTTTAAGAGCATCAGGATACAAGAATTGTTGATGTTTTAACAATGGATGTCATGAAACCAAGAAAAATTGCCCTAAAAAACCCTAGTAGGATAATGGAGTCATAAGCAAAGGAAAAACAGTGTAATGAGCTTTATGGGTGTGAAAATTGGACAAATATGAGAGGCATGAGTCCATGAGGGACTTTCCGTGAGTGATAGGCTGACTATGACATGATATAGTAGTAGAATAGTGAAAAATTTATCCTAAGGATAATGAAGGCAGTGAGATTTCTAGAACTCACCAGATTCATGAATTTTGTTTCTAGAAATCTAGGATAGACATTTAGTCATCTACAAAGGCAAAAAATTACTGATGAATAACTCTACCACCCACAAAAGAGGAAGACAAGTCCAAACCAACG